>JAMZAV010000021.1:0-600000 GCA_024449915.1 Sweltsa coloradensis
CATTCTAAATTTCTTAATATAAACACCGAAATTCATCCCCCCCCCCCCCCTAATTAGTCACCAAAAACATTCTGTATTATCCTTTTGAAGAACAAAAAATCCGACATCGTGTTCCTATTTTATCGTGAGACGTGGCACACAGACAGACACACAGACAGATAGACGGGCGGACTAATGGACGGACGGATTTTAGGATGGATGGAATCAATGATTATTGAAACGTGATTTTCCCAGCGAACCTTGCATTGATTGTGGATGATGCGAGTGTTGTTAACTTGAATGCATGCAGCGCAATGGTAAACTACGCATGTGCACTAGAGAGGCCTAAAGGTCGGTTGTGTTGAAATTCAATCCCGAATCTGCGTGGCCGTGTTAGGTTTCATCTAGGGGAGTGAGCCCTAGCCCTCTCACAAGCTAATTACTAGTTAATCTTCATTAGGCTCCGTGCTTGTTGATTCCCGTCCTGGGGGGGCATAGTGATTCAATGATGTACGTTTATCATCCATCACACCACGATCCCAGCTTAGTTTGTCAAACTTTTAAACCGACATTATTTTGATTAATACATCGAGTTAGAGCAAGAGTAAATCATGTATATTTTAGAACCAAAAATGTGACACTCGGCTCTGTAGTAAACACAACTTTAAATGCTGCTAAACTTACCTAATTTATCAATCGAGAGCAGGCCACCGTGGGCTTTATGAACTTTCGCTGGCTGCATGACAGGGGTGTGATCTAGTAATTACTCGCACCCGGGTTATTATACCACTAAGTAAGCGGGTGCTTTATGAAATTTGGTTCAACGCAAGTTGTTTGCAACGCTTAATATACGAGTATGTGTTGGCGTTATTAACCTGATCAAGGAATATTATCTTGTATTCATCAAATTACACATGTGACTGTGAAACGAAAAAGTGCACAGCCCCGAACACATTGTGTATGTCAGCCGCGTTATCAATATTCATGTTAAAACTTCACTAAAAGTAATTAGAAATCATTAATGTGAGTATATGTGTGTCAGTGTACAAGTACGAATGCATGTGAGTGTGATTGTGACTGTTTGTAGGTGATAATATGTGTGTTTGCGCGTGCGAATGTATATTTTAATGTTAAGTGACAGACTTAGTAAATTGCCTTTCCCATTTAGGCCCACATAATTATATTCAAAATAATTTCAACCTAAAATGGAGCTCTGTGGAACTCCGGTATAACTCCTTTAGTTTGCTTTGCATTTTTTATCTATTTGTTCTGTGAAAAGAAAAACGTTTTCTTTAAATATATTTGAAACCATTTAAAACCTTTTACTCTACTCCTTCGGTGTAAAACGCTTTTAGCATGCACATGTCAATGCAGAGCGAGTTAATACAGCTGAAACCATTCTCTTCAGATGCTTCGGTGACCAGTCATTATTCATTTTCATATAGAAAAGTACAAAATGACAGCACGTCAATATTTGTATTGCCGACAGCTGGAAGGTTTTCGCTGTTATTTTTATATTTTTTGTATTATTTATGATTCACTTGCAAAGCGAATCTCTATAAAAGAGAATATGTCTTTGCTTGTATTCTATATAGTGCTAAGATAGACAATGAAATAGGAAATGTGAGCAAAGAAGAAATCCCTTGAAACTGTTTAGAATTTATACTTACATTTGTGCATGTGATATCATTTAAATAAATGATACTAAAAGCCATCCCCACTGTTGTCGTCCCTAGAGTAATAATGATCGAAATTAATAGTTGAATTGGAACTGAAGCACATGACGTTGTCCTAGTAGAATCAGTTACATTTTACTTTTTTTTATATTAGTTCGTACCAGGGCATTTTAATGAAAGGATATTTAAAGGCAACATTTTAGACTAAACATTACTCAAATCAAACCCAGTCGTCGATACTGCTGACGCACGGTGACATTAGTATACAAGGAACCGATGATCAAAGAGTAGCCGGGTCACGGAAAGTTTATACTATTTGATGTAAAAAAATCCAACTCTATGGGAAATAAAGGATTCTTAAATACGCGTCTGGTTGTCCCTATTCACATACGTTTTATCTTTTCACCACCACACACGTTTTCGCATTTTTTATTAGCGTCCTCTCATGTTCATCCAGCTCGCTACAAACATACTAGGTTCAAGATGTTTGGGTCTGGTTTGAGGGTATGAAGACTAGGACTCTACATTGAGGTTCGAGCCCCAGTTGGAGCAAATATGTTTATAATAATTTCCTTCAGTCAACAATTTTGTCCTTAAAGGGGCATTTAACCGCTAAACTCAAAAAATATATTTCATTCAGGCTAACTATTAATGAATTTTGCAATTAACAGAAAAATTATTGGGGCCACCATGACCTCCCAAAAAATTGTCAAACATGACATTTTCGAGCTAGGTCCCATCAGCAAAAGTCTCCCATAAGAAATAACATGGGGACGATCTTTATGCCCCGTGACCTTGGAGGATTTTGATCCAAAAAAATATTGGGCATTATTGACGTACTCTATACAGCTTTTTCTGTAAATTCTCTATATTTTGTTTTGTAATTTGGGCAAGTAGTTCGGTCAAAATATACTGATTACCAAGATGGGGTGTGATTTTGGAATGCATATTTTGGCGTGTTTGAGAGTATATTTGGGCACAGTTTCAAGACACGATGTAAAAAATGGGCATTTTAGATTGGTACTATGCTCTAGTATCTATGTGGACCAAAAAAGAAGCAGGTTGAAGCCGATTTAAAAAATTTCCCAAAACAACAATTTTCGCAAATTTCTAGATTTAAAAAAATGAAAAATTCGTGTTAAATCACAGTTATAAGATATAATTTTTTAAACTGTCATTTTAGCGTAGTATTGTGCTATAGATCATGTGGTAAAAAATAATTTTTTGAGTTAATAGCCTCTTTAAAGTGGGCTCATTCTTACAAGCTATGTCATAAAATCAATTATTGTTATTCTAACCAAAAATATATGCAAGCACTCTTGTTTTTTTTTTTATGTATAATGATGATACATGTTGTGAGTAGGTAACTAAATTAATTTGTAGAACTGCGTACACTACACAAGTAATTTAAAAAACACTGGTTACGGTACTGTAACGACTAATCAGTCAGTTAATTGTTTCCCCCGCTCTGTTCTTCTATTACGTGGTGTGTGTGTGTCATAGTACGATTCTCTTCGTACAGACTGCACTGCAACAGCTTACCAAGGCACGTCAATAGCAAACCCCTTCCCACGTGGTGCTTTTTTCCTCATGTCAAACATGGCCGTGACAAGTTGATTACATTAGTGTGGTATACCCGCGCGCCGGTCACAACTCAAGAGGGACAGCCGGAAATTAAAAGTTTTGACAACGCCTCAGGCATCGCTTGCGTAGGGTACGTACTACAAGTCGTAAATGTAACATTTCGATAGAATCATATTTTCAAACACGATACTTGAACGAGTAGGATGATGACAACTTGATATTATTTTATCACTCTACTGTCTTCATACTTCATCAACATCGTGAGATTCATGTTTACGACAAACGTTTTACGTAAAGAGAAATAATGGTAGAACCTAGGAGGATTTATACTAGGGTATACCCCACAATTCTTGATTAGACTAGCTTTCAACTTCCAAAGATCTTTTCTAACCGACCATATTTCCTCTTTCTAGGTGCGCGTGCCCGTTAGTCAGTTTGTAGGTGTTATAGTTGGGGCAAGTCAGGAATGACAGGTTATGTATGATCGATGACTGATTTAATACCATTTTGACGAGCACATGGTAATTCTTGTTTTCGTAGGGTTGCCCGCTGTAGGGTACTCATTAGTTTTACCTGGCGCGACCCTACGCAGGCGACTATAACTATAACTAGGTAGTGTAATTAAGAAGGAATGTCCAAATGTTGGGTCAACTAAACCTATTTGAAACTTGTTTGGGAACTTTTCCTACTTCCCGTATGTCATCCGATCGATATGCAATTTGGTGTAATTGTCAAGCAAGGATGGTCACTCTTCTATAAGTTAAACAAAGATTACCAAATATTATTGCGCATTACGCTCAAATAAATTCCGAAATTTAACCTACAAATTTTGATTATTATACAAAAATCCCAAATCCTAAAAATACATTCAATTTATTTAGATTTTTTTAGGTGGTTTAATAATGCTTTTATAGAAGACTGTATATACATGACCATAACATATGTGCAAAGGCTAGTAACATTATGATCAAAACTGGCTTCAGGAGCTTCAGGAGAACTCAAAACACCGGACAAACTTTCTGTTAGGATTGCCGCTGGTGGGATTCGAACCCTGTCTCACGCGTACCGCATGCGCTATCTCTGTCTGTAAAGTGTTGATATCTGTGTGTGAATTATGCGATTTTAGATAAATACTATAGTTAGTTATCATACAGCAGTGATCGGAGTAGTATACTCATCTTTGGTCAAACTATTTGGTATGTGTCTACGGGGTTTCACGAAAACTAATATGCTCCTCCAAGACATGGAACTCGAACCAACGGTATGTCGTGGAGCGGAGTGTGGACATGCATCACGTCGTGGTACGCAGCTAAATCTCTCGGAAAAGGTGTTGGGGGTGATGCCATTGGTGGCGGTATGCGGTTAGTCATGGGAGGACATTCCACGGTCTTCTTGCTCCAGTTTCGAGAGTGTTATGACTGTGTTGGGTGTGAGACGCAATGAGGAAGTCCTTGTCAAGGAAGAAGAAATAAACATGACTATTTCGAGGTACCCACCCGCGTTCATCAGCTCGACGCAATCTAAACACCCGGCCAGACTTCAAGCTTGCTCTTGGGACTTTGAGACAATTTTCAAATGATTATTGTTTGTTTATTTATCGTAAATGATGCATTTTGGGTATAAAGTCTGTCGGTTGAACGGTTCCCACATGAAATCTAGGACTCTATGCGCATATAGCGTGTGTCGTCTACCCGATCGCGTGCGTTGCGACATGTGACGAAACCATCTCAAGTTTATTTCCAGTACACTCCCAATAGACAAGGATAATTATCAATTATCTTGGTTCTTGAAATAAACGAACAACATGCATCAGCTCCAACTCTTCAGAATGACTTGTTGGTTTCCAAAACGTAAGAGAACATTCTGGGGGGGGGGGGGGGGGGGGGGGGATGACCTATTCCTCGGGGAATTTGGGGAGTATTTCCCGATTGTTTTTTTTTTGTTTTCTGATGATATCGTGATTGTAATGATTATTTTTGGCGACTGAAAATTAATATTATAATTTAAGTATGACATTAATGATATGATTATATGACATTATAATGAAAAAATGAAATGTATTCTTAAATCTCAATGGTGGTTCTAAAGAGGGGGAATCCGTGGAAGACGCGTGGTGTATCCCTTTTAAAATACATACAAAAGTTGGCATGAACAAAATATCACTGAATAGCAAGAAGGTAGAGACAGGATTTGATTTAGAAGTTGAGTAATCAAATTGTCAATTGTCAAATCAGCTTGAGCTCTCGGTGAGTGCGGACGTGCGTACTGCGTATAGTGGAGTTCCGTCTATATAGCGGATTGAGTGATGGTCTAACCTGTTTTCACGATACAGCGCTACAAATGTAATAACTCCGTGCATAGGTCGCCTAATGGAGACTTTGTTGACTGTGCAGCCTGTGCCGGTAATTAATTACTTTCCTAGTTGATACGTGCACAGACCTCAAGAAGTCTACGCGGTCTTCCTAAAACCAAGCCAGTAAACTTGTATGCCGCTGTCACGCTTGCCGAGGTAAGGTGGATCTGGTTTACATGAGTGTAGTTAGTACGCGGGTAACTAAACTATCTTGTACACAGCTGCACCAGCGTACCGGGACAGTTTATCTACTTCCCGGCGTCTAATAAAGCCGACACGAGAACATAACCTTAAAGTTAAGCATTGACAGAATTGAATTAATTACAAGCATGTGTTGCATTGCACACATCAAAAACCATCACAGTGAAAAATTAATCAACGTCGAAGAATAAGGTTTCGTTCAAGGTACATCAAGGTTGTATCGAACGTAGGTATATCAATAATATGGTAGTCAACTACGCGTTTACACACTAAACGCAACGTATATTGCCCGCTGTAGCGCACATATTATTAGGGTTTGGTCATTGAAGGGAATGTCATACGGCTGTTTAAGAGGTCTAAATCCCAACATTCTACTAAACGACTGAAGAAAATCTCGGAAATATTTTCAGTCAGGATTGCTGGTAGCGGGATTCCACTTCCAGTCGCATGAGCTACACTTGCCGACACAACGCGAGTACCCCTCTAAAATTATTTTAGTGAAATTTCGTATGAGTGTATAGCAACTTTCAAGCACACACATAGGCCTAGATTACCCTGGTAATTTTACCTATACACGTGTAATAATAATGCCAGTAATGTTAACCATGCCTAAGTGAAAATATGTTGTGTTACATTTGTCGGTAATTGTGAAGAATCACTCAGCAATAGCGGTAGCTTGGCGGTATAGCTTGGTGCGTTTTGTTGTTGGGGTCCAGGGGCAAAGCCCCCCATTTAGTTGTGCAGTGAATTTCATTTTGGAATCCGGGTAGTTGATTGCACGAATTTGCGTTAGAAGATCCGAGTGTGTAGGTGATGGTGGTTGTTTGTTACGTGTTGTTAGTGTCTGTTGTCTGTGTTTTATTTGGTAAACACTTGTTTGCGTCTGTTTAACTTTAAAGATAATTTACAATTAACTGCGTTAAGGGATTTTTTTTTGTGTTTTTTCAACGAAAAAATGGTTAAAAACATTTCTGAGTAACCCTCCAGTTTTACCCATTCGTCTATCGTCAATGAAAGGTTAAAAGGTAATTAATTATAAGAAAATTGCACTAGGCATTTCTCGAAGAGTTGTAAATTTAAAGAAAATGTTTTTAACATCTCAGTTGAATCTTTAGACCAGTGGTCGAAAGAAAACTTTGAACAGGACAACATTGATAAGAAGGAAAGTGAGGACTTGTCAGCGTTGGTACTTTGAATTAGAGAGAGACAAGATTGACGCGCCCACCGCTTACCAAATAAATACCCATCTCGTTCCCGCTCAGCATTGCCCAGTGACAACAAGAGACCAGAGGAATCTGTTTATTGATTATAGATAACACGCTTCGTTTGTGAGGACCTGACACGGTAGGAAAAGTGCTGGCGTTCACGGTCTTAGTTGTCATTAATGAGAACCTATCCCCTGTTTACCGACATCTTTGTGCAAGGCGAAATAGCGTGCCGGGGTATAAGAATTCAAATTTGTCGTATTCAAATACAGAAACGTCCTAATGCGAATCAGTCATTTTTTACATTATTTATTACAAATTGACAACATGACTGATGTCCCACGAGTGCAATAGTAGGCCTACAACTAAAACTAAACAAGAAGTAGAACTAAGCGTAAAATACGTGTGGTGGAAAGTTCTCAAAATAAGGAATTTTGAAAAGTTAGTTACTTTATAAAATAAATGGGAATTTAGACGCGTTCTCGTTAGAATAAAAATTTGAAACTTTAAAAGTTCTCCAAGGAACTTGGTCCTTTTAAGTTCCTTGTAAAGTTCCCATCTAGAAAAACAAATCGTAAACAATTACCAAAACAAAATCAATTCTAAATAGGAATCTGTCCAGCCTCAGAAAAACAGTAATTACCAAACACAAGTATAATTTCAATATTGTCTTTCAGACAGTGACATGTTAAAGTAGATCTATGTAATTGAGTTTGTAATTTTAATCTTTACCATTGATTTCAACGGGATTACGACAGCGTTAGGAACTTTTCAAGGAACGTTACATTCGTTACAAGTTCTCACGAAATAGTTACTTTTATAATAAAAGTTCCTGGCGTTGGAAAAGAACGCGTTCCCACAGCAGTTCCCTAACAACGCGTTCTTTCCAAATACAGGAACGGGTGAGCTTCGCGTAATATCATACAATAAATAAAACACGTTCAAATACGCCGATCAGATTGCGAGACTAGATAAAAGTGAAAGAAGCCGTTATTGCGCGTTTCTATTGATCGAAACCGAAATGGGAGATAATATAATTGACAGTATCGACTGACTAACGGACATGGCACGTTATTGTCAGGAAGCTGTGGTAAGTGACCGGAACTTCGGTTTGCGCAATCACGGACATATTTAACTTGATTATAAGATCAATAAAGGAACAGAATGTTGCTAGAAAGCATATTGGACAATTGAGTTGGAAAGGTTTAAAATGTGCGAGAAGGAAGGAGTGTGCGAGTTTGTTATTGTTTGTATAAATGTTAAGATGTGTGTGAATCTTTCCACTTGTTGTGAGATTTACATGTAGGCTTCTACTTTCCCAACAGTAGAGTATGTGCTGGTGTGTAACGGCCAACGTAATAGAAAGGCCAGGTTTGTTGACGAGCTGCAGTCATTCTTTGAAGTCAGTCGCCACTGACATTCATCTCATATTGGGTGAGCTAACAATATTAACCTATAAAATACGAGCAACGGCAAAGTGCAAAGGTATAACATAAAAACGTTAATCTCTTCTAGTTTTAGAAGTTTTATTTACAAACATACACTAGAGGAGATTGTTGGAGGCCATTTGAGGTCATATTGTATTGAATATTGACTCTACTTTTGTGAGATGTTGTGCTCTTATTGGTTTTTATATGGCTCTTCACGAACGAGCGATTCTTCGAAGATTCGAAGCACTATATACTATAGAGAACACATAAAATGTGCCGAATCTCTTTATGGAAAACGTTTTTGTTTACATCAGCCCTGCTTGGCGTGCCAGCTCTTCTGGTGACTGACCAGGGGACATGCGTTTCTAACAAATGTATGTTCGTTCGGCTGATTGGCGTCAGAGTTGTTTGAAATTTTGCACAAATCTAAAGAAAGTTGAACTAGGGATTTACACTGGCACTTGTCAAAAAATTGTTTTATGTGAACGCTACAAAATTAAATTGATTCTAACCACTTTGGATTTCATTAAATAGTCCGAAATTGACAATTTATTTTTATTTTTTTCTGGCTTGACAAACAAACAATATTGATAATCTACTACTGTAGGGCTGTCCATGTATGCTTTCTTGATAACAATGTAAAGTTTCTTAACCATCGGGTGCTTCTTGGCCGAGCGCACATCTATTTAATTGCTAAGTGATAAATGTGTCCTATTCCCCCTTAAGGTGATTGTGGAGGGAATATCCACGGATCGTTTTGAACGATTCAAAACCAGCATTCGCATGACGACTGAACAAAACCAACTCAGTCAGGATTGCCGGTTGCGGGATTCGAATCCAAGGCCTCCCAAATCAAGTCTCTCGTGTTACGCATGAGCTGTCGGGCACTAGGCTTAATTAAGGCTAACAAGAGGTGTCACGATAGCGATTATGTCATGAATGAGTTTGTCAAATGAGTTGTATGTGAAGGGTAACCGGTAAAAATGGAACGTTTTAGGATTTCAAAGCGAGGAAAAGGTGAGTTTATACAGTCGATCTCGGATGGTCGAATTAAAGGTCGGATGGTACATGAATCATGAAGGGATAACAGGTTAATCAATAGCTTTCCATCAACTATGTTATGAAAAAATCTTTAGAGCGACCTGCAGAGATCGACGACTAAACGAGCAACATAACTTTCAGAAGTGAAGGCATAATTTATGGTTTTGAGATACCTATGTTCTGAAAGATGATTTGGTTCGTTAAAGTGGACAGCTACACTTCGCCTGTTTTCGAGAGAGAATCTGATGTTGAGGTTCATATTTTAGCATATTTGAGTCATTGAGTGTATATTGTGATGTATGCAAGAATTCCAGGAAGATTTTGGGAATACGGTATATTTTTACCCCAAATTGTCCCAGGGAAAGGCGCCCAAAATTTAAATGGTGTATCTAAAATCGCAGATTAAAGATAGATTGATTGAAAGGGTATTTTAGATTGGTGTACGGTATTATTGCAATATGGCAAAAAATTAATTAAGCGGGTATTACCATATTACACAACATATAAAAAACAAACAAGAAGGTAGTTATGTTGAACTAATATTCGCAGCTCAAGGGCTACATCACTTGTCTCCACAAATATTCGCCAACGATGGACTTATCTAGGCCGCTTCGCGAACGCTTTTTATAGTCGCGTTGATGGATAAGCTTTTTCAGTTAGTTAGAGAGTTTTTAGTTTGCGTGGGATCTCTTTACTTTTGCAAGTGCTTTTTGAACACATTGTAGGTGATTGTTGTCAAGTTTCTATTGCCTTGTTAATTGTTATTATATACCTAAAAAACTCATATTAAGACCTTTATTCTATGGATTCTGTCTAACTTTTTCAACCTTTTTTTTTCAAAAGACAATACATCACCATTACTTTAATTTCCATGTGAAATATGAAAGTTGTAGCCCCACTCGTTTGGTCAGAATCTGCCAAAATATCACGAAAATATCGCATTAAAAATCGAAAAAAATCGTAAAAGTACGATATTCATGACAAATATTTCTTCGATTTTACCAAAAAACGGGGCAGGTCTAAGTTCAGAGATTTCGAAGGTTCCCCTCCAATTTTCATCAAGATCGCATATGCCGTTTGACCGGAAGAGCGCGAACAGACAGAAAAACAAACATACAAAAAAGCAACAACAAAAAACAGCCGAGTTAATTTTTTAATTTTTTTTTTTGGGGGGGGGGTCAGTTTAATTGAAGTCTTCGCTTCGCTCATCCAATGAAGAGGGTAGTGTCCAGTTATCCTCCCTTTCCCCTATGATAATTTAAGAATACTTCTAGAAATAAGAGTGCACTATTGGTGCACTAATAACAATCTCCATAGAAATTGATCCAAATAAATTATTTGAAAGGGGCGACGCCATATTGGTTTGGCTTCCCTCCCCCACTCGTATTATTCAGGGATATCTCTTGAAATAAGGTTGCACTCAATATTGTGAACTTGACTCACCCTATAAGTGGAAAACATTTGCAGTAGATTTGTCTATCTGTATGTAAAGCACCATCGAGCACCTATTGAGATCAGAATTTCTATTCATTACCCTAACCCCACTATTAGAATTTGTGCGTCAAAGCGCATAGAAACACAAAATGCATTTTCCATGTTTTGGTTTCGAAAACAAAAACAGAATCTGAAATTGTTGAGACTTGCGGTGCAAAGAACACGGAGTTCCAATTAACTAACAATGGGCAGTAATTTCATTTCAACCTCCCTTGCCATTTCTCTCATCCAACCCCTCCCCCCCCCTCTCGCTCTCCATCTCCTCATTCGCAACATCCCCCCATTTTATGGATTTGTAGTACATTTGGATTATCATAGAAAGGAAACGGGGACTCGCATTGGGTAGTTAGTCGGCCACGTATAAACAGCTTATCAGGGCAATGAAAGTAGATAGGGGGTGACGCCCACGTGTCACGGAGATAACGTTTCAATTGCAGATGTACACTCGACTCGTCGACTCTTTCGAAACAAAGCCAGATGTATGTATAGTCAGTCGCGACCACGCACCGTGTATGTTGTCAAACTAATTTGTTACGTTGGTACGATAAAAGTGTTTTGTTGCGCACATAAACTAAACTGTTACACGACTGAAGGAGCAAACACTGCAATTAATTGGGATAATAATTATAACAATTATCGTTATTTATTACTATTTGTGGTTTACATTTTTTGCTGTTATAAGGGTTTCTCTAACGCCATTAATAATCGAGAGTTACCTCCCCCTCTCACACACCCTCCTCACCCTCCCTCCAACGAGTACCAATGTATCAATTTCAAGGGTGTATAGTTTTGTGACGTAATTCATTTCACTGTTGAAGTAAAAAAGTACCTAATGTAGTAGTACCTAACATTATGCGGAATAAACGTATTTAAGCTTTAACAAATTTTCACTCTTCTCAACGATATAAGTTATATGAAACGCTTACAATTGCTGAATAACTATTTAGATAAAAAACAAAAATAGGTGGCCAAGTTGATTTTAAAAATAGCTTTTTGTTGGGAGCCTTTGGAGCGGATTTATTGAAACTAATGATGAGTACGGCCCCAAAGTGTACTAGTTAATCGTCTCTCAAGTCTGCTTGATAGAAAGAGAAATCGGAACGTATGATAAAGTGTGACTCCCATGCACAGACTTTTAAACTCGACGACGACTTTCAGATCATTTAAAGGCGCTTGTCATTCTCGCTGCGCCCTTACCGCCAAACAATGCTATCCGAAAAGGAAACAAGCGACGGAAAATCGATGCAACACCCTACCCTCTGTCCCTTTCATCAAAGAGAGAAGCGAAGTCCCAGAAAAAAAAACTTACTACATTTTGTCAAGGTAGATAGAAAGCCGTATCAATTATTTGTAACAGGAAGTATAACATTCATCAAAGAGTTCTATTTAATTTCCATTGATCCTTTATAAGCGAGGACAGACATTAACGGAATAACTCAATCTAAGGTCGAGGCTTCTTTAAGTCGTATCGTGTCTGCGGGCATCTATTCTTCATCACCGCCGACTAACTAGTCACAATTTGTTGGCAATGCACAGATTGTTCAAAAATCAAAACGCACTTTACATGTTTCTTATCGCTTTTACAAGTTCCTTGCAGATTTCGTGTACGAAGCAAAAAACACATGACCTGCCAACCGCCCCTGTCGAAAACTTTGACACAACACTTGCAAGATCCAAAATTGGAAACATTAGAATTCAAAAACTAAATTGCAATCTTAGTACGTTTGAATTAAAATGTTAAAATTGTTAATTTGATTACTCTACTATCTCCCTACCTCAATCAGTGCATGCACTGCACATCGCCACAACTACACTCTAAAGAACTCTTAGACCTGAAACATTATTTTGCATTCTGATATATAACATTAGAAGAACTTTTCATGTGTTAATAGCCCCCCTGTCTGCACTAACCTAGATTCCACTTGTTCTTTGTACTCATATAAATTACTTGTTTGAAGCTTCTTACTAACTTCTTACTTTTTAGTTTCTAAATTGTAAATATCATTGTTACAATTTCGACTCTCCAGCAAACTGCAGTCAAGATCATTAAGTCTGAGCTTTCAATAAATTGAATAATATTCTGGCTTTGTGCCGAGTTCAGATCAAATTATGTATAGCCCCTATATTTTTTAGTTTTACTTTGAATTAACTTTAACATATTCACATTGGCAGCAGCTTCAACACTTTTATTTCTTAGGGGAAAGAAGTCTTCACTTCTGCATCGTACGATACTGAAGATTCAGTGTTTAGTGGACTAATTTAATGCGCGGATTCACCAGGTATATAACCAAGATAGAATCGTCTAGAATCGCCGTGTCAATTATCCACTCCTCTTGTCTATGATGATTCTCTTGTAGCCATTATAATTTGCTTTGAAGCTCAGATGCTCCAAATTGGTCACGCACAGGCAAACTCGTGATGTTTATTCTTTCGACCACGAGACATTGGCATGTTTTGGTCCAACACGTTAGGCAAGGATACAACTTGAAGTTATTAAACTATTCAGATCTGGTTCTGTATTTTATATCTCAAGCCTGCGATTCTCTTCTTACCTCAATTATTTGTTGTGTAATGTGCACCCTGAAGAAACGCCGTATTTACCAGTTGTTGCACTCTTGCATTTAAAAATAAATATCTTTCAGTGATGTGGTAACATCAGTATAATCAAATGTAACTGGTAGTATCTTATTCAAATGTAGCGCGGCAAAGCTTGGCAGAGTGTCAGGATCAGTTTCTTTCAACATACGAATAAGTTTTAATAGTTTTATGTTAGTTTCATATAGAGAATATTTATCTATACAATTCAAATACAGTGTAAAATACGCTTATTCTTTAATGACCTTTTCATTGAAATGAGACTCACAGATTTTTACAATATTTACGAGTGTGTGTATCCATTTTATTTTGAATAAGTGCAAGAAACTCATTTACAAAGAACCCACAACTATACCTAACCATCTACTGAACTAGCTTTGGTAGCACACGAGTATTTTCAGTTTAATCATTTCCACGTGTTGAATAATTTTACTTTATGAGAAAAATGTGAGGGTTTCTTACCGACTGCTACCAAAAAACTATAATTCCATTATCTATTTGGACGTAATTATTATGGACGAAATATTCATCTCAATATAACGAATCTGTATTATAGGTACTTTTCACTAAATAACGAAAACTAAAAATTCAATGATGAGGATTAAACTTTGTGTAGGCAGCACTTTATAACTGTGAGTTTAAAGTTTAAATTTCATACCTTCAAATTATTCTATTATTGTATGTATTGTAATTGTTCCTTGCTTGACGCTCTCTAGGTATTCTTGAACTCGTAAGCAATAATCTGTGTCACTTGGGCTACATTGAACTTCAAGAGTCTTTGAAACATCAACACTATTCTCTCCATTCTTTCTTTCGATAAATATTTATCTTTTACGAAGCAACTTCATTAGAAAGAAAACACATACCTCAAAACATTAAGCTGAATAATGACAGCAACCACGCCTAAAAAATAACAGCTGGCAGAGTAAACAATATTTCCATAGCCTAGTTAAAACTGTAATGCAATTTTTGACATGTAACCAAAATAACTGAAACCCACGAAATGTTCCTGTCAATAACACAAAGTGAGCATTTCAAATGCATACAGAAACAATGTTATGATTGTGCTTTTATTTGCAGCATTGTGCGTCGGTGACGGAGCGTGTACCTGTGCGTTTTACTGTGCATGTCTTCCATTAAAATGTTACGGTGAGTTCAATTATATCATTCCTTGATTAAACTGCATAGCATTGTATTTACCTGTGATAATGCGAACAAAATGTTATGAAGATAACAACATTTTTGGGGGCCATGTTAAGACGGTCTACTTCTGCAAAGCATTAAAGAACGTGCGATAATTTGTCGGCCTTGTCGGCTATTTTCATAAGAACTGTATGTATATATTCATTACCCCATCTCGGAATCAAGAAATTGTTAAATTAAGAGATATATTTTATTGTGATCCTAATCAGTTCATTAAACAGATTTACAAAGGAAATATGCTGAAGGTTTCCTAAAAATGTCGTCAATAATATTATTGCAATAATATGTATAGTCCGGGCCGACGTTTCTCTAGTATAGAGATCAACATATTAGATCCACCATTTGATTAGTAATCGTATCTGATAGTGATAGTGATAGTAATACAAAATATTTGTATTTATTTTATATGCGCCTTATTCTTTGGTTCTAGTCTACGCAGAAAAGTTTTGTCTACACGAATTTCAAACATACGACAATATTTCATGTCCATATAGTCACACACATACCTTTGAGTAACTTTGAGACTAATCGTTCTCTGTCGCGCATCTTTATTAAACTACCAGTCACAGAACCGAGTAAGCGCCCAGTTGCTCTGAAATGGTTTCCCTATAAGATTGACAGAACGAGTTGTATGAATATGCATATCAGAATAATTTCTATTTGTCATATTCATTGTAAAGGCTATGTCATCGCTGTACCCAACGCGTGCTTGAAGCCTCCTTGTTGCGTTACGTGCTCGCGTAAAAGTGGAACTGAAGTCATCGCTTCTACCCTCCAGATCTCCAGCCATGCTTCCCGAGAGGAACTGCCAGGAGACGGCCACCAAAGGTTCTCTGCCAATTCGTTTCTTAACTACATCCTCTTCTGAATCGCACGCAATATAGCTTTACAAAGACGCTCGTCAACCGTAAGAAGTAGAAACGGAAGGATGATGGTGATACCGCAGTGATATGATAAAATATTATACTAACACAGTTGCTCACATATACCATAGTGATTTTTATGAAATATAAGTATATTTAGTTTCTGTTTATAATACCATCATTATGAAATATAATACCACGCTTCTTCCCCTTTATGCTAGTAATTATGTATTGCTTATGTTTTTTTTTGTATATGACAGACACCACAGGTGTTTGAAATTTTGAACATGTCATGAATGATAAAATATAGGGCTCTGCAGTAACACATTTCCAAATTTTGTTTTAAAATAATTTATAAAAAAACAAATTAGTTTTCACTTATGTTAATTATGTTAAAAACTCCAAAATTGAATATATTCGTAATTTTTTTCTTGATGATTAATTCATTTTTTTTTAATCTATGACCGAGGGCCGTCCATGAATGCTTTGTTGACAACTTTGCAAAGTTTCATATACGTCGGATGCATCTTGGCCGAGCGAATAGCTATTTGCTATCTGCCAAATGTGTCCCATTTCCTCTTAATAGAATGTTACCTTGTTGTAGACCCTACATAAACCCACAAAATATTAGCCCAAAAGCAAGTGATGTTTCTTGTTTCAAAGATATACAATAATATGGTTGCATTAAGAGAATAGAAACGATAATTGATCTCAACCTTGTCAGTCCACAGAGAAAATTGAAGCAATTATCAATGTGATACCAGTTCACTACAAGGAAACATTAAATAAACAAACAAGCAATGTGGTTGATACACATCCATTAAAACTGTTAGTACGTTATTCAGTAAATATCATGGTCACAGTGAGAATTCAGGCTTGGCCATGCGAAAAATTCAGCCAAACCCCTTAGCCTGGCAATAGTCAGAACATCGGAGGGATTTTCCGTTTCGACCTGTTACTCTTGTTTAGATTAAACAGTAATCATAGAAAACGTTAGTACTGAACTAAATCTAAAGGAATTTTAAATTACTGTCCTTTCACTGTTTCGTAATTGCAAATTAACTATTAACCAGTGTAACCTCAAAATGATGACTACAGGTTTTTAGAATTGGTATGGCCGAAATTGTCAACTTTTGAATAATTTAAACACTACATTTCCAATAGAGAAACGTAGCCCAAAAATAATTATGATCACAAAAATATAATCAAGAGAATGTGCAAATAAAATATTGATTATTTTTTTTATTTTTCTATTATTTTTATTAATTCATGTTTTACTGGTTTCTTTTGATAAGATCAGTAATATTTTCACTCAACAGATTCCGATTCCCCTGAACACCACTCGTTTTCTAAAGCCCAAACTAAATAAGATTGACGTGATTTTACTACTTTTTTCTCGTTGCACAATCAACAACTTTTCTGAGGGCTCTTATCATATTTGCAGGTTACTGAAGACGTCAAGGGGATAGTTGTAGATAATTTTAATGCCAAAAATTACAATACCAATACCTTGTGATTTTAGCTGTTGATTGTTGATGATGTACTATTTACAATATCGATGCTAGTTTCCTCATAAAACGTTGTGTTACTGTTACCCCAACAAAATATTCAAACAGTTTCTCAAAGGTAAAGTTGTATTTCACTTTTGGATAGTAATTAATTTCAACTGTAATTTCTCAGTTGGACAACAATGATTTTAATTTAAAAATATAATTTTCAATTTGATATAATTAATCAGGACTCTAGATAGATCGAGAATAATATACATATATAACATCCCCAGTTTGAACCGAGTCAAAATTATCAAAGAAACAAATGATTAAAACAACCGAGACAGTTTTGTAAGTTTTTAAACTTACTGTATTTTTTTGGTTTTTGCTATTAATACATGTAATTTGTCTCTGTCTTGTCTTGAATTAAATAAACTGTATTGCAAATGGAAAGGGGAGCGAGTTTGCCTTCTGCTCTTGTACTACGACACAATATTGATGGAATCATTACTTATGCCTCACTCCCTAGGGCTTTCTCTCTCTCTCTCTCTCTCTCTCTCTGTCTCTCTCTAACGTAGATATGCAACCTGCACCCTACTTTCCGAGATTTCTTTCTCTTCAAGCAAGCAAATTGTTTCATTTTGTGTAAAAGTAAATGTACGTCTTTTTGTGAGACAGAATTTTCCATGTGCATTTTTGAAGTTGGTTTCGTTCATTCATCAAAGCCGTGTGATGTCTAAGACTTTGTCCCCGGGTGTTGTCATGGGGTGAAATCTCCCTGCCACCGACTCAGGGGTCATGTCTGCGACTTAGCTCACTCCTCACCCCCACGTACACCTCTAAGCCAGCACGTTTCCATGCAATATTTGTCACAACACAGTTTTTATGATATCGCCATCTTTTTATTGTGAACGTATAATTATTTAAGGTATACTTTCATTTATTATGTTACTGTCTTTATTTATTACCAAAAGAGGTCTTATTTAACTTTTCGGCTATTTATATTTATCAGTACTTTATAATAACATATCAGTAATAAAGAAACGGTAAATGATTTAGGCATTGACCTTTTAGGAGGTAAATTGTTCTTAATAGTAAATTCCAATCTTGATTTTGAATTTGAAATAAATATCTTGTAGCAAATAAGCTTGGGATATCTTTACAATTCATCTCATCATTAGCCTATTTACATCAAATTACAAATTACAGTAAAAGAAACATGAGCTGCACATATACCTCATAAGGTTACAAATTTGTGGGTGAAATTTGAAAAGTGTTCCGGAACAAACCAGTACGTTCCACATTAAAGTGTCGCTTGTTCGAGTTCAGCCAATAGTCTTAATTAACGTCAATTTTGATGAACGGCAACTCTACTTATTTGAGGAGTTGTTCGAGAATTTATGCTAAATACAAGCGATGGCGTTCATCATGAAATCGAACACGCCAGCCCATCTCTGGCCATTTTATACATTTGTTACACGTCAATCATTTCTGCACATTTGAACATTTCTGAATAAAAATGGCGGAGAAGAGTAATTACATAAATGTAATTATATTAACTCAATTACCGTTAGTGAACACAAATTTCATTGCTACGTTTGTTACTATGCGCTATTCGACGAATTGGAATTTCGAAGCGATTTCATTCCATTTGAATATTCCATTAATATTATTACAGTTTCTTTCTTAGCAATGGTATCTATCGGTCTAACAAAATAAGTTTACGTTCTGTAGCTAGATGTGTATAAACTTTGTTGGTTTTGGTACTTGTCTTGCTTGGCTTCGCTACGATTTGGAGACCGGGACATATGGATTCTGACAGATCAATATCTAAAGTAGATAAAGAATATATAGGCCTGAGGGTTTCCTATAAGATGAAGAGAGTGCTTCCTTCCCCTGGAAAGGGTGCACGGAAATAACATGTAATGCGGTTTATGGATATTTATTTTATTTAAAAACTTTCATTTCTTTATAGTGTGCGAGTATAAAGGCTACTACTAAAAGGCTACTGTGTTGTATAGGCTACAGTCTACACTGTTCTATAGTTTTTATAATTAATAATCGATTTATTACGCTGTGCACACATACTTGTGCAAACATTCCCTCTTGAAAGTTATTTTTAATTCTTAACTTATTTAAGTAAACTGTATTGATTGTACGCAGGTGAACAAAGGGTTAATATTTAGGCCCTACAGTTGAGAACGCTAAGAGGGCGCGAGTTCGAATCCCTCGTAATGCTTTGATATTGGTACTATTTCTTCATTCTTATCCATAACCCCCTCATCATCGAGAATGACCTCGTTGCATATAGATAGCGATTGAATGGTAGTAATAGTACGGGCAATGTACTAACCCTTGTAATGAAAAAGTTGAAGATATCTATTATAGTAAACTTATACTTCAAAAAATTATTTTGTTACATTTATTTCCGAAATTGAAGTCAAATCAGAGGAAAAGATGGCTTCATAAATCAAAACCGCTCATCAAGATAAAAAAATAAATGTTATTATAATTATATTATCCTGAATCATGGTTGGGATTTTTGATATAGTAAGCGGTTTTCAAGATTTCAGCAGGAGAATTTAGATTCACATTAGTTGTTTTCTTCTTCTAAAGTTTTTTTTATTCCCATATTTGCTCTTTCTGGTTTTGGCTTCTTTTATTCTTTTTTAGTGGGATCATCTAATAAATATTTTTTTCGTTTTGTTTTTCTATTTTCACGTTTTTTTCTATTTTCTTCACGTAACCCGCATTCTATTTGTCAATCATCATGACCCATTTATCTACAAATTCACACTCTGAGAGTCTCCCAGAACTCCCCTTTGTCGTAGTTGACTAGCCTGGAGTTGAACTAATTCAACAATGATCAACAATGAAAGTGGCGTTAGAAGCAGGCGGCAGAGGGACTGAGTTAGCAGACTAGCGGTCAGTCTACCATTGGGATTCATGCTAAATACAAGACTTCCCAGCTAATGGGGGGCAAGTCCCCCCCCCCCCCCCCCAAGGCTTAGACAATGGGACAGTCTGGCCAGGAATTAGCACTTGTAGAAAAGCCAAAAAGTTACCCTCACTGCGGCTAGAAAAGAAATGAACTTTTCAAATGTTGCGGACACGTGGTACAAATTATGCTGACTCAACAACATTTTCTCCGAGTCTCGATTTTCTTGAAAAATCTCATCTCCTCTCCATTCCACCCAGACCACATTCTATTGCTTGTCGTAGAAAGAACTGGGAAAGAAAATATCTACTCTTTTCCTCCCTACGCACACGGTTATATCTGTTGCAATATCCTTTGTCAAAAAGCTACGACGCGCAAGCAAACCACACAAATAAAACCCTACACGACACTGTTTACAACATTGAAGCGATTCGTCCTTGTGTTGGAAAATAATATCAAATGGGTGTTGTATTATGACCGAGAGGAAAATATCCCCCCCCCCCCCCTCTTTTGTTGACTGGCTCCCGTGACAGCAAGGCAATCTCGTAACACAGCTGCGCCAAATAAGTCGCATGCGCTTCTATAAGGTAACTTGCGTTCGTTTACGTCGAGAAATTTCATTGCGTTATAAAAGTGATGAAGGGGCACTGAAGGAATGATTTAGAAATTTCTGAAATAGGCCTACTGAGCCCAGAAAAAAACTAATTATGCTTTACCGTTACAAAGATATATTATACTAGATAAAATGTAAAGAAACATTTTCCCCCCAAAGACAAAAAAAAACAACGTTATTTTTCGACTGTCTATTATGACATACAGAAATATTCGTCTTCATTCACACAATAGTTGTAAACTTAAATTTTGCATTTTGATAATGTTTGACTTCATCAACAACTCTGTAGCGTTTTGTTGTAACCCAAACGTATTTTCCACTATTTTCTTACCTTTGGACGAAAAACTCACCCCCGAGAAGGTGGAGGGGGGGGGGGGGTAGAGATAAACTCATGTTACCTCAATGTGGAAATCAGTCCGTCTCTTCCACTCATCACGTATTGAAACGATGCACCGGATTTAATTATGGCTGGTTTACACAGACATTTAAGATTTGGTTTTATGGTTTACGTTTAACTGTATAAGAAAATGCATCTCGAGTCTGCATTTATGTCGAAGGACTAAGAAACTTGGTTATAGTAGAAGCTCTGCCATTGGTCCGCATGCTGTGACGCGTTTAAAAGTTCGACTCTTATTGGCTGGGTATAACTATAAGGATTTACCATCTCGTGTTTAAGAGATATAAGTTAAATCTTCGTTAATCCTTAATTACAAGCATTAAACCCTGGCACATTCTATACTTATCTCTTTGCCTAACCTTGCAAATATCATAAACCACTGTTAATGTTGACAATGTTATCGCATTTCATTCGCATAGAATAATTTTCAATCTAATATTTTTATTCCTAGTTTATTGTTATTCAATAAAAAGCAAGCAAATTAAGTCTCCCCCTGCTTAATCAATTTAATGGATTTAATGGAAGAACATATTTATGTTTCTTTATACTCGTTATGATTATGTGCATGGAACATGATCTATTTGTGCTGTGTGATATTAAAATAGTGTTATGTTAAGTGTAAATTTTCTGAAATTGTTTGAATAAATATTAACAATTTTAACATTGTGCAACGAAGTTGGAAACGCTTCAAATTAGTGGCAAAATATATGAAAAATAATAAATAAACTGTTGTTGTAAAAAAAAAACTCCAAACATAGCTGTTGTCCTGAAAGTAATTAAACAATTAAATAGAGTTAGATTGTGTAGTGTATTGAGTGTATCCACCCACTCAACTCAGAGCTGATTTCCAGTGGGGGAGTTTTATTTGAAGTAGCTTCGAAACAATCCGAAGCACGCTGACACCAACGACGCATGAATACATTGCAAATAACTGTGTAGTGTAGGTATAATGTTAGAAATTACTTTCCCGTCTCTAGAGATTTCACAATAATTGCACATTGCATATTGTTTCCATTTACTAAACCAAACATTTTTTTTTTAAATTATTGTTCTAACAGTTTAATATTTATTCAAGCATGCTTTAGATTAGAATTTGTTTTGAATGACGTTATTATAATAATTATTGATTCATATAGCAATTGTCGTAAAAGTTTTCCCCGACTAAGATTCGAACCCATGAACCTCCGAGTAAAATAATTATTGTGAACGTATGGACGTGCGCTGGTTTGGGTTCGCGCTCAAGACGATAATTTGAATTTATGATTTTTCTTACTTCTGTAGGTATTGTAGTTTCATTTCTGTCGTAGACATAAAATTACCCGTACATGCCTCATACCATTAATAATATTTATACTAACAAACAAATTTACCAATATACATATAATACAGGCCCACTACTCATAGCGTTCTGCATATTTCAAGGTTTAACGAGAAATATGTTCATTTCCACCAGTGCATACAAATCACACGGTTGTAAATAATAGCTTCTACACTTGAACCCCACTCGTCCTGGACCTTGATTGTGCAACAAATTCCTAACAATTTTTTTCTGAACAATAAATCATTTTTTATTGTTCGTTTATATTAAAAGTAAGTAGTTATAGTGGGAATGTTATGTTATCGTAGTATTTAAATTTGGGGAATAAAATTAAATACACAAATTTTAGGTACAGAAACAACACAAGTCCATGATATGTTGTAGTAATTTCTCAGTACTGAAAAACGTGTTCATTTTTTAAAATGTTTTAAAGATTGTCGATTGTTATATATATATTTCGATACACATACTTCCAACATAAGTCGGGTCAGAAGTAAGCTGTAGCCACCAGTTTCCTTTAGCATAATATGAACAATTAACAGTTAGTTACTTGATGTGAATTATTAAATTAAATACTATAATAATTGTCTTTTGTGATTTTTTTTAGAATTTAACCTCAATACATGTTGTATGGTTTTTGAATCTAGCGATTAAATTATTATTATTAAGATGGACAATAACATCGTAACTGATTTTATTTAAAAGCATAAAAATCATTTTATGATACACTCTTATTAACTGGTTGTTATAATTTAAAGTTTATTTTTAATTGAACAAACACAGTTATGTTTGGAAAGTAATAAATCTGTCATTCGACATTGACATTATTTACTAAACAATTGGCAACTGTCTTAATGTGCACCCACTTCGGAGATGTTTCAAAAAATTATACAAACTTGTTTGGTTAATCTGAATCATCAATACCTACATCACACTTGTGAAGCTTGCTCTGTTGGCGATTAAGTTATCATAACAAGGATATATTCTTGCCAAGTTGAACCAATTGATGAAATGTTTCATGAATTTGGTAAAATACAAAACTCGGCGTCAACTTTCTTAACTGCAATGAAAATTCTAGAAACAATTTTGAAAAATACTTAATTTGATATGTGTTGTCGTAACTTGAATTCCGAACCAATATTTTATATTACTTTATTTTACTTGTCATATTTTAAAATCGTCCTCACGACTAAAACGGGATTTGTTTCGCACAAGAAAGCGCCATCAAAAGTGTTTTGTTTCCAATATATAAACCCACTGGCATCAGGTAATCAAGGGTCGGTGTGTGTGTGTGCGTGCGCGTCGCGTGTAAGGCACCTTGCAATCCAAGCACTATGGCTCATCTCAACCCTAAAACAACACCGCAGAAAAACCAGTTTGACTAGGGTAGGGTGCATTATACGCTCACCCATTAGTGATAACAATAAATCATCCTTCTTTATAAACTTAACGACATGGATCGAGACGAAACCTTCAAAATGAGTAAAACAATTAACAATAGTAATAAATTAAAAAGTATTCGCAATGAAATGAAGTGAGTGAGGCGTTGGGGTTGATAGGAAGAAAGTGTTGTTAGTCCGTGAGGTTGTACCGTTGTACGCCTCCCAGCCTAGCGGGCATGCGCCGTCCCGCGTTCCTTCATCCCCGCACCGCGAATCTATTGGTTAAAGCTTTAGTCGGGTCCGTGAACGCGCTACGTACGGACGTCTGTGCATCACACCAGTGTAATTTTAACAATAAACGCACGCTGGTGCATCCGTGCCGTAGTTCGACAATAACTCGACAAATTTTACGAACATCTTAGATTAAAAGTGGGATTGTATGAGTTGATGAGAATTAGACATAGACGTTTATGTTAAATCTTACTTCATTTTAAAACAAGTCGCGCGTCTGCTGTCACTGGAGTCTCCCGTGTGTACAAGAATCCATACCCAGGAAAAGTGAATAAATTTGTTATGTGCCAAAAACTTTAAATTTCAAAAAATAAATTGGGTAATAATTTATCGTAATTCTTAAGTAGTAAATGTACGTTGTTATGATTGCATCTGGGAAACAACTAGTAGGCTTTCACACGACACATGGGTAGGCCTACATCTGTATCCACCACGTGCTAGTTTCGAGTAGTGGGTAGTGTATTATTATAACTCACTAGTTGTGAAAGAAACATTAACCATACTGCAAATTAGAAGCAAACGTTTCGCTTCCTTTTCTGTTCCGCCGTTTATCTGTCACGTGCATCGCATGATTCTGTTCAAATGAGCTTATAATTAAAAAGTTATGTTAGATTCCGTTTCGTGTGTTCGTTTCTGTGTCACGACTATGAATTAAGAGTCTGGAGTTTAGACGGACTCCTACTAGTTTCTTTGCAAATAGTTGCGTGAATTCTGTCTTTATCGCGAGATGCAACGCAGAGCGTGCCTACGCCGGCCTACACCTGTCAACATGTTCCTTATCTGATGCG
The DNA here is from genome assembly GCA_024449915.1 of Sweltsa coloradensis. Lineage (NCBI taxonomy): Eukaryota > Metazoa > Arthropoda > Insecta > Plecoptera > Chloroperlidae > Sweltsa > Sweltsa coloradensis. Next base: position 24,842 of record JAMZAV010000021.1, read on the forward strand.
GTTAATAGTTAATTAATAAGCGTTCGTGATTTGAGATATTGCCTCATGTTTGTGATATCAAAGAGCTTAATAGCTTTGACGAATCGTAGTAGAAATACCTCCGTATGAGCATTTTAATTTTGAATATTTTATTTGTGATAGGCTATGACACATTTTATTTTTGTGACTTAATTGTTTACCTATAGTTATCAATTTATTTTATTTGTCAATCAGAATGCGATTTACGTAAAAGCAGCTTCGCTACTCTTTCAACATATGAAAAAATAAGATTACGGCCGAACATGATCAGGGTAGCAGTGTGTGTGCCAACCTCGCTTTGACAGTGATAATTACAGAAATACCCGTTGCATTCATGCGTATAGCTGGAGCGTTTAGTGGTCTGACTGACGAAAGACTGATAGCGACTCTTCCTAATTGAATTCCTAAGTGAAAAGTTAGTGTTCTTGAAAGCGGTTTGGCAGGGGGACATTACGTTGCAGGTGATGAAGATAGCTTGTTGACTTTCTTGGGTAGAGGACGTTTTTATTTCAAGCCTTTATTTTTATCATGCATGGTAAATATCCGTGACGATTAGATACTGCTTCGCAATAACCAGTGGCCTATCTTCAGTCCCCACTGTATTATGAGTGACGAACCCTTATGTACATGTGCACCATTTAATTCAGCCTTAGCCTCCCCACTGTATAACCCTGCTATTAACACACTGTCATTTAGTTTTAGACTCCCCACTGTATAGCCTTGCTATTACCCCTATTAATTCACGCTTTGCCTCCCCACTGTATTATGTTGAACCAATTAATTAAGTCTTAGTCCCCCACTGTATTATTTAGTTAAACTCATTTAGTCTTCGCCTTCCCACTGTAAATTATATTGAACCCGTTGTATAGTCTTTACCTCCCCACTGTACTATTTTTGTTAAACTCTTTCATTCGCCTCCCCACTGCAGGTTATATTGAACCCTTTGCTTACTCTTAACCTCCCCACTGTATTAATGTTGAGCCCTTTAATTTAGTCCTAGCCTCTCCGCTGTTTTATGTTCAACGTTTTTATTTAGTCGTAGCCTCCCCATTGTATTATGTTGAACTATTTCATTTAGACTTAGCCTCCCAAAATGACGTAATTGTTATATAATGTTAAACTATTTCATTTACTCTTAGCCTCCCCAATGTATTATGTTAAACCGTAACATTTTGTCTTAGCCTCCCCACTGTATTATGTTGAACTATTTCGTTTAGTCTTAGTCGCCCCACTGTATTATGTTGAACTTCCCCTTCCCTTTGACTACCTCCCCGACGGCGACGACAATGACAACACGGACGGATGATGACACAAACGGAGACGACCACGACGTGGGGAACCCCTGCCCTCCCCATACGCTTGTGGCTGGTTCTGACCAGCACAGGCCTGTCTACCCCTTGTCCCCCCGCGTCATCCCATACGTCCCTCCCTTCGTCTCGATTAGCCAAGTTGCATAAATATGAGACGTTACGCAATATCCAAATCAATATTTCGTTTAGTCTTAGTCGCCCCACATGTATTATGTTGAACTATTTCGTTTAGTCACGCCCCACATATGTAATTTGTTGATAATTTCGTTTAGTCCTACGTCCATTGTATATTTGTTAAGTCTTATGTTCCTTATGTTTAGAACTATTTCCGCTTAGTTTAGTTGCACTATTGTTTACTTTGTTTAGTCTTAGCCCCTCTCATTTGTTATACTATTTGTTAAGTCTTAGTGCCCACTTTATTGTGTTGAACCTTCGTTTGTCTTAGGTCAATAGCCCAGTGTAGCTTGACGAGACCTTATTAGTCTTTAGCGCCGCATGGAATTATATGGCTTCTTAGTCCTAGTCCTTCCACTTTATTTGTTGACTATGCTAGTGCATTGTACCACCCTACCTTTCTTGATGATTAGCCTCGATGCGTTTGCCACTTGACAACAGTGCCTGATTAGGCTCTGAATTGACTTCTAATCGGATAATGTAGAATTTGAATCAAACCGCTATTGTATAAGTTTTCACTAATATAGAAGATATTCCTTAGTTCATGTGCTACATATGCGATTATACCACGATAACACATCTGTAGAACATCTAACGTGTAATATTGTCCAAGACAAATAAATGCAATATTGATAAGGAAAATAAATTACCAGTGATTACATTTTACGTAAATATTGCTAAGTAAGCTAATATTTTTAAATCAATTCTATGTGTCTGTTGCAGCTAATAGTCAACAAATAGGACGGTGATACGACATGTTTTTCAAATAATACGGTCGTAATATGTTAATGCCATGATAATAGATTCAATGCATTCATTAGCGATGTGTAATAGAGAGACCGTTTAATATGTATGCTGAAAAACTGTTTTGCCTTCACAGGCTAACGCCTAATAATTTTATAGAATAAAATATCCTAATGTAAACGTATCACCACCAACCTGTTGCTGTAGGCCTTGAATTGGATACACAAAAAACGGAAAGCCAACTGACACTGTTTTCACAACTGTGAATACTTTCGATGAATTTATTTTACTTTGTTGCAAGTTTAGAAAAGTCGTCAACTTTTAGTGAAAATGAAGTAGGCTTACCCATTTGTTATCGCTGAAATGATATCAAGAGCAATCATTCGGACGTTCATAATATTATAAGCCTCAATGTAATTTCGAGTTCTTGATCTATAAATAAATATTTTTTCCGGATATTTCCTAGAATTGCCAGTAGGTCCATAATGTAATGTATGGCAATGCTAATGACTTTAAATAATAACAGTTAAATTAATAATAATTACTTTGTATTAGGCATTTTGTTTATTTAATCATCGGATATTATATTTGTCAAGATTCAAGAACAAGTTATAAAACAAAACAATTTCTTACTTTTGGTTCCTGCGGCTGTAACCGTTTGTTTGCCACCGACCTGAAAGTATACGTAGTTCTAGGATTTTTTTGGGGGAAAGCACTCCCCGTAATTAATATTGAACGCTGCACTTGTTAGTTTCCCGCCCCTAAAACATACTAGACCTGTGACATCGGGTCGGCGGCAAACATACCCCACTGCCTTGCCTGACGAAGGGTAGTGTTTACCTCACAACGGTTCTTCAGTTTCAGATACTACATTAACCGAGAATACGTTCAAAATGCGGCTCCGTCTGTAGTCAGTGTTTTGTTCGACTATTTGTTCCTGTCGAGGTTTCATTATCAGAAGTGTCCAGAGGACGTGTTATCGGTAGTTTCGACTCTTATCTTCAGTTGATGGTTAGGCGCCAACTGCATCAGACCTGTCGTATCGTCGTCGTCGTGCGTGCGTGCCCGGCACACTTCGCTCAATAGCGTCCCCTGATCGACGTGCTCCCTACTATTACGCCCAGAACATTATTAGTAATTGAAATAGTATCGAGTTTTATGCTAGGAGACTACAAGTGAAATTACTGTGACAAGTGAATTTTGTGTTTAGTGTTTTCCTTTGTTTTAAGTAAATACTAAGTGAACATCGTCAGTCCTGCCATGTTGCATAGCTTGAATGCACTTGCAGGCAAGATTTCGCCTGGCACAGATAGCAACGCCAATAAAGTCAATCATCATAACAATAATAATAACAACAACAACAATAGCACTACGAATAACAACAACACACACCCTCATCCGTACAGCAAGCCACCCCCACCTCCTCCAGAAGACAAGTTGTATACCAATGGCAGTATTCAAGCGAGTCCTGAGGACATGTAAGTACCCGCCATGCATATCGTAGTTTTGGAGTACGATGGGCTATTCGTAATTATGAAGTATACGCTTAATATCTACGGGTTCTCTATCGGAGCAACATGTTTCGCAAACAAAAACACAAATATTCAACCTCGATTCGAACCAGGGTCCTTCTATCGTTCTTATACCCACTATATGTAGAAACTTCGAAAAGTTTGGTTAGTTTGTATTTTGTTCTACTTAAAATATAAAAAGACGAGTTCCTCTAATGGAACTTAGTTCCTTTAAAAGTTACCAAAATAAGCGAATATAAATAAGTATTTGTTCCTTCTTGGAAGAACAGAAAATCCTCAAACAGGACTTACTTTAGTTCTATAATTCAAACGGTAAAATGTACTAAGCTAAACTATAGAGATGCGATTGAGTTCGTATTTTAAGGTTCACTCCTGAATTCGACGGGATTACGACAGCGTTAGGAGCTTTTAACAAGTTCCTGATGTTGGAAAGGAACGTGTTCCCATAAAATTTCCCTAACTAGGAACTCCCTCCCCCAAGACTGGTCGTAGCGGTGGTAACGTGTTGGACGTGAAAGAGACAGCGAGAGAGATAGATTGATTGATTGATCGATCGATTATGGTTTATTCGTTACCAAAGATTCAAATAAGGTTTTGATGGATACATATTATATATATTGTAAAGATTTTGTTGACCTACCGGTACGATATTTCCTTAGTTCGTAAGGTTATTTGCCTAAAAATTATGTTTCTCTACAACTAGCATGTGGGATTCGGACAGCGTTCATACTTTCTCGGCTTGATTTTTTTCTTTCTTTTTTAGTATTTCAAATAAATGGTTATGGTTTCTGAGCTATGCTGAACAGAACCAACCTTAATTCATCATTGAACTTATTGTTATCAATATAATTATTTTTTTTAAATAGGCCTGTCTTCCGCGAGAGTTTAACACAGGTGTTAGAACTAACAGGTGCAAGTTCAAATCCCCCATCGAGAATCGAACTAACTATTAAACAGGACACGAGATAATTTATTGGTAAGAGGGACTGGACATACTCCTGGGAATATTCCCTTGGACGTGAATTTTCTTAGAAGTATTCCCCAACACAATATAAATTCCCAAAAGTAAGGAATTGATATTTATTATTGAGCAAATCAGACCGTGGATAAAGGCATTGTTTTCCTAAGTTTTGGACTGTTAGTAATTCGTTTTCTGCTCTTTGGATATGTCAATGTTAGGATTTCTCTACTATAAGAACACTATATTTGGAGCAATAAGAAAAGTGGTTGCTATTGTGAAGGTTGCTTGCTATAGGGATTCCTAGGCAGGACTCCATTTATCTATAAACATCAGTCCCATGCTATGGGGTCGGCGGCTTAGCGAACTTGAAAGTGATGACAAAAGTGAAAATGAAGGTACTAGACGATATTATCCACAGATGAGTGAGAGACCTACGTAGGCTTCTGTGGGCGGTAATACATGTTTGCGCCATTTATACTGGTTTCGCGTTCTATAGAATCGATCTATTGAGTATATTAGGTAACATTTTATTTTATCTATTAGCAAATAGGAGATATGAACTAAGATAACAATGATAATCAACCGTAGCGGTGGGTATAATCTAGTTCAACTTCTATCACATCACGAAAAGCGACTACCCGTTTCAAATAATTCAGTCATGCTATAGGCCTAGATTTCTGCGAATGAGATTTGGTTTATTAATATTTTCTGTTGTCAAAATATATTTGGATGAACGAAGCGAAGACTTCAATTTCACTGACCCCCTAAAAAAATTTGGTCGCTTTTTTCTTTTTGCTATTTGTTTGCGCTCTACCGGGCAAACGTCATAAGCGATCTTGATGAAAATTTGAGGGGACTTTTCAAAATCTCTGAACTTAGACCTGCCACTTTTTTTTTTGTACAATCGATCAAATATTTCTTATGATTATCGTACTTTTACGACTTGTTTCGATTTTTAATGAGATATTTTCGTGGTATTTGGCAAACGGCTACCCCGATCTTGATGCAACTTTATGGAAACGTTTAAAACCACTGAAATTATATATGTTATGATTTCAGAGACGTTTGAAGAAAGATTTCTCATAGAAATCGTACTTTTACGATTTTTTTCCCCCGGTTTTTAATACAATATTATTGTGATATTTGTGCCGATTCTGACGAAACGGGTGGGGCTACAACGTTCATATTTTGCATTGACATAAAGATCATGGTGATGTAGTGCCTTTTGAAAGTTTTTTTTTTTAAGTTGGTCAAAATTAATAGAAATAAAGGATTTAATATAAGCCTTTTTACATGTGTATAATTAACAAGTAATATCAAGTTACTGTAGAAAAAGTAATAAGATCCCACTTAAAAACGTAGTCATTGGACAGAAATAAAAAAAAACTCATCCATGAACGCGACTGGAAAAAGCGTTCGTGAAACGGCCTAGTATCAAAAAATAGTCATACATGTCCCAGGTCCTTATACCATGCAGTCGGGCTCGGGATGTGTAGGTTCTGCGTTAGTAACGGATAGGTGCGGGGCGGCGAGGAGGTAGTCTAGCTTTGCGGCGGGCGCGTGTTTGGGAGCTGTTCTATGTCGTTGGTACAATCTGTAGGCCACTATGACAAAACCAATAAGTGAATTAAAACACGAAACGGAAGCATGAAATGAGAAGTAGTTGGGGGGGGGGGGTAGACAATAGATCATAAATGTTTATCCTTCCTCGTGACTGTAAATGATGTTCACGAAACAGGAGTGGTAAGAAAAACGCATTATCTTTGGTGTCAAATGTTTATTACAAAATTATAGAGATGTAGAGAAGTGACGATAAATATAAATATTTCTAGCCGAAGAAGAGCAGAAAATTATCGTTCAGCTGTGTAATAAGAAAGACGAAAAAGAAAAAGATTTAACTTCTGTAATGAGAAAAATGAGATCACACACTACTGTAACGAGTGTGTCGTTTTATGGTTTGTTCGACATCGTAACATTTTCAGTGGCAGGCTTGGGCTGGGGGTGGCGGGAATTCATACGTCAGACTATCGTCCAGTAACATTAAAAAATTAACCCTGTTTGTACAATTTAATGACTTAAAACAATGTTGTAATGTTTTTATGGACCCTTTCGTACCTTTTAATTCTCTTGGGTGTTTTGGCCTTCCTACACCCACGGAGTTGGCATCTATGTCGACTCATGTAGGCCTACTTGTTCTAAAATCAGGTACTTAGTACTTACAAGTAGCATGAAAACCTACATTCAACACGTGATGTCTGACGCTATTTGCATGTCTTTCTGTGTAATGTGATGTTCAAAACGGCAATTTTCTTGATCAAATAAATCTTTGATCGTGATTATGAATCAAATGTGAACTGATATTAATACATTAAATTCACTTCCTTTACTCTTATTTTTTCTATATTTTAGTTATTTAAAACGGAGCTAAAGCGGAGAAAAGTTTATTTAATTTATTTAATATATTTACCTGTCCTATTCAAGTTTTATTTGAAATGATAGTATGTCCCTCAAATCAATAAATTTTGCTGTGTCCGGTTTCATAGCAAAATCGATTCTTAATATGGGATTGGAATCGGCGTCGGTAGCATTTGGGACACTTCGCAACTGCACCTGAAAATCCATTAGAAAATCAACTTGTTTTACGGTTTTGTTAGTGTCTTCGTTCAACTGTTGCGTTTTTCTTGTGCTACGTGTTAAGACTTAGACGTCGTGTCTCGCTCACTCGTGCAAGACACCAGAGCAAAGGTTTCTCCATTTGTCCGTTCTCAACTGTTCGGAGATGAAAATAGTCGTTACTCTACAATAATACAAATATCTGTTCAGATGTACTTTATCTGTCCCTAGACACCTGCTCTAGATCAGAACGAACATGTTCGAACAATCGAACTGTTTGGTAGAAACCTGAATTAAATAACAGAACTGCACAACCTGCAAGTAGAATTATTATGCATGGATGAAAATAAGATTATATGATAATGGCGTTATCTGAATGATTGACTGTTTATTGTTAACAGACGTCGAACGATATTCAATTAACCAGCATGTTTAGCTTACCATAAAGTGTATTTACACTTTTCTTAATTAAATCTAACTGATATGTCAGATAAACTAGCATGTTTAATCTATTTCCTGTCCATCTACATGTGTATATTAAAAATTAATGTAATAACGGAATAATCACCCTAATACCTTGATAATTAATATTATACACTCGTTAACAATGATCATTGATCGATATCGAATCGTTTTAAGGAATATTGATTAATGATTTGACATTCCTGGTCCAAAGCTATGCTGAATATTCATTCGCATGTTTGTTATACAGAGTATAAGTATCGAATCTCAGCTAGCTGGATCAACATTCAAACCCCCAGTAACATAACGGTGTGTTTCTTCCTCAATATTCGGCTAACGCTCGTCAGGAAAATGTACCTCCCATTCCCATGTTAGCAGATTAGCTATGTATCATAAAGTGTGGCCATGCAGACGACGCTTCGCCGAGTCTCACGCTAGTAGATTACACCTAAGTAAATCACAATCGATTTCTAGCCGTGAAAGCAAACGTGATCCTATCCTACACCCGGGCCTACTAAACATGAAAGTAGGAGGAATATCTCCTCCTTATTATCAATCATTAGATGGTAATCCAGTCAGTTTCATACACGAGACGCGATGGCAAGGCTACTGGGACGAACATCCTACGCAAGGAATGTTTATGGCTGTTTGCCCACCAAAATCCGTTTTCATAAATATGCTTAAATCAGTCGTAATGGAGTCAGAATATAAGTTATACTCTTCTGAGAAGACCGAAACCAAATTGTTTGTTCTTTTAGTTTTCTACATAGTTCATAGGCCTACTCCCGACATACTTCCACTATTGCAACTTTTATGACATATTTTTGTGGAAATGAAACGCAAAAACTAGACAATTGGAAAGCTGATTTTTTCTTATAGCTTAGCCCTACACCTTTGGCTTGGGATGCCATATTTTGGCCATTGCATCTTTTGTATCTTGCGTTCTAGTTCTACGTATACTTCCGTTATCCGATACATACCCTCCCCTAGACCATTGCCTATAGATTGTACTGCCTCCGTACTAGCAAATAAAAATATAAGTAGAATACAAGATATTAAAGATACCATTTTCAAAATAATATTTTGAAACACTCAACACATATTATGTCAACTCCAAGTCAAGAGTATAAGTGCAAGCTATAATAATAAAATCAGCTTTATTTATCGTATGGTTTTTGTGTTTTAAGCCCTTCCACAAAAATACGTAATACAATTTTGAAATTGTGGGAGTATGCAAACAAAGATAGAGACGAGGAGATATGATCACCTTCCTGAATATATGCACGTCAGAAATCCCTTGATCGGAGGAAAAATGTATAGACGTAGTTAGAAAAGTACGGACACGCATTTGCGGCTAGATTGCTGGCGTTGTCTTGCTAATTTGATTGGGATGTAAAATTTTGTCCAGTCGTACGCAATGTTGTTAGACCCTACACAGCACAACAATGAAGGGTTACAATTGACATCCTCTCTGCCTCATAATGTGTACCCGACGCAAGGCAAGGAAGTCCGATCAGAATCACCAACCTCGTTTACTCTGTCAGAGTTTTTTGTCCCGAATTACTCCGTCTCATTTACCCCTTTCGTTTTCTGTGCCTCTGCCTGGAATATATCAAGATAGCCCAGTTGATTTTCTCTGCCCAAGTATTAATTATCTGGCTCACTTTTATTTTTATTTTTAACCATGTTGGTACCCCGATGTGTGCTTCAGTATTGTCTGAGCGGTCGATATGAAAACAAAACTTGAACCTCACCGGGAATCGAATCCCGGACTTCCTGAAATATTCATCGGGATTAACCGAAGGGACGTGGCCGCTACGTGTCACATTCTTGCAGGAGTGTCCAAAGTAAAATGTCTGAACGAACATTATGGCAGGTTTTTGCGAGCAAAACTTGAATTATTTGTATGATTGTGTTTGTATATATTTTGGGGATGGAAATGTGTACATCCTTCCCCACACAGCGATTTAACCTAAACCAAATGTTAGTTTTGGGGGGCGGACTCTAGCCAAAGGTCCGAGAAATAAATCAAAGGAACTTGTCACTGTTTTCAAAATCATTTCCCATTTATTCATCAACTCGATTATTATTTTGCAACAGCCTATATAATATTTTCGAAAATGAATCTCGTTTAGGACGTACCTTTATGAAAATCAAGTTGTTGACAGAATCTACTAAATTCTCCGTTTCCCCCATTGAATTTTAGATCGCACTCTCAACAACATGGTGCCTTGACAAAATTATTTCCGTATTATGGTCCTATATTATGTATACGTCCCAGAGTAAGAGGGTAGCATGGGGCACAATATGTGAGGTAGACAATATTGAAGAAACATCTGGATACCGGTACTAACCTTGTTATAATAAAAATAAATGTTGGCTAGAGAAGACTGAGGCACAGAAACCAACTCGACTTTCTCAAACTACAAAACAGAGGCACAGAAACGAAAGTGATAAATGAGGCAGAGGTCCGGCCCACTATACTTCGGCACCGAAAGCGAGCGTTGCAGTTGCAGGGCAAGCCTTCTCATGCATGGAATCGTGGGATGTTGTTTTTAAATCAGATTTGAATCAAATTATGTTTATCAATAAAACAAGAGGGTATTTCGTTTACTTCATTTTGAGCTTCCAACACAAAAATTGTGAATGTATCTGTATGTATAAAAAGTTTTCACTAGAAAACTAATAAAATAGGATTTACTGAAATGTTTGTCGATGTAGATTTTTGAATCACTAGTGTACTTTTTTTTAACACTGATAGTTAAAAAAAAATCTGATTTAATTTAGAAAAATTAAAACCAGGATTTTCGATTATTTAATTAGTTTGTGGCAGACAGCAACGGCAGAGGTTACATTGTACCACTTTTGAAAACAGTTTACTTTGTTTTGGATACACACAAAACTCGGGGTTTTCACTCCCTGATGCCAACTGGATCCTTCCGTCAGAATGCAGACACCTTCCCATCATCCCCTGCACAGTACACGCTTCAACCGAGACTAAATTACCCCCCTGATCGACGCGACGGTCATAGCATTTGTGCGGCTCAGCAGCTATATACAGTGTATTTTGATAATGTACATGCAGTAATAATTAATAGCCCTACTAGACCATGCCAGCGATGTAATTGAGCGCATGTTTAGTATTTGTTTCATGTTCATAACTTCTAGTTAGACCTCACCTCCAGGGCCATTATACATGTCCAACGAGACAAGGTCGCCAGAGGAGCATAATATTGAGGTTTCATTACATATACGTTTCGCCGGAAATGTTTATTTATTTTTGTTTGTTTTCGTGAGTCAATACAGTGCATAAGTAAACGGCACGCAATAATTATTAATTACAAATTTTTGCTGAATATTTTATGAAGGTTGGTCAAATAACAATACAAAATAGCAACGAATTTTTTTTCCTACGTGTCAAAAGTTAATCTTAATTCCAGCTGATGAAGGCATTTTATCCTATTAGAGTCAAGAAAGACACATTCATTTTACTGTCGTGTGAAAAACATTCTTCTTTTTCTTTATCTTTAAAAAAGTCTTCAAAGATGTTTCCAAGAAATCATCAATAAATTTAGCTTACTTTTTGTAAATTTAGCTTAGCGCAGAAGAATATTCCAAGCTATGCCAACCCCAAGTTTTCTCATACACACGCAATTGTATTGCTCTCATTCCAATAATTATCCTTAATACAAAAACACTCTTTATTGCGGGCATTTCGTCCAATTGCATTAATTAACTACGAGGTATTATTTCGTTACCAGTTCTTTTAGAAAATGTCTCCAGATTTCACTGTTTCAAAGGCACGTACTTTGTTTAATAATTATACTCTATAGGATTGTAGTATCATATTTTTATTATTTCTTATACTTTAAATTGTCAATTGTGAACACTATAGTAAACGTTGACGTAATGTTCCGGACAGAATATGTTGGCATATTTCAATATGTTTGGGTTAGCCAATTTTTAAAAATTTTCCCTGAGAGTTAACCATTCCCTTTTAATATGGAATGGGAATTATAATTCACGATATATTTTTCAAGTATACTTGTAACATAGCTTTATCTGACACGTCTAGAGAAGCTAATTCAAAGTTAATATGTTGAATGGTGGAGTTACAGTTCCGCGTTGCGAGCGTTCAGAACGAAGTTCGCGTTGCTCCCTTTTCTGCGAAGAGACCGATGATCCCACCCAGAGGAAATGACGTGACGTTTATTTCATCTGTCAACAGCTGCAGTATGAACACGTGCACGCGTTGAAATATAGAAAGGTATGGGGCGCACTGGGTCAGGTCATACATTTACTCTCGCAGTTTAGGTGTTAAAAACCAACAAGGGTCACTATATTGGTAGTTTGTTGTACATCATTTAACATATTATAGTGTTGGCATTGAAAACGTTCTCACATTGTAAGCTATTTAAAAATTTAAAATTCATACTCATGAAGATTGTAGAATTATCTATTAATGGGGTACGCGTTTAGCTAGTCCTATGTTTCTTATATTATATTGTCGAGCTTTATTTAAAATACGAAAGCTAAGATATCACAAAAATCTAGCCCAAAATAAGGTTAAGGGTCTCTATACCATTCACTGTCACTTATGTTTAAATCGTATATTTGTTAAACAATCAAGATGGCCGCTCACTGCCACTTTGTGTTCGGCAATCAATCTAGGTGGCTGTGGCGAGACGTGACGCGAGACAACGTGATCTAGGAGGGTTTGGGCTTCGTGAAACGGCCTCTGATTGGAGCCCATGCGCTCTCAACGCTCGCTACGGTGAACTGCAAACCCGCCATTCGTCTCTATTAAGGCTCTAAGTTTGACATTTTCTGTTTCCCGCCCATTTATTTTCAAACTGCCTCTTACGTCACCGGATCGGTTGTTATGGGAATAATTTGACATAGCCTTCTAGGGAAAAAATGTGAAATTCTCTTCTAGTCTGTGAAGTCTTTTGTTCATAAAGCAATAGTTTTGTTGATCATCTGTTCCAAGTATTGTTATCAAACCATGAATGTATTTCGTGATATACAATTCAAATACGAACAAAAACTAGATTGTTGCAACATTACTTAATATTTAAAAGGAATTAATATTAATCACGTTAGAAACATTTAAATTTCATGATATGCTTCTACAACCGTGTTAATTTGAGGAAACTAGTTCGTTTGCTTATTAACGTTACGAATTATGTGTTTGGTGGCCATTTTCCCTCGCCAACACATATTCACTTAAAATTGTTCATTAATAAATAAATATAACATGGTTTTGTGGAAGGAAGCTCTTTATATTAAAACTTTACAAAATTGCCTTGGTTAATTAATATCTCTGGAACACAACACAATATTGAAACAAGTGATTCTTAACCACTCGCACGGTAAATTATTTGAACTTTATACACGAAGAAATATGAAAAATGCTTATCAGTACGGTGGTTTTTAGTAGCAGAACTAATTAATAATACTTTTCAAGTTACGCTACTAATAAAAACCTTAATAGTTGCATGTACTCGAAACTTTCTTCGTGCAGTGTATAGTTCAACAATGCTGAAGGGTTCTTCAGAGCTTTTCGATATTGTGTATAGTGTTCTTGAGATAGAAATTAAACACGACAGTTTTGTGTAGTTGTATTTATATAGAGACTAGCCGTCAATCTTAAGCTACAGTAAAACAACAAAATATAATGAAACACATCATTCAATACTATTAATAATAATGTAGTTTTGTCCACAAAAAAATTGGGGTGCAGGCGTAAAAGTTATAAAACACGTACAAAAAATCGGGTGCCATCTCTAAAGTTGTGTATTAATAATTTAATGTTCAAACATATTAAGGGGCAGTGAATATGTGGCTAACCCCAAACTTTTTCTGTACTGTTGACAAAATGACATTAGAGATAATTAACATCAGTACAGCTTATTGTTTGCTATGTATTTGTTTGTACGTGTATACTAATGAAAACCGCATTTTGAGTAGTAAGTTTAAATTATAAATTTTATGTATTTTATAGTCTCCATTAGTTTGAAGACTAGCTAAGCAAGAGCGGGAAAACTAGTAGAATACACGCCCTCAGGTGCATGGTGTAGAGACCGCTGAACGTTTACCAAGTTTCAGTATAATATATTTAAGAAACGTTAATCAAGACACGTTATACATTTATATTCGCACTTGGTTGCTAACAAGACGCCTCAAACCCTTAGCGAGGTAGCAGCCCAGGTTAACAATTAAATTTCAAGCCAAAAGCACGACTTTTGGTTCGCAATTTTACTTAAATTACCGGTAAATAAAATATATTTTTACAGTGGAATTCTGTTCAAAAATGTTTTTACCAACCGTCGGCAGTTGGAATAAATTAGCAATGTACACGAGTACTCGAGTAGATTATTTAGGAATCACAAATTGTTAACTCGTAATTGATGAATTGATTGTAATATGTGTGCACTACATAACATACCATAGATTGTACTTTAATTACCGTTCTTGCGAAATATTATAATTATTTTCACCGGCATAATTGTTTATTTTCAAACAACGGCAAGCTGAGCGCTTGAACAGCACGTCGCGTACGTTGCAGTAACGAGCCACTGGCCATCGCATTACATGAATGCATGCAGGAAAAGCTTAGCTTGCCATTATTGCACCGGCCATTATACAATATACAGCCACAATTAATTAGCTCTCTGCAATGTTGTGGGCTCCCTCGAGAAGGTAACACAATGGGGGTGACACATCACCCGTCTTGTAAAGGGTGGGGCCTAATGTGTGTGGGTTCTTTGCAAACGTCTTTGCCAAACCCTACCTTGGAATTAACTCGGTTTGACATGTTGATTCAGAGGTTCTATGTAGCCGGAACATTTTCATAAACTATCTAGTTTTTTCTTTGAGCAAAGCACTTTTCCACATTCATTCACCGTTTGGTATGAACAGGGACTTGTGAAAGAAGTTAGTTTGTTTTTGTTCAGAACATTTCCCGCAACAAGACTTCCAGTGGCAAAAATGTGTATATCTTTATGCACTCAGACTCTTCCCCTTTAGTTCGACGAATAGTAATGAAGGTTCTCTAGTCTAGTACCTCGAATGGATAACCATATAGGAAATACCTGAATACATGACAAAATGACAGAGGACAGTCTTGTAACGATAGTCAGCCTCTATTCTGTGAATATACTTTTTTTTTAATATATAACATTTTATGTGTGGACAGAATTGAAAAAAGTCATAAGTTGAGAATTTTGACATCTCTGAGACTTTCAAAATTATTATTTTATAAATGTTAGCAATTACAATTTTGTTAATGAGATAATCTTCAAATGTCTTGATTTGGTTATTCTGAAATATAATTTTGAAAAACAATTGATAATTATAAATAAATTAGTATCCCACACAATAAAATATGTAAATATAACATAGCTATGCTTCGAACGAATAATAAAGACTATTTCTCAATTTGATATTGAGATAGGTTCTTCATTAGGTTTGTTTGGTTTGCTACACGAACTTACACTTTACATTAGTGTAGGCTCAAAATGTCTAAAAAGCGTTTTCGTATTAAGTGTAGTGTAAAGTGTAGCCGTTTGGTTTGACTTCGTCTAGTGTAAAGTGTAGCATTTCTACACGAGCTCCAAGAGGTCGTGTAGAGTGTAGGTGTAGAAATTTAGGCGCAACATTTGAAGAGAAACAGCTTAAAACATGATGAATGACACATTCTTTCATTGACAATCCGATATAACTCCTAAAATCAATTTACAGTCTGTAATTACGTATTAGAAACTGATTCGGAGTATTTTATTTATGTGGCACTATGTTTTGTGATGAGGGCAAATGCGTAGGGTACTCTAACCTCAATTAGGATAAACACCATTGAAGTTTATATTCTAAATAGCTTTTCATCGTTCAGATAGTACACATTTTCTATCATTTTGACTCATTTAGTGCCTTCATCAGTACTGTTTGTTGTTTTATTATGTTTTTTAGTTTGACAGTTCGATGTGAGCGAATCTAGTGTAGAGTGTAGCTTAAAAAACGTTTGGTTATCCTGGGTAAAGTGTAGTGTAATTTGATTTCAAGGCCTACACCTACACTACACAAGTCTACACTACACTAGGTAAACCAAACAAACCTATTGATGTAATTGGCGTACACTAATGGATTTAAAAACACAATCAAAAGCTCCTGCCATAATTTCTTTATTTCTCTGCTTGTCTCGAATTTCACAAATCTAGCTTGGCCACCAATTAGAATGTGATCCCTCAACAGCGGCCATCTCCTTCAAAGTTGAGGTCTGTACTATACTAGTCACTATACTTGATCGCGGTGATGGACCCCACATAACACACAGTCGTGCTCTTGCTTCGTACGTGGCTGATAACCGTGTTCTTATCAGTGTACGGATGATAGTGGAGCTATCTCCCCAGCTGTGTAAACACGGGTGGAGAGGAGCGAAGACCTGGATGCTCTCCGACGATGTGTGTTGTGTAGAGGTAGACTAGACTATACGGTGTGCACTTGTTTGGAGGTGAGAGACTGGCCCGCGGGCATTCAGGATCCCTACTCCAGACTCATGTCAAGTCACCCTTCTCGCTGACTCCTGCTGACGTCACATGTTGCGTGCACCAATTGACTCTTTCTTGAGGATGCCAACCATCAGGGTCGTATAATACAACTTCATATTCCCCAAATTGATGACATTGACATGACATATTCTCTCCAACCTGTAAACGTAGAGTTTGCCCTGATAGTGGCGGTTGAAGTGATGTATGCTTTGGCCTCAATACACTTGCCTCCGTCCTAGGCAGACCCTGGTTGAAACTGTCCCCTAGGAGTTGGTTAGAATTAAAAACTGTACATTAATCCGGCCCCAGAAGGTTGTGAAGTCCTGCCGTAACCACCAGCTGGTGACAGGTGATGAGCCATTGACAGACGAAACTGCACCGAAATCCTTTTGTTCCCTATGAGTCCACAGCAGGCAGTACTGACTAAGGCAGTGACTATAACGACTACTTTACACAACAAGTGAAACCTGAGCTATAGCGTAAAGTGCCTCAAACACCTCCCAAACGGTACCAACATGGAAGATATTCGCCATACCGCGCCTCTCAATAGGGGATAGCGGTTGAAAGTATGATATCTGACCTATACCCGGGCCTCCCTCCTATTCAGATATGTAACAACATGTCCCCAATAGGGTTGTTAGAATTAAAAACCTGTACCTTCACCCGGATCCCAGAAAGATTATAAAGCCATACCGCGTCCACCAGATACAGGTGATGAGTCCAATGAAGACATAAATCCACCGAATCCGGGTCCCCAATGAGGAACGTCAGAGTTTATCGACATAGGCGCTGACCAATACGATACTTACAAAAAATAAACCTTAGACATACCGGTGCCTCCACCAAACGGATACGTCCAAGGAAATATATTGCAGGCCATACCCGGCGCCTCCTTCAATACCGGGATACGTTCAAGAAAATATATAATCCAGACCATACCCGGCGCCTCCACCAAATGGGATACTGGATATGTTCTCGATTGCTTTCGTTAACGTACACTCACGGACAACTAAAAAAACAATCAAATTCAAAACTCAAAACCTCAATGCTTCCTCAACTCAGTTCCCAAGGTAACCCACCCCCGACCGAGCCACCAGTTTACAATATCTTGGGACAGCCTTGGGCCCCTGGAGTATGAAGTTATTACTATTTTCTGTGCTTATCCAAGTAGAAAAGAGTAGAACATATTCTGGTATTGGGCTTCCAAATGAAAAATTATCGCATTTTGTGCTATTCGCCCATATTTCGGATCCAAATGATCTCAATATTTTCTCTTTTCGTTACTCAGTAGTCGCAAGTCAGATAAAGTATAACGAAAGTTTTTTCGACAGCGGTAGCTCATGTGCTTGACAAGCGAGACTCTGTTTGGGGAGGTTGTCGTCGATACCCACCATCGGCAATCCTGACTTAAAGTTCGTTGCGATGTTTTCATCACAAACACAAACAAACAAAATATTTCATATGATATATTTTAAATATCAGTCACATGATCAACTTTCTGTTATATAAATGTCTATATATATATATATATATATATAAACTCTTAATTTGTCGCTAAAATTTGAGTAAGTGAAATAGCATTTACTGGCTGCAGTGTCATTATCATCATATCAACAGTACCGGTACTTGAAGGATTATCTTTTAAATCTATGCGTGTTCATCTAGTACACATATCTAAAATCACGTGTCGCACAAATAAGAAATACGCTACGTAGATTGTTTGTTATCTGTTGTTATTACATATATTTTAATTTGTTGGGATTGCATTGTGAGTTAGAGATCTCAAGTTAAAGCATTTTAACGAGAGTGGTATAAATCTTCCTTCCATCCGTGCTATCTGTGGCTGTGTTGGTTTGCTGCGCGCAGTCTAACTGCTTTTCGGATTTCACTGACATTTTGGGCCAACGCCTGGGACTAATAATTAGTGAGGTGTAAACTTAGACAGGTAAATCCGCCAGGACGCCAAACTTCACAAAATTAAAAACTGGAAGAACGCACTTATTAATTTTTGAAAATGAAAAATTCCCCATGGATTTAATTAATTTCTATGCTGTAACAGTTGTACCGTGGCTGCTATAGCTAATTAAAAGAGTGCTACACTGATTGGTCTTATTTGAGTATCGTTAAAGTTAGATGTACAAAGTCTGTGTAGAACCTGAAACAAATGCTTTAGAGTAGACACTCTAAATCATAATCATGTAACCTTGCTGAAGAATTTAGTTGGTACATACGGCTAATGTAATAAGCGCCTGTAATGTGAAAAGTATATACCTAAGACATTTTTAGAGAAACATAAAAACGTATGTGTTCTGTTGGTATTTTGACAATTATTAATTAAGGGCAATCCCTTGACCAAAATATGATTTCTAAAGGATGCAGTAAAGATGTCTGAAAAGTGTAAGTAGAATGTAAGCGGGGCTTAAAGGGGTATTTAACCGCTAAACTCAAAAAATATATTTCATTCGGGCTGCTTATAATGAATTTAAAATTAACGGAAAAATAATTGGGGGCCACCATGACCTCCCAAAAAATTGTCAAACATGACATTTTTCGAGCTAGGTCCCATCGGCAAAAATCTACAATAAATAACATGGGGACGATGGGGGCGAGGATTTTGATCCAAAAAAATATTGGCCATTATTGACGTACTCGACAGCCTTTTCTGTAAATTCTTTATATTTTGTTTTGTAATTTGGGCAAGTAGTTCGGTCAAAATATGCTGATTACCAAGATGGTGTGTTATTTTGGAATGCATATTTTTGCGTGTTTGAGGGTATATTTGGGCACAGTTTCAAGACACGATGTAAAAAATGAGCATTTTAGATTGGTACTATGCTCTAGTATCTATGTGGACCAAAAACGAAGCAGGTTAAAGCCGATTTAGGAAATTTCCCAAAACACCAATTTTCTCAAATTTATGGATAAAACAAATTGAAAAATTCGTGTTAAATCACAGTTACAAGATATAATTTTTTAAACTGTCATTTTAGTGTAGTATTGTGCTATAGATCATGTGGTAAAAAAAAATTAGTTAATAGCCCCTTTAGGGCCTAATAAAAGAGTGGACTATTTTTTTGAATTTTTTTTTGACGGGACATAACCTCAGAATCAACAATTATACTCAAATTTCTGGAATCAGTTGTTCAAGTTCAAAATTTAATTTTGAATAGCGTTTTCTTTATATTGTTTCTACACTACCTAAATATAAGGAATATTGGTTTTATATGGTTTGTTGCGTTGCACAATTTTTTTCGCCTGCCGGTACAATTCCAAATTTTGTATCGTTTAACGGTAAAAATCGTGCAACGCTTGAAACCATATAAAACCAATAATCGTTATATTTAGGTTATAGATAAAGGAGTGTAGAAACAATTTGCAAAAAACGCTGCTCAAAATTCAATTTTGAACTTTAACAACTGATTCCAGTAATTTGAATATAATTGTTGATTCTGAGGTTATGTGCCGTCAAAAAAATTTCAAAATAATAATCCTCTCTTTTATTAAGCCCCTATTACGTTCTACTTACTTTTCAGATGTCTTTACTGCATTCTTTAGAAATCATATTTGGGTCTAGGGATTGCCCTTAAACGAGTATTCAGGCCAAAAGCTAAGTAATCACATATATCTTAGTCGATATGAAACACACTTATTGACTGATGACAAACTTCTTGGTCAATTAAGTAAGTGGAAATAAATACAATATATCTTTTTCACTAGAGATGCGAGCGTGCGGCTGAGAAAATACGATCATCACTCATCTGCCGTGCGCATGGGCCGTACAAGGAATATTATTATTGTTAATGTTTTTACTTTTTATGTGAATACATCTTTAGAGGCGCGCGCGTCTTTTTCCTTATAATAAAATGTATAAGCGTTTAGATGTAACCTTTTATACCGTAACGCTTAGCATATTATAGTACACGCAAGGAAACCGTTTGTGAATTAGTGCCAAAAGAGACGGGCAAATCCTTTTCTTGTGGTGAGCCTTTATTGCGAAAGGCTTATCTTGAGTGTGTTCTGCGTCTCCCTTGTTCAGTCCGTGCTACTCCGTGCCACTCCAAAGTGTTCCTGGTGTGTCTTACTGCAGCCACCGTGCACGCTCCTACACAATTAGCGCCTACTATGATAATGCAGAGTGATTCTCTATGATATCTTAAAAGTTTCAACCGAGTTCATTTCAAGAAGGCCCTGGTTTGTTTCATTCAAACACAACACAACATAAACTCAAAGTTTCAGAGGAAGGGTGCATTAACCACCTCCAGAAGAAACAACACAACAACAAACTTTAGGTTTCAGTATGGTCGGCGCAAACTAGGCTTAAGGTTTAGCATGCTCGTTTATGGCTTTACGCTTCCGTGGTACAATAAAAATAGTTTTGGAATTGTACTTTAATATTTGCATGTGTACATCGGAGATGGAGGAATTTTCGTGTTGGTCTATTTCTGGTGTACCCCGTACTCGTTGCATGTTCATGTATTACAGTACAAGAAACGTAGGAATCAAACTTGACGTGTAAAGGTCTGATACCATTGTGCTTGAACATTTATCCATGTTGTATTAGTGTGCATGCATATATTGTGTAAGTGTGTATGTATATGCATCTGGCATGTGGTTGAAATCCTGGGATTTTCATTGAATTACTCTCACAACATTAATCATCAACTAAATGAAAAACGTAGGTAAAACAATTCGAATTTATCAATATAAGGGAAATGAACCAAAAACATACTTCAAAATTAATGAAGCAACGTCCCATTAAACTGTGTTCACCTACAGATTATTTAACGTTATTTTAATTAAAATGAATACTTCGAAGAATTATAGACTAACGCTATAATTAACATACTTTTTTTAATACTTACGAACGTCGAGTATTACTCTTCTGAAAATAAAATTGTTCATTAGGGAGTTCAGTGTAGCAGGCTGATTAAAAATTGGGTCTCGGTCGCTAGCGAGAAGCGGTGAGAAGGGGAGAGAGGGGAAAGCGTCAGGCAATTCGAGGGGAAATGGATGGGCGGCTTTTTAGCCTTCATGTGGACGTGGACGTGGTCCTTCTTTCTCCTTGTTAACATCAAACTTTTAATCAAAGTATCGTTGTAAACTACGCTGATGGTTTATTTGCTCCCTGAAGAATGAACGCAGCTGCTTAACAACATATCCTGTAGCGAAAACCTCTCTGTACAACTTACAAGTTTCGAACAAGAATACAAGATAATCAATGTGTATCTTTGAGAGAATGCTTTACCGGAGTTAATTTCTCTCTCCACTGACAATTTTACATCACTTATGTACGAAACTTTGCAAATGAAAACAGAAATGAAGTAATAACAGTTTCACAAATTATTTGAGATCGGTAGAAATAGTAAAATGTGCACCACGGTCCACTTGCACATGCAACCTAAGTAATTGAGCTGTTGGATTGACAACCATAGAGCACCTGAGGTGAACAATAAAATCTCTGTACCACAGCCTTGTACTCTTGGTACGATAAAGTAGTGTGACAATATTATGACCGTGCTTCTAGCTTTGTTGTGAGTTTTGTTTCAAGATGAGATGAATTGAGTAGATCGTAGACGTCAAGAATTGGGCACCCGTGCCAGTTTGGAAAATAAAACGTACAATTAAATATCTGGCTACTACTGACGTTTACATCCTGGTAACCTAAAACATTACTAACATATAGTAGTGAGTGACCTTATCGGAACATCTGCCTAGTTTGTAAAACGCCTTACATCAACGTGTTGTTAATCAGATGACAGTCTTGGTTCCACGTTGTCACAGTGACATGCTGGCGCGTCAACGGGGAGACTTGAGAGAGATCCAACATCTTGATAGTGCAGCCCAGTCCTTAGGTGAACATGATCCACTTGTCAAATTGTATTCCGGACTGGGAGTCTTCTTATACTAAATAAACATATAATTGTTAATGCGTTTTTTCTTATAATTAAGTTGAATTTTACAGGTATACAAATGAAGCAGTACAAAGTTTTTGTACATGTTATTATCATATTTACCACGAGAACAAACAAGCTTTAAACGAAAGTAGACAAATTTTTCTAACTTCCATTCCTTATTGCGATTTATGAGAGTGTGCGAATGATAACGACCCAACTAAAAAGTTGGAACGAGACCCAACAGTTGCGTCGGGCAAACACATATATTTTGCAATTTCTTTCTCGTTTAGCAAAAATATATTGTGATAATGTACTGTGAGCAACTGTGCAAAACTATGTTTTATTGTTGGATAACGCGATTTTACGGGATCAGTCTAGTGTACATGATAATCGACCAAAACAATGTTAAGGGGTTCTGGGTATGATTAAGGGTTGGTTATTCCTTAATGCCAGAAAATAATCATGATGGTCTCTTTAAGAAAGTATAAGGCCATGTCTCCAAAGCTCCTGCACCTTTTCTTTCTTGCTCGCCCAAGATTACGCGTTGCGAAAGGTGATGGCAAAATTATATCTATTAATACGGTAAAAAAATGTTTTAGTGTATACACATTCATCATCCGCGCTAGAGATAAAGTTAATAAAATATGTGTAAGAAGCGCCGACTGAAATTCGTGAAACCGTACCATCTGAAAACGCACAGAGAATGCGTGTGGTGGAATATCGAAATCTACAACAATACCTGTGAAAGAACATTAATAGTCAACAACATCTCAAAATAACTTTTCAACAAATCGTCATGTACTTTGAAATTCAAAGAACAAAGCTTTTGCACCCTATCAATATTTTTTAAAGTTTTGTTTTAAACTAGGACGCTTCGCTAACGCTTTTTCCCAGACGCGTTGATGGATAAGCTTTTTAAAAAAACGTTAAAGTACGATTCCTATTAGAAATATTTCTTTAAACGTCTCTCAAATCTAATCATATATAATTGCAGTGATTTTAAACGTTTCCACAAAGTTTCATCAAGATCGGAGTACCGTTTGCCAAATATCACGAAAATATCTCATTAAAAATCGAAAAAAATCGTAAAAGTACTATTATCATAAGAAATATTTAATCGATTTTACCCAAAAACTTGGCAAGTCTAAGTTCAGAGATTAAAAAAGTCCCCTCAAATTTTCATCAAGATCGCATATGCCGTTTGCCCGGTAGAGAGCGAAAAAACAGACAAAAACAAAACAAAAAACACCCGAGCTATTTTTTGGGGGGGTCAGTGAAATTGAAGTCTTCGCTTCGCTCATCCATATATATATATATATATATACATATATAAATCCTATATAGTTATCATATAATTGAATGAAGGTTTTCCAGGTTATTAATAATAATTATGTTTATAATATATTTCGAGTGTTTTCATCTATCATAATATTCATCTTCCAACTTTCAATTTTTGTCTCACATTTTTGATAGTATGGTACGTGTCTTCTATTTGATTTACTAGAAAGTTTCGCAAACGCTTTTTCAGGCGCGTTGCTGGATGAGCGTAATTGGTGAATTGAGATGTTAGGTGTTATGCAGATTTTCTGTTGTTTTGTGAAAAAAATCATTACTAAGTTGAAGAATTTTTTTTTAAGCAAAAAAATCGTAGTTTTAAAAAATGGAAAAAATCGAAAAATTGCGATTTTAATGAGAAATAATTTTTCGATTGCGCTCAAATTTCACACGAATATATCAATTCATTCATAAAATTAAGGGTTCTGTGTAACTATCATTACAATCGGTTAAAGCATGCAGGTGTTATAAGTCGATGAAATTTTTAAAAAAATCGAAAAATAATCGTAAAATTAATGATTTTCTTCAGAAATAATTTTTTGATTGCGCTCAAAAACGTGGCAGTTCTAAGTTCAGAGATTTCAAAGGTCTCCAAAAAAATTCATCACAATTGGAGTATCGGTTTAGCCGGAATCGTGTTAACAAACACACAGTAAATAATAATACAAACAGAGAAAAAAAAACATTCCGGATTTTTTTCTCCAGTGTAGTGTAATGGAATCTTCGGTTCGCTCATCCAACCACCAAAGGAATGCCAACGGGTTCAGAGAATTATGATGCATTGGTAAAACAAATCACAAAAGCCGACAGTACAGCTAGCTGTTGCAATTTCAATCCCAATTGTGCAGATATGCCGTTCCAACTATCAAATCTGTTTTTTGTTAACAAAGTTTTAACTCTTCTCGGCAACAAACGAACTAGTACAACCACTTGTCCTGATGAACTTCCTGGATGAATTCTAAATTAGAGCGCGCAAGCTATTTCATATTCATTATTTTCTTTTGTAACTTATCACTATCTACCCTGAAGTTCTCGAAAACGCCGATCTCGTTTTAAATAAACGATATAATATAAAAAAGGTAACGTTGGCGCCAACCAATGTCTCTTACTTCTACAGCATCCAAAATGAACTGAGGTACCCTCGTCTCGAACATCTGCGATTCAATGACCCGACGAATGTCAACACGACCTGTTGTATGGGCGCTCGCGTGTTAACATCCTAGACTGACAAAATGCATTTGCTCTAACACCTTCGATTGTATCGTTAACATGGCATTTCTACATACAAGAGGTAACCTCTAATAGTAGATTCAAAGTTCCTGCCAAACCGTTTTAAATATGTCATATTTAACTGTTTCTCCTCACCTTCCTTCAAGGTAACGTGTGGAGTTCCCCAGGGATCCGTTATTGGCCCTCTGCTTTTTTATATATAAGGGCCAAGATAGACCACCACCACCCTCAATATGTATCGACAACTTTACTGCAGTTTGCTGTCGATTCAACCGTTTTTCCCAGTGTAACTAAACGATCTGAACGGCATATTTAATTGGCCCAAATAAAAAAATGTCTTTGAAGTCCATTTAATCGTTATTCTGTACATTTACTGCATCTCCAGTTTACTCTACTAAGTGTACACACTTCAAAGCAAATTTAACCCAGAATGTGAATCAATTAAACTACTTGGCATTACTTTAGCAAGTGATCTCAAATAGAATTTGCACACTGAATTAGTAAGAAACTGTGCCTCGAAATTACTTGGATTTGTATCAAGAACCCTAAGGGTACAAAACCACGTACATTTCAGACAGCTAGCTGACACTAATTCGAACTCTCGTCACCTACGGTGTTCCTGCTTGGCATCCAACAACCAGAGAATACTTGACAAGCGCTTCAAGCAATACAGAATTTTGCTACAAAGGCAATTCTAGACAGAAATGTTTGCAAAATTCCTTTGGCGGAAGATTTCGGCAAAGATGCCGTTTTGAAGTTCCATCTTCAACAATGTTACTGGGTATGCGAGTTTGAAGAATCAAGCTAGACATCAAAGCTCGTATATATAACCTAGGAACTATGATTATCCCTCCTCGTGCACGAACCTCAGCGTACTATGAAGAGTTGTACTATGTTTCGATTTGGTTGTAGTCGGGAAATACTCCCTTAGGTGGAAATTATAACATGTCTTGTTAGGACACATTTGGCACTTAGCAAAATAGCTGTTTAGTAGCTCGGCCAGGAAGCATCCTATGCATATGCAACTTTACATAGTTGTCAATAACGCAAACAAGGACACCCCTACAGTCATAGATTATCAATATTTTGTTTGTCAGCCAGAATCAATTCACGAAAATGGTCAATTTTCACTTTTTAAGAAAATCTAAAATTGTAAAAACCTATTTTTTCTATAGCGTTCACCTAAAACCATTTTTCAAAAAGCGTCACTGTAGAATCCTACAGTTCCACTTCCTTGATATAATTGTGCAACATTTACAGGGACTGCCCTACAGTCATAGATTATCAATATTTTGTTTTTCAGCCAGAATCAATTCACGAAAATGGTCAATTTCGGACTTTAAGAAAATCCAAAATTGTAAAATCAATTAATTTGTATAGCGTTACCTTAAACCATTTTTCAAAAAGCGCCACTGTAGAGCCCTAGAGTTCCACTTCCTTGACATTCCTTGACAAAACAAACTGTGATGCAACTTAGCCAAACGATCAGATATTTGTGTAAAACGGATGTCCTATTAGTCCGGATGTTAAGGGATATATTTGGGGCATACCTTGCATTTTTTGATACAAGCAAGGCACTTGGCACACGTGTTCTAGGGACCATACCCTACTGATTTTGCCTTGGAGCCATCGTGATATCCCGTGCAGGCACCCGTTATTGCATGTTGCCTACCCCTGCTGGTTTGAAGGGTTGATTAGCAAAACAATTCGGTGTTGTGTGATAGAAACTTGAAATTTTTACCAAATAGGGGCAACATTAGGCTTAACATTCTGGCAATGGGGAATTGCGGATTTCTTCATAGTTAAGGGATGTTTGGGATTATAATTTTGGGGGTTGAACATTTCGATTTAATTTTTTATTGATGACACCCTTGGTTAAATGTTGGATTTCTACGTTAAAGTACTTCCCAAAATCTTCAAACAAAATGATGGTGCTAAAAATATTACTAGCGACCCCTAATTTGGTCATAGTTACCTGTTGACATAATGACCCGAGTAATGACCTATTTGATAAATGGTTAAGCATAGTCGTGTGACCACTCTATTTAAAGTTTAGATGAAGTAGAATGATAAAAAATAAATTTTCAACATGCCACGTTGACCTGTGACCTTTATCGTCCTTTATTTGACCTTGATAACTGTTTCAGCAGGGATGCATAATGTATACTTTTAGCACATCCAAATTCATGTGATATATTAACAAGTTGACTTAATAAATCTACTCAGCATGTTAGTACCCATATCAATATGATATTAGGCTGCATTGCGAACGCTTTTTACTGTCGCGTTGATGGATGAGCAGTTTTGTACCATTGAACCCTTTTTTACTGTACTTTTATTTGGTTGTTTTTCAACGTGTTTACATAGAATATACCATTTTAAAAGGAGTACCAAGTTCCTGGTTGATCTCTATGGTAATACACTTTTTAGATTAATTTTCATTTAGAGGAAAGTAACAATTAACCCATCGTTGGTTATCAAGGTGCCCGTTAGGGCGCCGCAGCCAAGCCACGGTGCGCTACATACTCAGGCACCTTAAACAGCAAGCAAAGTTGGGGTGATTACGAGGTGTCACCCAGCCATCATGAAACGTGATGTGAACTTGAAAACTATTAAAATCGAGGGGATTTAGGTACCCGACAACACATGCCAAAATTGTTTGGGGTACGAGCATTACTTCTAGGAGAAAAAATGACTTGAAACATGCTCAAGTTACTACTTACTACTTTTACCAACATGACTAATCTTTGCTACTACATGCTACTGGCTACTTCTGTCTAATTCGTCAGTTTCAATTGCCCAGCGATTCTGACCAAACGGGTGGGGCTACAACTTTCATATTTTACATGGACATTAAGGAAAGGTAATAGTGATGTAGTTCCTTTTGAAAGAAAAAGTTAAAAACATTTGCTGGAAGGCTTCCAGATAAAGGTTTTAAAATTTAAAATAAGCCTTATACAGGCATACAATCATCAAGTAACTATAGTTACTTGACAATGATCGCCCACATTGTTTACAAAAAGCATGTCTTTGGGCCACTAGATATTTTACATTCTGTTGTTAATTGTTAATTTCATAGCAATTAAATCGACTTTGATAAAATTATTATATTTTAACAAATAATTTTGACAGTCATTTCCGGAACGCGGCTGATTGCAAGGACTAGCACATCAGTATCAATATACGCGTGAAGCCCTGAGTAGCAGCGTGCACCATTATACGCGTGTCTCCCTGCTTGTGATTACATTGGGGCCAACCCGCCTGTGAGATCCTGTATAAAGTGGTAGCATTGAGTATGGTGGTATAGTAACTGAGAGGGTATCAAGTGTGCTAATGACTTCTTTGCCTTCCTCATTTATCATTGATATAATGCTGGAGGCTAAAAGCCTAAACAACTTCTTTATTGCCTGAATCACGTAGAAAATTTGGCCATCCTTTGGGAATTTTTGTAGTTGGAGTAACGCGTCTCCTAAATGTTTGTCCCGTGACATATTTAAAGACTTATTGGGTAGTACTTATCCCAGATGATGTCTAGCACAGACGCTAGTTTGTTCTTGAGGAAGGGAGGAATAAATCTGTCTACATAATCTTGGAATGTAATTGAGTGGCCCAGGTGTTTGGGGGGGAGGGGTGGAGGGGGGAGGGCGGAGGGGGGCTCAGCTTATCACGTATTTTTGCATCTACAGGTGGTGCATTTAATATAGAACTTTTTTGACTGGTATTTAAAAGGCATTTTACTAGATCCAATTGATACAAGATCTCAACGCCCCCAATAGAGTCAAGGACGATGAGGTTGGTTGATTTTCATGAACAAAGAGCAGCCAGATCACCAGATCGATGCCAGCATAGCTTTGCATAATTTACTGAAGAGAATCGCTCTTGAGGCTGGTCATTTTGGCCTTAAATTTATGAACAAGAGGTCGATTGGCTGTGCTAAGAGCAGATTTTTTTTAATTTTTATTTTGGTCCATACAATATTTATCAAATGTACTCACTGCCGCGCCACCACAGAGCGAGAAAGTGCGCGCTCTCGGAAAATGGTCCCAAAAAGTGGGCGATTTAAACATCTGTTTTTGTTGATTTGATTTATTTATGTTATTGTTTATATTAACGTCATACTACAGTACACTACTAGCTAGTCACATTTTGGTTCAATCATAAGAAAGAACGTTCATTTCACCCCAATAAAAGCGGACCTGAACAAATTCCTTGTTAAATTTTACTTCATTGATGAGCAACTAGTGATCAGCTAGCCACTGATTGGCCACGATTTACCAATGGAATAGGTCAACATCAACAACGCAATTACTTTAATTCATTTTTATACCATAAGGATCTAACAGAAACTTGGTACTCCTTTTGAAATGGTATATTCTATGTAAACACGTTAAAAAACAACGAAGTAAAAGTATAGTAAAAGAGGGTTCAATGGTACAAAACTGCTCATCCATCAACGCGACAGTAAAAAGCGTTCGCAATGCAGCCTAATATCATATTGATATGGGTACTACTAACATGCTGAGTAGATTTATTAAGTCAACTTGTTAATATATCACATGAATTTGGATGTGCTATATAAGTATACATTATGCATCCCTGCTGAAACAGTTATCAAGGTCAAATAAAGGACGATAAAGGTCACAGGTCAACGTGGCATGTTGAAAATTATTTTTTATCATTCTACTTCATCTAAGCTTTAAATAGAGTGGTCACACGACTATGCTTAACCATTTATCAAATAGGTCATTACTCAGGTCATTATGTCAACAGGTAACTATGACCAAATTAGGGGTCGCTAGTAATATTTTTAGCACCATCATTTTGTTTGAAGATTTTGGGAAGTACTTTAACGTAGAAATCCAACATTAAACCAAGGGTGTCATCAATAAAAATTTAAATCGAAATGTTCAACCCCCAAAATTATAATTCCAATCATCCCTTAACTATGAAGAAATCCGCAATTCCCCGTTGCCAGAATGTTAAGCCTAATGTTACCCCTATTTGGTAAGAATTTCAAGTTTCTATCACCAAACACCGAATTGTTTTGCCAATCAACCCTTCAAACCAGCAGGGGTAGGCAACATGCAATAACGGGTGCCTGCACGGGATATCACGATGGCTCCAAGGCAAAATTAGTAGGGTATGGTCCCTAGAACACGTGTGCCAAGTGCCTTGCTTGTATCAAAAAATGCAAGGTCAAGTCTCTTAACATCCGGACTATATATCCTATCCTCAAAATTGTTTCTGGGTTGTATAAGATATTGGGTTCTAATATGGTTTACGTCGTTTTGGAACTCTCTCCACGAAGTTGTGAAGTTTGCCAGACATTTCAATTTTGCCGTTTGTGTCAGTGTTAGGAACCATTAGACAATGTATGTGCACGAAAACTTGTTTAAAAACTAATCATACATCATTCGATCATTATAACACTATTTATACTTCATCGTCAGCAACAAATTTTTTCTTCGACAGCATTCAAATATATCTTCTCCACTCTCTCTTCGCCTCATTATTAACTTATTTCACTGAACTTGTAATTTTTAATGTGTATACATGTTGGACATGGTAGCTAGGTACTTTGTGACTGATTAACCTATTTCTAACTATAGCTATGAAGTAACGGTTCTGTTAAAATAATAAATATTTGCAACTTCCTACTGAATGCTTTTGCATGTGCATGAAAGAGAAAACGTAAATATATAATATTTAAACATATCTTATACAAGTTACCAGTTTCGGTCAAATGTTTTGGTAATTGTACTAAGATATTTTTATATTTATTATTGTGTATCATGTTTAGATGAAAATATTTAGATGTTAAAATAATGATTTTTTAATATTTGTTTCTATTCTACATTTGTAGGAAAACTGTTTTGTTGAAGCACGTAGACTCAGCGATTAGCTGAACAAGTATATTGAAATAACGTAAATACAGTATTTTTAGTATCGTGTTGTTATCTGTTTACAATATTCATATATAAAATACTAGCCATGACTACGATAAAAACCTTTGATGAAATAGCACTTATTAAGATAAAGTGGAGAGGCAATCAGCAGATTACGAGACTTGAACCACTAACAGCAATAGAACAATATTATGTACTTTGAAGAATTCATTTCCCTCTATAAGTTCGCCTTATCTTGCCCATCAATGTGACTCACGACGACTAGAGATAATGCGTTATTTTCAAGGTCATTTATTATATGCTTGGATCTATCCATGTAGGCCTATACTTTGTAGACTTGAGGTTGATATATTATTAACAATGTATTTATTAATCATTTTGTAAAATATGTTCAAAAATGTATTTGCGTACATATCCGAATAACACATTCCTCTAGCTACAATAGCGTACATGACCATATATCTGGCTCTCCCGTGCAATTATTCAGAGCTTACTTGAGGGGACCTGCTTTAATGTAAGCTCTCAACTTCGTGATTCCCAGTTAAACGGGTAAACCATATTTATCTCATTTCACTTTGACACTAATAAAGAAACTGTTTTCTTGGATGCAGTATGTATATTTGTTAAAAATTAAGTGATTTTTTTTGAGTAACAAGATAGTGAAAGTACGTCAGTAATTTACTCCATTTCTGCGAACTTTAACCAATGCCAACTGCATAGAGATTTTGAAGCACACTTTTACACTGAATTCTACAGTGAATATAATATATAAAAACTTGAACGCATAGGTTAATTTTCTGATTCTTAAGTTAAACGGTTTAAAACTGGGAAATTTCACGAATTGAATCTCTCGTTGAATTTATATTTCCGACTTTCTGGTCTGATGTCTCGCTAAGTCTGTTTTTGGCGTATAGCTTGCCACCGAATTCGGATATGTATCTATTGGCATTAGCCACCGTTCAGCTGCAATCATGAGAAACACGCGCGTGTAGGCCCACTTTTCCATTGCCAGGCTCAGCATGTCTTAAACTTTAAGTGTTTTGGCTCCAGCCGTTTGGCAATCAGAACCTTTTCAGCTATTAGCAATGTTGTGTGCTCAATCCTGAACGGCGGAAGTGCCCGTTAGAAAGCTTACTTGAAAATACATACGATTAGTTGTAGGCCGAGAAAAACCATTCATGTTGGATATACCGTTACGGAACTTCGAGGACGTCGCGACGCTTGTGTGTATTTATCTACATTTGGCCCTTGGCTGTAGCCTGTATTTGTGTTTAAACCAAACAGGCTTCAGAGATGACAAGGTACTATACATCGGTTTGATTCAACTAGTAGTCATACATACCAAATCAATTCAAATCAGCACATTTGTAAAGACTTGGGATGAAAATATGTTATGCCTATACTCGTTAAATTATATTTGAATATTCCATTCATAGTATCGAAGATTGATCTTTCGAGTAAATATTAATTTTAGTTTGGTGATTTAGTGTTTAATGCCCTCAATTACACAATCATATATTAACGAAATATGCTCTTACATAGATATTATACACTTATAGTAGGCTATACGCAGTCTCCAATACCTCCGCACAGGCGCGAGCGTAGCAAATTGAAGAGTGAATCTGCCATATTCTAGATGGCGATTTGGCGTTTTAATTTGTGCTTTTTTAATGCAATAAAGTATTTTACTGGATTATTTGATATGGTTTTAGCTTGTGCTATATGGGAATGTACAAACAGAAACAATAAGAAGTTATTGCTTAAGAGAATTTAGTAAGCTCACTTGTCAAACTGGCGGCCATCTTTTAAAATATTTGGGTTTCAAATCGCTCTCATCTACTTACATGCTTACAGGTCTTTGAAGATGGCTTCAAATTGTCACGGAAGTGGACCAATGACTGCATCTATGTGCTCTTATATTTCGTGTTATGTACACATGTGAAACGAATCATAAAACCAAGGTTAAAGGCCTAAAATGTTTATATTTTCTTGTAATGTCGAAGAAAAATGCATAAAATATGTGTGCCCCGGCGCACGTCAAATATATTCTCCCCTGTCGCCCGTGCTTAGCGCAACAGGCTACAATACACTTCCGAGACACGACTTGTATAGTGTAGAGGCACATGGAGGGGAATTCTTTCTTTTATAACGTCTTTTATAACAATGTTTTCCTTGCAACAGTATGTTTTGATAATCTCGGGGGATGGCTAGGTGTGTGTGCGTTAGTATCCTTGCTTGGCAACGATGCGTTTTCATATCAATTATAAGCTGACAGGTTGTAGAAATAGGTGTTTGCTAAATGCCAAATGAGCGCATTTTTACGCGGTAAAACTTGAATTAATGGTCTCACATTACCATGGGAATGTCAACCGTTCCGGGAATGATGACACATAGGTAATTCCTAACTGTTTGGGAGCGAAGGAAATATTCATGGGGGTCGCTTATCCCCCTCTCACCGCCCCCACCCCCGCTTCCCCCTTCTTCTTACGCGTCTGTTGGCTATTGGAATTGGGAGAACTATGCCAAAAACCTAAAATAACTCACTTTAAAGAGCTTGGGCTAAAACATGCGTTAGAGGCGCGAAATCCAACCGGTAAACAAAAATACACCGATTAAAATGAACAATCGTACAATGGTTGTCGAGCTCGAACCAAAACTGAGAACTGGTGACAGCTGGAATGAAGAACCCACGTGTCAAATGGTAGGCTTCAAACCGAGGAAGAACAAAAGAAAATTATGTCTATATTATCACTCCTTCGTTGCTAGCTAACTGTGTGTCTTTCGTTTCCTCTGTCATTTCGTGGGCGTGTCGTTTGTTCAGTATTTTAATCTATCTGCAATTATTTACTCTTCTCCTTTCGTTCCGTTCCACGCTAATCGCAAGACTCTGTGTGGAAGTAATCACAGACTCGCTTAAACGTATAGGGCTGGCATTATCTCGCGGTAGGCCTAAGTGAAACGGCTTTCTCTGGCGTCCCATCTCTCTTCACCGTTATTCACTACGATATCTTAGATTTCACATCGTTTTTACTTTTTATATTATGTCATTTTTAGTGCGGTAAGTACAGTGTCGATTTAATATAGATCAACTTTAAACGACTATTTTGACCAAATGAACACGATAAAATAAGCTTCATAACGGATGCATTTGCGTACATTTGCGAACGTACCGATTATGTGCTGAGTATGAAAATTATATGTTTTAACAATCGTGTCATAAATATTCATTTTTGCAAACTTATTAAAGGCTACTGAAGGATAAACAAAGAAATTTTGACTAATTAATTCTATCAAAACAGATATTTTAGTCATAAACGAAATCAATTAAACATGAGCATTTAACACTTAAACATTTAATTAATTAATAAAACGCAGATGAAATGTTAATATTAATTACAAATATAATTATGAGGACTTACACATTTTGATGGTAGAAGAAACGTCTCGAGCAAATCGCTTAGAAATGAAGAAACCATTGAAATCTGAGTCTTCTTCCATCCTTGCCACAAAAGAGAATCGCACAATACAGTTCCTCGGTTCTGAGACGAGACGCGACGCGGTGCTATATTAATAGGAGATATGAAAGTCAATACTGATGAGCGTAAGTACAAAGGAGCCTCGAAATACAGAACATTACTTAAATTCCTTCGTCATTAAGGGACGATCCAGGTAAAATTCATTTAAATCTAAACTAATGATGCAACATAGTCCTAAATTTGTTTTGCCTCAAATAAAATTGTAAAGATTACATCAACAGTTGTTTGTCAGGCTAGAAATATCAGTCTTGCTAAGTGAGTTTTTATTAACAACGCCGTTCAAGATAAATTTATAAATTAAAATGTTTATTGTTCCAGATGAACATGCATTCTCAGTGTTTAATTTTTTGTAATTTTTCTTCGTGTTTGAAGTATTTTCTAAACTAGGCCTCTTCGCGAACGCTTTTTCTAGTCGCGTTGATGGATGAGCTTTTTTGATGAAAAAAATCGTAAAATTACGATTTCTACGAGAAAGATTTTTTCAAGTGTCTCTAAAATCATAGCATATATAATTTGCGTGATTTTAAACGTTCCCATAAAGTTTCATGAAGATCGGAGTAGCCGTTTGCCAAATATCACGAAAATATCTCGTTAAAAATAGAATAAAATCGTAAAAGTACGATTTTCAAGAAATATTTGAACGATTGTTCCCAAAAACGAGCAAAGTCTAAGTTCAGAGATTTCGAAGGACCTCTCAAATTTTCATCAAGATCGCATATGCCGTTTGCCCGGTAGAGCGCGAACAAACAGACAAAAATACAACAAACAAACATGACAAAACACAAAAAAAAACTCCCGAGCTCATTTTTTTAGGGGTCAGTAAAATTTAAGTCTTCGCTTCGCTTATCCAATTATGTTAACAGAAAAGGGTATGTTTTTCGGTTATTTGGCCATGAGCAATTATTGCAATTTGCAAGTATCAAAAAAGTTATCACTCAGATTGTAATTCGATGCTCTCTCAGGCAGGGCACACACACACTATTACTAAAATCAGACAAATCGGTCAAAGTTCGCTAAATAAGTTATGGCAGACTCTGAGCATGTTTACAGCTTAATATATATATTTAAAAGAAGCGGAGAAAACAAACATTAAAGTTAACAAATTATGAATGAACACATATTTTCTTGCCATCTCGCTTACAAAACAGAAACATTTAACCAAATAACACACGCTTTACACTCACATTTGTTTTTGTTATTTTTTACACACATAATGTTATAAATTTAAATGTTATTAAAATATCGATTAATGTGGATAATGTGGAATGTGGAAAACAATTGTGGCTAATGTGTATATGTTCTAATCGTAGGTTAAAAACTTTTTATAAATTATAAAACATTACACACATGTCAGTTCCCAGTTTCAATGACGTGTGCGTCACATATATTTCAAAGAGCACGCAAAAACTAGATATAATGTATTCAAATATAACTCATACGTATTCGGCAATGATTAGATTAGTAAAAAGAAAATGATGACTAACAAGAATAGTAAGGTTAGAACGAGAATACAAATTGAGTATATTAAAGTCTTAGCGGCGAAGCGCGAAGACGGGAGCTAAGTAACTATCAATATAGAGCTGAGGACGCCGCTAGCAATTCCATTTATATTAAATAAAACCACATAAATCAAAATGTGTATGGTAGCGATATCAAAATGTGTAATAGATTCCTGTGGATATAACACCAGGACTTATCAAAATCAATCTGAGTTTTAGTAAAACCAACATTTGTTTGTTCTCCCAGCATTGCGGCCATTTTACACCAAGCGTAATAAAATTTCATAATTATGTATAAAAATGTACAATCTACAGATTCTTCTAAACAAACATCATAGGTTAAGAACACAATAGTTAATGCAATGTGTACTTGTGTATTTATTTATGAGATGACAAATTGGTGATACGATACGTAAAAATAGCATTCTGTGTGGAAGATGCTGCGTCAGTAAAATATTACGTCCTTTAAAACGTTACAGACGTTATTTTGACTTGAAATAGGATTTGTCCATTCAAAGTTGTATTTATTTCAACTTAATAACTATGTCTAGTAGATTTTAATTTTACCTGTATGACATTATTTGTAATTATTTTAAAATTACAATTGCAAGGAAACCTCATACACTAATACATTTTAAGGTGGGTACATAAAGGCTACAAAATGTTACAAAGAAAATTAAATTGTTACAAAATGAAATTGAAAATAATACACGCACTCTACAAGGTATTCTGAAAAAAACAATTACCAAAAATACTAGTGTCATCCAAAGAAAGTAATAAAATTATGGATTAGGGCCTATTTCAAAAATGCTTATACATATGGCAAGTAAAACTTAGTTGTCATTAATGAAGCCATATCATAAGTTAAGAACAAGAAATATATATATATATATAATGTAATTAAATATAATGTGATGAAGATCAACTTTAAAATCTCGATTAGCTTGCACACCATTTAATTCAAGACGGTTATAAATAATTTTCGTACTACAAATTATCTTCTAATTCAAAATTTCATTTAATATTTATCTATATTTTATTTATGTAGTTCCTCGGCCCCGCGCCACCTTGTTATCAGGCGAAGTGATGCTAGCCTAGCAGGCGACATAGCGACATTTGGACACCAACTACGTGACGTCACTTGCGACTAACGAGTCGACGACGACAAGGCAAGGAGACGCACACACAAAGTCGATTTCAGACGCACCCTCAATGTCTGTTTAAAAATCGCTTGCTCGGCAAAACCAGTAGATTTTACATAGGCCTACATTCCGGGGCACGTTTCCACACCTCATTTTCACCCTAAACAATTGACACTTTTCGAGGTTGCGCATGCTTCTGTTAAACATTTCCACATGTGATGTCTCGATTACACAAGCTTGGTAAGATCCTAAACATTTTCTCTCTTGTGGTATATTTACGGTAAGTTCCTCAATGTTTTATGGGGAGGTCAAAAAGTGCTCCAACTAAATAATACTCCGCTTTAAATCCTGGTTTGCCCAAGCTCATCCAAAAGACTTAACCAAGCTCTTTTGTCCACAAGGGTTTAGTTGCTATGCTAGTTGAGTGGATCACATAGTGAGGGTGGGGGGTGGGGGGAAGTTCTCGTCCAACTGAGTTTCTAATCCCAAGCATTAAATATTGCTCGATCAAACCAAGCTCCTTTGCCATGAACTTGCCTTATGGCCTAGCCCCTGGAACTACACCGAATGTGTGGGGCTAGCTTATTGACACGTAGTT
Organism: Sweltsa coloradensis; assembly: GCA_024449915.1. Lineage (NCBI taxonomy): Eukaryota > Metazoa > Arthropoda > Insecta > Plecoptera > Chloroperlidae > Sweltsa > Sweltsa coloradensis. The sequence continues at coordinate 62,342 of JAMZAV010000021.1, forward strand.
AGTGGCCATAACCATTGCAGCCAGTAGTCGTAAGCGGCTACAAAAACAAACAACAACAACCACATAAATTGCAACCTTAATTAAGAATGGTGACATCAATAGAAAAGAGGTAAAAAGGTGAAAACGTAGTGGGCGCAAGCAAGGAATGGATCGGTCTACGGAGAACGCTTTGTGTGTTCGAAGCTTGTAATAATTACGACCTCGACTGTGTGCGACTGCTAAATAGTTCTCACAGAAAAACTTGGCTCATTGTTCATTGGCTATTGAGGTATGAACAATATGATTCACTATGATCCGTGAAATAAATTCAATTTTGAAAATATGAATTTATAATAACAATAAAGCACAATCTATTGAAATTAGTCATGAGGCAATATGATGTTTGATTTAAGCGATTCACTGTTTTCTATGATATTATCAGCCTTGGATAAGGTGCCAATTATCAATACTTAAAAAACCAGAAGCTTTTCCTGTGTAGTTTTTTTCTAGTGAGAGAATGATTGACAAAACTAAATTTCCAAGCATATTGCTTTGTATAGTATCTCATAATACTTGACCATAGTTTTTGATATCAATACTTTTATGAACTAAACTTTTTTTCAGGGCACTTAGTTTAAGTTATTGCGACTTGTTTTTTGTTTAATAATTACATCAACGATACGAAAATGTCAAGGTGGAAAACGGCCATAGACAATTGTCTTTATTCCCTGTTGTCATTTGTTATTAAAGTAGCGAAGTGTAATTAAGTGGAGTGTTATGATAAAATTTGTCTCACACTATGATAGATGATTGCACTTTGGTTATTCGAGACGATGAGTGGTGATATTTTATTTTTACCGAATCAGTTACGGAATTTAAATCGATGATAATTCTTTAACTCAAAAACTGATTATTATATGTGCTCATAAAAAGCTCAGTTTGTAGCACATATCTTTAATTTCAAAAACCGTTTTACTACACACAAAATTGTTCATAGATTTGTTATCGAGAATTATTTATGTAAAAACCCAAAACATCTTAATTTCTACGTGTTTGTTGGCGAGTTCCTTAATTGGACAGCGCGTTGAGAATGAAGATATGATAACAAAGGCTCATGAACTTTTGTTCGTTGCCCTAGGAGTAAGCAGTGATCGAGACGGTGGTTTACATACGTAGTACTACAGAAAACCTCCCTATTCTTTTCCAAAATTCGATGATCAATCTTTCTTCTAAATCAAAGGCGCTCCAGTGGTTCACTTCACTCCACTCTTAATTTTTGTTCAATTATTACCTATGACCTACCTTTATTATGTATTTATTCTTTTTTATTGTTTGTTAGAATAACAATAATTAAAACCAGTTCCCTCGCGTCTGAGGAAGGAAGCAGAGCTTCCGAAAATTTACGCACTTTTCGGTAAGTGTTTTATTTCTGACCGTGGTTATTGTTCGTGTGTTTGTGTTTATTTAACAGCAATAATATTCAACAAGTTTAAAGTGATGCATTTTTGTTCACAAATATATGCTTTTATTATTGATGTAGCAAATTATATTTATACCATTATACCATTCGTCAAATTTCATTCTATCCGGTTGTGGTAAAAATTGTAGTTATATTATTAATTTATTATTAATATAATCAATGAACATTAAGTTTATGTAGAAAATGCACCTTGTGACACGAATGTGATTGAACGAACACAATATTGATGGTTGAAAGATGAATAACATAAATGTGATTTTAACATCAGATAATTTTGGTGTCACAATAAATACTCAAATGCCAATATGCTTCTAACTACTAGGGCATGTAGGAAACCTATTACAGATATTAAACACTTATTATTAGGCCTTGTATTTAATATTTGTAAGAGTCTTGATTGTGTATGTGCATCGCCGAAGTCTTGATAACATGTGTTCAGAGAAGAAAAACATAAACCTATCCACTTGGTAGGTTGATGACTAGACCTAATTAATGCTCACATAAATCCACTGAACGTGCTTCCTTAAACCTATCTGTGCTATCCACATTAATTTTATCCTCAGTATAAAAAATTCTGTCATGCGTCTTCTGTTCTGCGCTATAATTAAATAATGGGTTTGAGATGAAAATAGATTTAGGAAAGAATAAAATGCTTCGTTTTGAGCGCATGTGGCTGGCCCTCGGTTCTGATAAAAGGTTGACAATCTGTGCGGGTGATAAGTTTCACTTTTTCCAGTGGGATATGTTTTAAAGCCAGGTGAGAGTTTTTCCACGTGCCAAGTTACTGAGAACCGAACGAAGACAAAATAAAAGCATTTTATACCGCGCTGTTGCCGTTCCTCGCTCGTGTATTCCAGTGTTTAGTCGCTGTTTTACGACAGATTGTTTCTTTTCTGTGGATTAACGAGGTTAAGAGAATTTCTTATCTCCTTTGCGTATTTAAATTTTAGTAGTACGTTGGTCACGTTGTTGTGTGCGTCATGATGGGTGAGTGAGTGAGTGAGTGAGTGAGTGAGTGAGTGAGTGGGTGAGTGAGTGAGTGAGTGGGAGTGGGTGAGTGGGTGAGTGGGTGAGTGAGTGAGTGAGTGAGTGAGTGAGTGAGTGAGTGAGTGAGTGAGTGAGTGAGTGAGTAAGTAAGTAAGCAAATAAAGCTTTGAAAGTATTTGATTATTACGCTATATATGGTATGATATTAAAGACATGCTAAAAACTGAATCCGCCGAGGCTCCAAGCCGGGTCTCCCGCTTGCCGGACTATTGCTCTACCGATACAGCCCTTGATTTTAGTCTGCATTCGTGTCCGTGGACGTAGAATTTATCATTTCCTTTCGTTTGAAGTCTAGTAGAGTAATAGTGACCGTTATAAACAATACGTCTTCACACCATCAAAGAAACATATTATTGAAGAACACAACCTCCGTATCTCGCGTGGTACATAAAGCAATTGGGACACCCGGGTTTGATTCTAGGTGAAACGTGTTTTTTTTACTTTTCTTGAACGTGAAATCTTACTCTTGCCAAACCCTTCTAAAATATTTCACGCCCGGGTTTCGAACCCGGTTCCTTCGGCTCTACGTACCGATGCTCTTCCAATGAAGGAACCGGGCTTGATGGGCGTGATTTCATACAATAGCTCATGTTCGAAACAATCACTGTCTCATCCCTATGACTTTTGATTTATGTCAAATATTTAACGAATGAAAGTTTTTGAAATACGTTTATTTTTTTATTTTTATTGATTTTCAGTTCGAAAAATTAGCTTCATGTTTTTGTTTGGATCGGTCTAACACCCATGCTTGAAATAATTCTTTGAACAATTCATGTAGACGGGAAAGTGTTGGAATACGGCGTGAACTTTGAATGCGTTCCCGCTCTAGTAAAGTTCATGAAAATATTACCACTGGATATTATAGCAATAATCTTTTATCGGCGGGCGGGGTAGGTAGGTAGCCAACGAGACGGCGGCGTAATGCAAGAAGACGCGCCACTATCCTATCACAGAAAAATCAATCTAATCTTATGGGGCTTTGTCATATCAAGTTATCGAAGAAAGTGTAGATTTTCCTAGCAACGAATCCAGGAGGAAAAGCATCCCATTTCCAGTAAGAACGACTTTTATGCTTTGGAATATCGTTTAGGTACTTCGGATAAATTCTCACTGAACAATGTTGGCTACGTATAATGCAGGTTAATACTGTGTTTGCATAATGTAATTTATTTGATATAAATTTTCACAAACTAACATGTTTCAGAGTACTTTTAAAAAGTTTTAATATTTTCTACATTCAAAACTTATTCATACCTCCTAGCTTTTCAGCTTGAAGACCCCTGCTCTAATTAACAATAATATACTTAATTAGTTAGTCTCTCGGGTTAAACATGAAAATAAGTTAAAACACAAATTGGATGATTTTTATGTGTTTTTCATTAAAAATAATACGCAAAAGTTCGAAATTTCTCTAGTGTTCATTCCTAGGTTATTTCTATTCACTTTATTACTCTAAAATATATTTTATTCAATTTATGAAAGATTTTAATAATACCATAACACTTGAGTACTTAGTTCATCAACCAAATGATATTTTGTTTTACATTAGCGTCTCATTAAGAATTTGATTAACCCCTGCAGTCTATGGTTCTGCGTCTACAGTTACGTCCGAACACTGCGTCTGTGTTCAAACAAGCATGCTACATTCAGACTGGTTCAGGCACTGCAACCGACATCTGAACTTATACTATATAGATTCAGCAGATTATGGATTCTCGCATTGGGACGCAGAGTGTTGTTGGACATAGCTGGAGACGCAGAACTGTCCGACAGAAAAGTTCTTTAGTACCTTCTACCTTTACAAATCATGTTTATGAGAGAGCATTAAAAACAAGATATAACATTGCATGCATGCCTTATATAATTGTTTCAAAGAGGAAGCGTAATTTTATGATCTTGCTGACGAAAGAGTCTTTGAACAATAAAGGCTTATATTTAAATGTATTATACAAAATAAAATACATAAACGTGCAATTCAGAGTCTTTCTACTATTTTCATTGTGGGACTTGTTTTTAAAGCGGTCTGAACCAAACCTGTCGGCGCCGGCAAATCGTCGCGCAAACAACAAAAACACCGAACCAGCGATCAGTATTTGAAATCGAAGCTCGCTGGTTGGCCACGATTCACTACCTGGTGACGCCAAAATCGACGAGGCTAGTACGGAACAACTTTATAACCATTTAATCTACGTGGTTCATTGCTAAGACGGCTCCAAACTCGTTTACAAAATGTATCCTTCAAATGGATGGATTAAAGTGCTGGACAGTTCGTATTGGAAGAACCCTACAAGACCAACGAGCTACAGAAAAATAAAATAATAAAAATTACTGTTCGTTCCCTTGAAAAGGATCGAGGATAATCTATATTGACTTTAGAACAGCATCCAGCAAATTAGTTGTTTATCAAACCCAAGATTGGGCAGCCGTCCAGAAAAGCGCCGAGTCCGACCCACTATATATAATTGTCGTGCTTACCGCGGCGCTATAGAACCGTCGCGGCTGTCTTGCCTCATCCGGTCTCGCTGCCTAAATCATTTTAGTCCTAAATTGTGATATTCAGATTTATGGCTTTGCTTTTTTGTACTACTATTATTCAATATCATTCTTAAGTATGTTATCATTTATGTGCCTTCAGCATTTTTCCGATTTTATACTATTACATTTGGTTTGATTATGACACAAACAATTGTCTATACACCACGCTTAGTTACGATGGTGAACAAGGTTTTCGAAATTGTATGCGGATTTTTTGTACTACAATTATTCAATATCATTCTAAAGTATGTTATCATTTATGTGCCTTCTGAATTTTTCCGATTTTATACTATTACATTTGGTTTGATTATCACACAACAACTGTCTATACACCACGCTTAGTTACGATGGTGGTTTTCGAAATTGTATGCGGTCACAAAATTGTTTTATGATTTTAACCCACGGCTGCTGTTGTGGTGTTATGTCCAAACTTGCATTATAGTGTGAACTTTAGTCGTAATTCGTATCGTCAACCGTTATTTTACCGCATTAGAAATAAACCAAGCTATAGGCAGATTATTGTAATTAATGTAAAACGTGGACCCACCTTGATTTGACTTTTCTATGACTTTCGACACGACCAAGCAATTATTGTTTACTGTAAATATGACATTAATTTGTGCGAGGGGTTTATTGTAATCAATCTCGCTATTTAGGCCATCATTAATTCGCCCGTTCGATACGTGGAAATTAGTTTACAAAACAAATATATCATTCAATGAACCATTATTGTTAAATAATTACGTATTTGCTATTTGATTAGTGGTGTTTAATCACGAAGTAGGGTTTTAGGCATGCGCTGTTGTTGTGTCGGAACAATTAGAGGCCCTCGTATGGCCGCGGGTGAAGAGAACTATAACATCACTCCAAACTCTCATTCACCTCAGATCGTGATCTCTCAAATAAATCTACCAGTCATTTTTCAGCGTTGAAATATTTATGACGAAGGTGCTTCAGTGGCCCAACTATACACAGCTCCGCAATCTAGCATGGAAAAGTTAATTTGTTTTCCCCCTTTTTTCGGTGAAAATCTCTGGAAGCTGCGAAACCTAGAATATATTATGTGAGTGAAATGGAGGATGGAAGCATGAAATAAGATCCAAACACGATTTGTATATTGTATGATGCGTTTTCACAAATTTTTTCTTCGTATTGAAAACTTTTTTGAAGTGGGAGGCGCGCCAACAGAAATTGATAACAAAGCAATTTAGGAATAGACGGCGACTGTTATTTTTTCAATCTTTTAATCCATTAAGTAGAGGTTTCTAGCAACTCGTAATTTCTGTTAAAGAAAAGCTAATGAGGAAAGGGAAATCGATAATGGTCGCTTTATATTATTTAATATAGCACAATTATGGTTTTTGTTATGCAATTTGCAACTTCAAAGCAAGTTTGTTACCACGATACAACATACGATCGATTTATTACCATGAACCTTCTTTACCAGCGTTTAAACCTTTTTATGTAAGCTTATCCATGAATGTATTTTTAATGTTGATAGGTTTAATAATATAGCATGACGAATTTTGCTGGCAATGCGTAAAGTTCTGTATTGCTATGGGTTGATATGTACGTGATCACTGGATCTAGGCGATCCAGTGTAAATCGCCTAAGAAAACTCAAATGAAGGTAAGAAAATGTACAATTGTGCGGGAAAGGCCTATAGTTAAACCATTACTCTCAAATAAAAAATACAGTTTGCTATCGACAAATCTCGTGGCAAACTTTCAAGTATTAAGTAATACCTGAACGAGAACAGGATCTATACCGAAACTTAGAACTAGAATAATTTTAAGTCAAGAATATTATTCGGAACATTCTTGGTGATGTCCATTGTTGAAACAAACTTTCAAGTACCAAGGCTTCAATCTAGTAACTAGCACTAAAGACTAACTAATCTTCGGGTACCTAGAAGTATGTGGAGGTGATGGCCTATGTACATACATACCTAGAGGTATGTGGAGGTGATGCATGGCCTCTGTACACACACACCTAGAGGTATGTGGGGTGGTGAAGGCCTCTGTACATACATACCTAGAGGTATGTGGAGGTGATGGCCTCTGTACATACATACCTAGAAGTACGTGGTGGTGATGGCCTCTGTACACACATACCTAGAGGTATGTGGAGGTGGTGCATGGCCTCTGTACAGCTTTGGTCAGCCTCTGTAATTACTTGATCATGTGAGGGATGGGAAACAACATGTTTGTGCACGCGGAGTAGCGCCGCGACACACAACGCCACTGTGCCTATGGCCTTTGTTATTCTATCGGGCGTTCCCATTCGTTGTAAAACAGATTCTGTGTTTGGGGTTAGTGTTACTACATATATGAATTTCGGTTGTCTGCACATACGTACATGAATACCAAGGCATTTATATGCAAACAGTACTAGACATTTTCATGTCTTTACCATACTCCATAGACGAATTGCAAGCACATATACTAAGTATGTTTATGGATGCTGATATTAATTAGATATTAGTCGATTGGCGCTGCTGCAACACGGTAGGGGGGTGCATGCCTCGAAAATACCTAGGTACGGGAGTTGAACTGTGCCTCGTGTACCACATACCTAGAGGTATGTGGAAGTGGTGACATGGCCTCTGTACACACATACCTAGAGTATGTGGAGGTGGTGCAAGGCCTCTGTACACACATACCTAGAGTATGTGGAGGTGATGGCCTCTGTACACACATACCTAGGTATGTGGAGGTGGTGCATGGCCTCTGTACGACCCCGATCACCTCTGTTTATTGATCAAGTGAACGATGGGAAAACATGTTTGTGCACCGCGGAGTAGCGCCGCCGAACACACAACGCCACTCGTGCCTATGGCATTTGTTTATTTATCGGCGTTCCCATTCAGTTGTAAAACAGATTTACTGTGTTTGGGGTTAGTGTTCGTTTGAATTTCGGTTTTCACAAATACGCACCCTGAATCCACACATTTCTTATCAAACGTAAAGACAATTTCATTCTTTATCCATACTCATAACAATTGCAAGCACATATTCAAGTTGTTTATGGATGATATTAATAGTATTACGAATTCGTGTCACCGCTGCTTGCAAAGCTTACGGGCATTAACATGTCCTCGAAGATATCAACCCATGTATTTGCACATTGCAAGAGAATGTAAACATTGTTCAGTTGAACTGCACCTCTCGTTTACATCTGAGTGGAATGTACAGCCTTTTGTGAATATTTTATCTGGCCGCGTTTTGCTACAGAATACGAAATCACTTGACGTGGACTACAAATTACTTTTTCCTCCCATAAGAATGCAAGTTTTGAGCTTTGCCAATAGGAAAGCTTACTGTCAATATTGTCAAGGGGAGATTTGAAATGGCTAAAGCGAGCCACAAGGGAGTCCGTTGTAATGAAAGCCTTAAGCTGCTAATGGGGACAGGGTTTAATTGTCACAAGAAAGGGCTAATTAATATTCACCTGGACATACGTCGGGATCTCCTTGTAGCGGTGTTGGCTGATGAGGGTTAAACAACATCAGCTGTCAAATGACAAAGAAACCGCCACAAGGTGTCCAAACTCTAAATGTTATCTTGTGAACAGATAGAGCTTGAACAAACAAACAAACTGTACCTCCTATTTGCTCGTTGGTTAAACCGAAAACAAATTATTTCTATGACGTAGTAGCTAGAGTAGAGTATTGTACACAGTGAATTAGAGTCGCGAAATAAAGGCTGACAGTATTGTGTGGGGCCAGTATAGTTAGTTGCTCGGGCAACGGCTTGCTTTAATTTCAGTTAACACTTGTTTGGCGCCGGAATGTGGCGGGGTCTAGGATCGAATACCGTATGAGGCATGGCTATTATTCCCCCAACACAGCACAACACAGGTCGGTGTCTAAAGTCAACTCGCCACATAACAAATCATCACAATTATTTAAATCCATCGCGTGCTATGAGTTGGGTTGTGAGCGATTTATAAAGTTACCTTAGCGAGGGTTCGTAATATGTGCTGTAAACATAATGCAACTGATTTAAACTTTTTAAACGTAATATTAGTTTTGTATGGGCTGTTATTTATTTCAGTTTTTAATGTCTGTGTTGAAGTGTAGACCTATTTATAGCTACCTAAAAGCGCACGGAATGTTGTATATCCCCTACTTGCTACGCGAGACCTCACGATAAGAAAGAAAATAAAATTAGATCCCGTGAATCACAAGTGAGATTTGAAGGATTAATACTGGGGACCCCTTCACCCATTAAAGAGATGAGATGACTCCTTATTTAATTGCAAGTCCGCGCGTTCTAATTCAATTTATTGACCAAATTACTGACAGCAAAACCGGAAATTAGATTGTTTGTAATTTCTTCAATTAAAACAAATTAAAGTGTAACACAATTTATGACCTGGAAGGTTAAGTTACTTTAAAAGGGGGAATAGAAAAGCCGAATCATGTTGTCGACTTCATGTAGAACTGTAATTTGAAATGATAAACTGCCTCCCCATCAACTCTACGCAGCCGGCTCCGAAGCACTCAATATGATACCATGCATTGTTGACTTTCCTGATAAAAAGCTGCATATTGTTTGCATTTCTAATCTAGTATCCAAGCCAGCCGAGATAACCGGGGAGTCAAACCTACTCTAATATCTATTCAAAAACATCAAGTCGGAGAAGTAGAATCATTTCCTCACTGAGTCGCTGATGAATTCAACCGCGTTGCTGTGGTCATTACAGTCGTATTGTATCGATTACCATAAAACTTTCTTCTATTCTTGACAGGTTGTTTTCCTTGGGACGTTCTGTAGGCCTACCTTAGCATGATGATGTTTCTAAACCTCGATTATAACTGTTTCGTTAATAGTGCTAAAATGTACGTTAGTAGCTAAACTTAAATTATTCGGTAAATTACTTATTTCAAATAGCATGCCTATAATTTCGTAAATGAATCGTTTTCTTATTCTTTGTGTTATATACCAAGGTGCTTATACTAGAAAAGCAAAATCGTAACTCGGTTCTCTCTCCAATTAACTTTCAACCGGGAACACATTGATGGAAATTGATGGAACTTTATCTTTCTTTTCTAAAATCTAATTAAATTGATAATGTACACTGTTCGTATTTTCTGCGTTTAGCACTGTTACCTCAGTGTCTCCTGTAGACTAGGCGGTTGGCACACTTTCGTATAGTGCACGTTTAATCCTTTATAGTGCACGTGTAAGCCTTTATAGTGCATGAGTAGGTCTAGTGCACGTGTAAGCCTTTATAGTGCACGTGTAGGCCTAGTGCACGTGTAAGCCTTAAGTGCACGTGTAGGGCTAGTGCACGTGTAGGCCTAGTGCACGTGTGTAAGCCTTTAACAGTGCACGTGTATAAGCCTCAACAGTGCACGTGTAGGGCTAGTGCACGTGTATTCTCACCCACCACGACGGGAACAAAGTGATTTAGATGTAATTCCACGGGGAATAAACTGGTCACGTATCGTATTCGTGCATCATATTCGTAAGCTGCTTTATGGTGAATTGAAAGATGATTGTAGACACGATATAGAGTCTGTATTCTGTACCCTCACCCACAGCCCACACTCTTCCCCAAACCTCATGACAAATTATTCCAATACAATTAATTAAACTCTATTCTACTCATTTGTAACTGCTGTAATGAGCCTGTTAGTTATACGTTTAAGGGATGTGAGTTCGAATGTTTCTTCACTAATGGCATATCAACGAAATGCAAACAGTATCAATGCAAGCAACACACCACTCATGAATTCGTAGAGTATGCATACATTTATTGTGTTATTTCTTTTTGTCCTCTGTAACATAAATATCAGGGTTTTGCGAACCCACCATTTTTACTTCGAACTCGAACTTTCACAGTTTTGAAAATCGAACGTCGAACATCACAAAAATTTCGAACTGAACCGAACTTCAAGGGATATTAAACAGTTATGATAGGCCTAGGTAAAATAGTGAAAAGTCTGGACCGGCACCTCCACCAAGAAAGTATGTAATTTCTGGACCGGCATCTCCACCATCAAATTGTTTTGTTTTTAATTTTGTACCTGTTTACTGAGAACCATTTTTTTACATGTCAAATAATAAATGCCTGCACACCACAACAAATTATATATATTTTTTTTTTAACGATTTTTTCCTCTAACTTCGAACTTATAAGTTTCACTCGAACTCAAACTTTTTCGAGCTCGAATTTCGAACGCTCTCACACGGCACATCCCTAGTAAATATCATTTTTACCCACTGAGAGACCCTCTTCGGGTGACAAACAACATTATTAGTGCGCAAGTGTAGATGTGAATGGAATGTCCAAGAGCTGTCCAAAAACTTCAGTCGGGATTTCCGGTGATTGTAACTCTAACCAGTGACCTCTGACACGAGTCTCACGCGCGATCGTGAGCTACCTTTGTCAGAGTAGTTAATATATTTAACACCTGACACTTTCTCTTGTATTTCGTAATGTTTTTTGTTTGCTATTTGTATTTACTCACGACTTATAGAGACTAATAACGATGCGCGCTTGCGCGGCTCACGAAGATGGCTGTCACAATATTAAACACGCAATAATATTACTACCCCGGTTGATTGATGCGAGCCCCGATAAAACACCCCCTTACTCGCCGTGTTTGCTGGTAAGGAAATCTGATTGGGATGATCTACGGCTCTTCAAGTCGGAATATTACTTATGTCTCATTCCACGTCGCATCTGTCATGTTTTTGGTCTCGGTTTGGGTGTGGGTGCAGAGAGCATGCAGTCACACCAAGCATTTACTCTCTTGATTATATTGTTCGTTTTCGAATTCGAATCTATTAATGGCATTATAATTTTGTCTGTGGTGTAATAACGTGAGTGTTCATGTAGATTATTTTTTGGCGAAGGTTTTGTAAAAGGTATATCTTATTTATTTTTTATGGACCATCCGTTAACAATAATAATAGGTAATTTGACTGACTCTAGCTTTCAACGTATTTTAAATACCGACGGAATACCTGTCTGTAAACCTCTTATTTTAGGGAGTGAAGCTTCCATACATAAGCCTCCCTTCTCTGTCCGTCCGTCTGTGCGTGTGTCACATCTCACGATAAATCCGAACACAGCGTCTGATTGACATACATTTTTCTGTTGGCCTTACCGTTCAACATGGATGATGCAGAATATCTTTGGTGAGCCTGGGGTAAGAAGGGAGTAGCTATCCCCCCAAAACTTCCAAAATTTCATGACCCGGCACCTCCACCAATACTGTTTGGTTTGGTTGGTGTTTGGTTGTTGTTTGTTGTACCGCTACCAAAAAGATCAAAAAAGGCAAATTATTATTTTGTTTGTATAATCTTCTTGAAAGATCTGTTGACTAAATTGCTTGGCTCCCTCTTTTTTTGGAATAACTCTATTGATGGCATCATATCATCCAATAAGACTAATTGGCTGCTTGGAGTGACGGGAGGTAAAGTTCCCCCCCCCCCCCCCCCCAAGAAAAGTTTCGTTTTACTTCTTTAACTTCTCCGTCTACATCCGCTTAATTATCCGTCATATTATTGAGAACGCATTGAATTCAAAACTTCGTCACAAGGTGCGCATTGTTATCGTGTAAATTCAATATACGTCTAGCTGGGTTATTTTCGAAGTATAAACATCAACAATTTTATTTCTACATGACTAAACTACTGTTAGTTGTGTTTCATACAATATAGTAAATGTTAAGTTTGGGTAGAATAACGTGGCAGTTAGGGGTTTAGCTGCATCAACGGGGCGAAAATATCACCTCACAACTTTATAGTGTGCAAAATGTAGAACAAGATTTCAACGCATTTGTGAGTGTGTACGGCTTGGGTGTGTTTTTACAAGCTTTTTGTATGCTTGGGATCCACGAGTTCGCTATTTATAACAAGCCGTAATTTTGCCGTGCTAAATCTATGAGCAAGTGCACGTTTTACCATAGCTATACTGGCTATAGTAGATGGGATAATACACCCATAGGTTTCAAGTAATTAACCACTTTAGAAATATTACACGGTGTATCGTTGGTAGGAGGGCGGAGGTGGTGTGGAAGGTGTTGCTTACATAATGCTCAAGTACCTGTTTTAGAAGTAATACACGTCATATCGTTATATCCCCCTTTCCCCTGATATAATGTGGCTAATTTACCCCATCTATGTGCAGTATAGGGGTGGGGAGGCTACGTAATATCACGGGGGGTGTTCCAGTATCCCTTTTTAGAAGTAATACACGTCATATCGTGCCCCCTCAATATAATCTGTATCCCTGTTGCTCAATTCCCCCGATTATATGTATGGTGGCTAAACTATATGATTCTATAAAAAGAGCTTATTGGCCTGGAACAATATTAAAACGTAAATTAAAAACTTATGACCGAGGCCACTACTGACTTAAAAACAAATTTTCGGGTGAAACTTCCTCACCCATCATCAGGTTGATGCGAACTCATAGCTCGAACTCATAGTTCGCATCAACCGGATGATTGGTGAGAAAGTTTCACCCGAAAATTAGTTTTTAAGTCAGTAGTGGCCTCGGTCATAAGTTTTTTATTTAAGTTTTTAACTATATGATATATCGTGCCCCCCTCCCCCCTCCCCCCTCCCCCTCCCCCAACCCCCCTTAAAAAATGTATGTTCCTGGTGCTTGATTATTATCCCATTTACGCCCCCCCCCCCTTTATATTGGAGGCCCCCTTTTACGAAATATCACGGGGATAATACATCCCTAATATTCAAGTACCCCTTTTAGAAGTAATATAGTACGATACATCGAGTTGTCTGTGCTTTAAATTACGTTCGCCCGAGGCTGGTGAAAAGTTGCTTGAACTAGCAATAATTGTATTTTATTACTAAACCGATGAAAGAGGACTTAAACTACCCGCTTACATATTGAATTTAGAATTCAATCGAAATTATCGCAGTGCAGATCATTTATTAATTTAAAATACGTGTGGAGAGTTTCCAGGTACATACATCATGTAACTTTGTTATTGTATTTAGTACATTCTCAGTTCTAAATAGTGAAATTATTAATTCATCGTATGTATTTTAAACTCAAAAACATAATGCTACCTAGTACAGTCCTTTTAATTGTGAAGGGGCTTAAGCAGACAAACTTCATGGACAGGGCTTTACACTAAGCGTTTGAAGGTCCTATATCTCCTAATGTCCGAACCATTGTTTTATTTATTATAAGCCTCGTTCCCTTAAGAACAGAGGTTAAGCCATGCGGATGAATGACTTCTTGTCCTTATGGTTACGCAATAACCAGTTGCGTAACCTTAAAGTCATAAGTGAGTTGGTGGGAGTGGGGGGGTTGTTTGGGTGAAATTTTTGAGTGACTAAACTAAATACAGAGGTAATTTTAGTGCAAGTCTGTGCGTTTCATAACATATATACAAAGAATTACTTTTTAAATGCAAGAAAATCCAATCGGCAAACCACAGCTCTATCCACACATGCCAGTTAGATATGGAGAGTTCTCTTTATCTCACGCTTAGTACAGTAAAGTCGCGAACCTTAGCTTCTAACTTTGACTTTGAAAACTGACGATTGTTGCAAAACGTTGTATTGTTAGATACGACTAAATGACCATATCTGCATAGGCATCAATAAAAAACATACAGAAGGGAAATGAATACAGTACGTAGTTAGAGACTCTTCCCATTTAGCTGAAATGTAAAATTGTAAGAAACCAAAACACCGACAAACCAGCAACAAATTCTCTCTTTGATATCAATCGTAGTCTATTCATTAAAATCAGTGCAATCGCAACACATAATTAACTTTTTGTGGGACCAAGCAAATAAATTAGTCAGATGTTAAGAGAGACAGGGCCTTAAGAACACTTTTAATCTTGTCAAGCCCTGTCCCATTTGTCTTCTGAAAGACAATGCTAGGCGCAGGGCCTTACAAGCCATCACAGTGTAGGCCCTACTTGTTTACTGGCGACTGCGGGTACCGGGTCGATAGGGGTAGTCCATCAGTACGATAATCTGTCCCTGGTATACCTACATTGATTTATTCCGCCGGAAAACTGTTAGTTTGAGTGGCAATTTTGAAAATGTGCTGCGCGATGTCCGCCGACTAACAGAATTATTGGATTTTTCCCTGGCAACGATGAAATCGAGTGAAACCCGAATGGTAGAAGCCTATCTGTTTTCGTTTAGCCGAATTATCGAAGGGTGCAAATTGTTTTTCTCCACTGAAATGCCACCAGTTTCGACTTTATTTCTTTCTCTCTCGTTTTTTTTTTCTGTAGGATTTCCTATATTTTATCCATTGGGAATAAAAATATGAAATAAAATATCCTGATAGGCTGGCTATTTTTGATCCTCTTAGCGATATGGTATGGGATTTGGGTTGGGGCGCAGTGAAATATAGGCCTACAAAGCGCACGGTAGGGACATATCTAAGACGTAGTATTGTATCGAAGAAGAGCGATATATAGAAACATTTTATTCCCATCTCTGCTTTATAAAAATGTAGAGCTCGATATTTGTATACTGCGCTTGTAAATCGAACCATCTGGTACGTTTCGGAATTGTATGAAAACTTTATTTTCAGAGAATGTGTTTTTCTGTTGGACGGTTTCGTTGGTGCATGTGTCTTTAACCGAAGATTTACATTTTAAACTATTTTTAACACAGGCTTGCTGTCTAACCTCTGCTATGCAAATATGCGTCATGGGGCATGCAGGGAGTACCATTAGATCATGTTCAGTGTTTCCTCGTCGAGTCACTTACACTCGGACCTACTTTTTGAGTGTCTACATTATAATAAACATTGAGACATTACTGGTAATACGGAGAAGTATCATAGTTTAAATTATGAATTAAAATAAAAACTTGAGACAAATCTATTTTATGTGAATGAAATCAGACAATTTAATTATGTTTTCAGAAATAGTTTTATTGCATTACACCCAATATAGCAATATTTTGATGAGTTTCTAATTGATGCATACCTAGGGCTGTCTAGCTGTTATAATTTAAGAATTTTCCTTACGCTTTCCGGTTTGCTATTACAACTAAAACCTTCGGCACAATTAAAGATAACTTCAGCGACGAAGCTAGAATAATTATATTTATATTAAGATTTACGATTACACGGTCAGCTGGTTTCAATTATATTAATATTAACAGTTAGGATTATACACAGTCAGCTGGTTTCAAGTTAACTTAGTTTGAAAGTTCGTTTTACAATATTTAAAATATTTTAGAAGATAGTAACTTTTTAATATACAAGAACAACGTTTCGGTAAAAAAGCTTTTCTTATCATCAGGTTATTTTAAATAACAAAAATCATATCATCGAATACATATGAAAACAAACATAAGACAACTTCCATGAGTGAAAATTGTGAAATCCTATCTACCTTGGCTATTGTCTTAGTTTGTTTTGATATGTATTTGATAATATGATATTTGTTATTTGAAATAACCTGATGACGGGAATATTTGTTTTATTTCCGAAACGTTGTGAAACGAGTTGCTATCTTATAAAATGTTTTTAATATTTATCTTATAAGATTTGTTTTTTCGTTATTTTTCAATAAATCCCTTATTGCTGTTTCTTCGTTGTTGGTGGGATCGTCTGCAATCTAATCAGTTTCTGAAGCATGAGATGTCTACCTACCTTCGCTATATTTAATATAGGATTTTCATTATTTCATTCCCGACATGACGTAACAACGAAACCCCTTACAACGATTGTGTGTGTCTGGAGTGCGTCTCGAGTACAAAACCTTCGGAACAATAAATGATAACTTCGACGAGGAAGCACTCTGCTAGAATAATTATATTAATTATATTAACGTTTACGATTACACGGTCAACTGGTTTCAATTATATTTATATTAACAATTAGAATTATACACAATCAGCTGGTTTCAAGTTAACTTAGTTTTAAAGTTCATTTTACAATATTTAAAACATTTTAGTAGATTGCAACTTTTTTATATTACAAGAACAACGTTTCGGGGAAAAAAACTATTCTCATAATCAGGATATTTTAAATAACATAAATAATATCTTCCATACATATCAAAACAAAGGAAGACAACTTCCATGAGTGAAAAATGTGAAATCCTTATCTACCTTGGCTATTGTCTTTCGTTTGTTTTGATATGTATTTGATGATATGATATTTGTTATTTGAAATAACCTGAAGACGGGAATATTTTTTTTTATTCCCGAAACGTTGTGAAACGAGTTGCTTTCTACTAAAATGTTTTTAATATTTATCTTATATAAGATTTGTTTTTTCTTTATTTCTGTCGTGATTTGTTCAATAAATCCCTTATTGCTGTATCTTCGTTGTTGGTGGGATCGTCTGCAATCTAATCAGTTATATGAGATGTCTACCTACCTAGGATTTTCATTATTTCATTCCCGTCTCGATATAACAACGAAACCCCTTACAACGGTTGCGTTATGTGTCTCGAGTGCGTCTCGAGTATAGTATTTTCATATATTTCGAATAACGTGCATGAAAATAAATATTGTCTGGTTCTATTTGCACTGATTGATTCGACGTATTTCTCATTTCTCTTTTCTCTTTTCTCTTACGCTAATACGTTTTTCACGTAAGACACACTTTTCTTCTGTTGGTCCCAAAAAAAACTAGCAAATTTTAATTTGCTGATAACTTTCACATGAAACAAAAACAAGTCATGCCCGGAATACGAATATGCTTCTGTGACGAAGGAAGTTCGAAATACGTATGCACGTTTTACGCTAGATTGTGCCGTTGTAATGTGTTATTGTACTCATGTGATTGCAATTTCTAGCTTCGTCCAATCGTTCACAAGGCTGTTAACAGAATAAACAAATCATAACTACAGCCGTAAAATATACATCGAGTTATAGAAGCATAACATTTTTTCTATGTCTAAAATAACTTGTTAGTTTTTGTAACAATAATTTATTTAAAAATTACACTTTACATAAACACAAATATAATATTATATGTAGAGTTAAAACATTTTAATTTTATCTCTCGACCTTATGTTTAAATGACAATTACTTCCCAAACTATGTAAAATTTCAAGTTACATTACCTTTTTAGATGTTATGTTTCATTCAACTCGCTATTAGCGAGCAAAGTGTTGTAGCGTAAAATCAACGCTTGTCTAGTTTGACTAAGAGCAACTAGACTATCCCCTTAGGAACAAGTTGATTTGATCTATTGGCGTGCCTGGTCTAAGGTCTATATAAGTATACCTCTTCTAATTTTTCCTTGTCGTCCATAATGGAACAAATTTAAGTAGTTGTTCAAATAATGAGCTACTTAAAAATCAAAAGAAGCTTAACAAGTAGCTATAAGCCTTACTTTCAAAAGTCGAGTAGCCAAAACAGCGGTAGCTATAGCTGTATAGCATTTACGCAACACTGCATTTACGGCTTATCATCAAACGTCAAAACTTCATAATTATTTAGCTCCTTTATACAGTTCACATTATCAACACACTCTATCTCATTTGTTACTAAAAGACGGTGGCATTCAATTTGTAACACCATGTCTTTATCAGATTTCCCTAATGGCTTTTCCAAATCAATATTGACTTTTCCCATTTAAGAGATGCCTCAAGTGAAATTTGCCATCCAAAGTTATTCAAGCATTCGATTTCCGAACCATTGGCTGCGAAATCACTATTGGACAGAGCTTTTCTTACTTGTGCTATCTTGGCTTGGAATCGTTTTAGCTTTGACTCATAATAATCACACCTAGGAAACCTCTAAGCTACTTCTGGCTAACACTATCTTATCAGCAATAGATAACAAGACCTACGACATGTAGACTATGTAGCTCACTTCATTAAAACAGTGTTTCCACACAGGTTTTGTTTGCTTTGGAATGGCAAAAAGCACATCATTCACAATACTAGTCTAATCGAACAATAATAATTGTATACATATATATTTGACTACCAACGTTTTTGCAAATATCGTTTATTTAATGTGTGAAGAACTTACGTTTTCGCAAAAGACTCGTTGATAAAGAAAGGTTTCTAACTGAAGTTAGCACACTGTATAAGTCCTAAACTACAACTTTGTGTCGCAGTAAAAATAAAAATATCAAGAGTAATTAGTTCCAACCGGGATTCAAACCCAGATCATCACTGGAATTGGGTTTGAGCCCCAGATGGTGCAAACAAAAATAATAATTGCTTACATACGACACAATACTATAACTTAAAAAATACAACTTGACTTTTTTTTTAATAAAAGCGGTTGGAATCCGGAGCCCGTCTGTGTCAGCCATGAGTAACTTCCACTTCTCTGACACTCAGCTGTATATTTGATTCGTTGACTAGGCGACGACTTGTGGCCGCTCTCTACCACATAAAATTAAAATCTTGACATAAACCAATCATGGAAATATAATAACGAACAAAACTTGGCCTACACAACACATTGTTAGTTTTCTGTGACGTGCAAGGGCTCAAACCATGCACTCATAGTCAGGATATTAGGTTTGTGGTCACATGGCTATGTGCCTGTGGTATTTAGCAGAACGTGGCTGTCTTACTTAGAGCTCACTGATGGTTCAATTGCTTTAAAACAGGGTATGTTTAAAACTAGGTATCGATCGCAGCTAAAATACGCCATGAATTATAATACTGTATATGAAAATCAATCCAGAAATTACGAAATCCATCTCAGTGTGGTCAATTACACCTACGGGGGGAGTGTTTACCGATTATTTACATTGAGAAATTATAATATAATTTGTAGGTTATAATGAATCGTTTACAACGTTCTTGGAAATTGGACTGTTTTGTCGCTGTTTTCGTCAACATTTCAAATTTATAGTTTTTTTTTTCTGAGGACTGTTATGATGATTTTATTTTAGAAATTAATAACTCTTATTTTTCATTGTGGTTACACCTGAATAATTTTGATTGGATGTTTCGAAAACGCCTTTAAATCACAATAACTGTTTACTAATTTGCCTGACAGTTTCAGTTGCGTAAGCCTAGGCTTCCGCTCCAGCCCTTCATCTGGTACTGACACCACTACTTGGACTGGGGCTGTAGTGCCAATCATCTGTCAATCTGGCTTGCATTAATGTTTCTTAATTTATTCTTTAGTGACAGACTTTGTTACGAAATCAATCCCACGCACTTGTCTAAGAAAATGTTATCCATATTGAAGAAATCCAGTTGCCTCTCCAAGTCCTATAATCTTGTTGGCAACGCTAAATCTTCCTTCACCAGCATATTCTTTTTGATCAAACTGATTCTATGCGTATTCTGAGGCATTGTCCGCCGCAGCAGACATACGTCGATGTCTTTTCAAATTGTTCTTTCCCCTATCATATCATATCGTACGGTCGCTTCTCAGCCAAGCAATGTTCCTACAACCTTATCGATATCTTCCATCCGACCCTCCAATAATATACCTCTCCACATTCGCATAGAGTTTTGTAGATTCGACTGTCATATTTGTTCGGATCTTTTAACAGGTCGAATAAAAAAGCATATTTTTCTGTCTGTACAAAAACTGGTCTTGACGTTTTTCTTCCTTGGTAATCTGCTTATTCTGTCCGTGGTCTTGTGAACGAAATGGCAGCACTTCTAAAGCTACAACGATAGTATAAAGTTATCGTTTGAGTATACATTTTATTTCGGAATCATTTTAGGTTAGTAATATATGATTTTGATTACATAATACGGTTAACAAATACATTTTCCGTATAATCCCTTTAATTTATAGGAGATAAATGAACTATTGTTGGCTTATTACATTCGTATTTGGCAACGGTAAAAATACAGTATTAGTAATAATATTAACATAGCTACTAATATACAATTACGTATATGAAGACAAATGAGTTTTCAAGGCTACAGCGTTGTATAGGCAAAATAATGTAACATATTCACGAATAAAAAAGTTTACACAATCATGCCCACCTGATATAAATGCAAACTTTCAACATACTTTAACGGAATCGTGCAGGACCTAGTAGGTTTACGCTAATCCAGATTAGAAGTTCAAAGAAAGTGGAAACTGAAAAAGCACGTAGACCAACTTCGACAATTTACCCAAACTCGATGATAACTTTTTGTCTCATTGTGTTATTTTGTATACACTATTATTCCGAGGTTATATAGTTCTGTAAATACAATCAAGTAGGTAGGGAAAATGTAAATGGATTAAATTTTTTTTTAGAAAATATGATTTTTGTGCTTTGGTTTGTATTGCTAATATGGCCCGCTTCCTGCTGCCAACAACAAAATATGGTATTGCATGTTTGGGAATTCTGAACTGTATGTAGTTAGTCACATATTGTTTGCTAACCTCTTAATTCGTTTCTTTTTTAAATCTTGACTTACAACTCTAGTGGTTTTCATTTTTACTGGCTTGCCTGCTTGTGACTTAGTTCGTCGACCATCTATAACGTTGTGACGACGATACTGCGATCCTTCGGAAAATACATACACTTCTTATGGGAGAAACCCTTTAATAACACTCCCGAAGTATGTGAGGGTGAAAACAAATTGTCTATTGGGTGTTGTGGTTGCGAGATTAACAAACGTAACGTATTTAATGGTAGAAACATATGTTTTGAAGTGTACATTATAAACGTAATGGAATATATGAATTAAAAGCTTTGGGAGGGGTGTGTGTAGGGGAGATGAGAGAATTAATCGTGAAATGTGAAATATAGACGGAACTTTCTGTTCGTTGAAATTAACCAATTACAATTATGTAAATAATACAAGCACGGGTTCTTTTTTATATAATATTTTATACCCGGGCTCCATGGTCGAACTAGTTGGTGGAGGTACCGGGTCCGTTCATATATCCACATAGGGTGGTGCTAGCTCCCTCCCCTTGACCCCCAGGCTCACCAAAAATATTCTTTATCATTACTGTTGAAGGGCAATGTAAATAAAATGTATGTGAATCTAGGTAATGTTCGGTTTTTATCGTGAGACGTGACATACTCACAGACGAATAGAGAAGTGATGTATATACTGGAGCTTAAGCTCCCTAAGAGTTTATGTTATATAAATAATATAGTTAATAACTTGGAGTAGTGAGCTCATCTCCCCAACCTGATTTAATGTTGGATATGGGGTCGAGATGTATGTATGTATGTATAATAGTAAACCAGATACAGGATGTTGTGGGGTCGGTTATGTGGGTGAGGGGGTTTGCTAGTGTCAAAATAAGTAAGGGTAATGTGGGTTAAGCCCTCCGGTATGCTGACCGACTATAACTATATATTACGTTACGAAACGCAATTTAATATTTATAATTGGGGCTGGATGAGGGTAGGGAAGGGGAGCGTTAAAATATGTAAGGGTGGTCTAGGTTAGTATGCTGACATACCATACATCGGTTATGACCTGCTGAGATAAGCCATGCGTTAGTGCATGGTGGATTCCTTATGGGACTCCATGCAATGTTAAACGGAGATCCGCCATCTAATTCAGAAAGCCATTGTATATGGAATGTTGTTTATCATATTAACAGAACGTTGTACGTTATGAGATAATTTGAATGCCGTATCACTTAAAAGTCTGTGGCCTGAAATTATGTTTTTATCTGGGATGTCAATTCCATAAAATGTTTGTACTCTAATAACTAGGGTTTTACACTGTTTCGTTATTGTCATGATAGGACTCGCTAACGAAGCATTTAGTATATACTAGGCCGCTTCGCTAACACTTTTTCCAGTCGCGTTGATGGATGAGCTTTTGAAAAAAATCGTAAAAGTACGATTTCTATAAGAAATATCTATTTAAATGTCTCTAAAATCTAAACATATATAATTGCAGTGATTTTAAACGCTTCCACAAAGTTTCATCAAGATCGGAGTAGCCATTTGATCACGGAAATATCTCATTAAAAATCGAAAAAATCGTAAAAGTACTATTATAATAAGAAATATTTAGTCGATTGTACCAAAAAAACGCGGCAAGTCAAGTTCAGAGATTTCAAAAGTCCCCTCAAATTATCATCAAGATCGCATAAGCCGTTTGCCCGGTAGAGCGCGACAAACAGACAAAAATACGAACAAAAAAACACAAGAGCCAAATTTTTTGAGGGGTGAGTGAAATTGAAGTCTTCGCTTCGCTTATCAAATTAACCTAATGTAACAAAAATAATTTTGCAATGGAACTTGATTGAAAAGTATTGAGATCCCACGCATACAAGAAACTTGATAATCATTGGACTGCAATAGTCAACCAAAAAAGCTCATCCATAAACGCGACTGAAAAAAGCGTTCGCGTAGCTGCCTAGTGGTCTAACTTTTGTATAGATTGGACGATGTGGGATATTTGAGTGATTTGCTTAGAACATAAATCAGGCTAAAATAGAACTACAACAACAACTCGTCGCAATGAGTATCTTTCTTCTGGAGCTCTTTGTGTCTTTGAGTGTGTGGCGCACTACGTATCCTTGTAATGGCGGCTCTGTGTGTTTTGACATTGGTTTGATTTATGGTTTGTTTCTGTTTATTTCTGTTTATAATTTCAACGATAAAAAGATTGAACACACTATAAGGTACGTCTTGATAATTAATAATACTTATTAATACTAGGCCGCTTCGCGAACGCTTTTTTTAGTCGCGTTAATCCGGATGGATGAGCTTTTTTAAGTTTTAAGTATGCGTGGGATCTCTTTACTTGTTCAAGTTCCTTTGCAAAATCATTTTTGTGAAATTTGAACAATTTTTATAAAGTAGTACTAATAATTGATATGGTTATACCAATTAATAGAATGTAAAATATATGGAGGCCCGATGATTTTCTTTATGAACGCATTGTAGGTGATTGTTGTCAAGTTTCTATAGCTAGGCCTACTTGTTAATTATTATTATACACCTTAAAAACTCGTATTAAAACTTTTGTTTTTATGGATTCTGGCAAACATTTCAAAGTTTTCTTTCAAAAGGTAAATCACCATTATTATAATGTCCATGTGAAATATGAACGTCGTAGCCCCACCCGTTTGGTCAGAATCGGCCCAAATGTCATTAAAATATCGCATTAAAAATCGAAAAAATCTTTAAAGTATGATATTCATGAGAAATATTTCTTCCATTGTACCTAAAAACGTGGCAGGTCTAAGTTTAGAGATTTCGAAGGTCCCCTCCAATTTCCATCAAGATCGCATATGCCGTTTGCCCGGTAGAGAGCGAACAAACAGACAAAAAAACAAACAAAAAAAACACCCGAGCTATTTTTTTGGAGGGTAAGTGAAATTGAATTCTTCGCTTCGCTCATCCAATCACTTGGCCTGATGTTTGTCGTACGAAGGGAAGACTACGGCCACAAAGAGGTTAAATGTTAGGAAGCGGCTCGCACACTTTAACGCCTTCATAGAAACAAATTCAGTCAGGATTGTGTATCGAACTGGCGACCTCCCGAGTAAGACTTTCAAGCATTACGCAAGAGCTACCTCTGTGAATTAATTACTTCATTTAGTTTGCCTTTTCATAAACATATCTGTATGAACTGGCCTTATCCACATTAACTGTGTTAAAACGAGAAATCGTAACAGACTGAATCCCGAAATTTGCATGATAATGGCCCTCGGCACTCTAGTTCCAGCCTTGCATAAAACTCCTTTAGTCCGAAAACCAGGCCCATATTTCACATTTTGAAATTACACGTGCCTTAGATTGCTTCGTAATATTGTTAAAATTTTAAACCAAACATTTAAATGCGCTGTATATGATTAAAAAGTGAAACGACCACTTGAATTATTGAATTAATGAAATCTGACCGAGTATTGAAATATAACGTTCTCATGACATGAATGTGTTCCTCACTTTGGAAAAGGAACTGACAGAGAAAATGTGTACAGACATACTACATAGGTAGGGATAGGTAGGTGAAAGACTCCTTGTGCGGGGAGTAGGTAAAAATACAAAATGTTTGAGATCCACTGCCCTCTAGATACATACAATTACGTGCTAGTGATGTACAAAAATCATCTTCGCGAACGCTAGTAAAAGTTCAGTTGTTGACGTCATCTTTTGGTCTTATCATATTATATTTCCATATGTTTTCTAAATTAATTTCTTAAACGCCATTGTAAACATAAAATATTTTATTTTTAAAACAGTACCAAGATGTGTAAATCTAATAATACATAACTTTACAGAGTATACGTACAACGTAACAAAGGTTGTAAACTTGTAACAAAATTTACCGTCAAGCTGTAAAACTAAACTTTAAAATTCTCCTTTCGAGAGAAATATAAATTAGATATTACTAATAAATGCGATGGGTCTAGGATTACAGATTTTGCAGGTTCCCTGAATATTTCATCAAGATCGTAGTAGTCGTTTGACTAGCAGAGATGGAGGAGATTCCTCTACTTAAATATTTATCAAATCATAGAAATGAGATTTTAATTATACTCTTCGATTGTATTTAAAAACTTGACAGTAGAGATTTTAAAGGTTTCCTGCTTTCTTGTTCCAAAGTTGATGATACTATTTTTTGGCCTCAATTGCGTTCCAATGGATGTCAAATTTATTTCTTGGCTACGTCCAATAAATAAGTTTTACTTTTGATTATGTTTTAGTCCTGATTAAAATGCAAAATTGCATATAAATTATATTTTTGTGCCTTTTTAAATTATATTTTTGTACTTTATACTTAATAGGCATATGAAACTTCATAGGCACTCTGCCATAATGATGTTTAGGCCACATTAAAATAGCTACGTATGGTTTCTATAATTCAGGATTCTCAGCAAGTTAAGTGATAATCCGTCATATTAAACAGCATTAAAGTAGAAGCTGCTCATTTACGTAATGTGTAAATCATTCATTTGCAAATAATGTTATCCCCGGGGTCTTGCAAAGGTGTTTTTTGCAGTACACATTGCAGCTTATTGACAGTGCAAATACAAATGATGCATAATATGTCGAAGCGAAATGATTGTTCTACACAATGGCGTATATATCATATGTGATAATATCATATGTCTGTTCGCAAAAAAACTCTCAAAGTTAAACTTTATATTATTAATCGTTTAATGATATCTCGTTTATTTACTTTTTCACAGAAAACATGTCGGTCAATATCAATAATTTAACGTTATTTACTAAAATAAAAACATCTTATCGTTATTAAAATATAGAATTGATGAGTGACTGTGGGTCCCGCGCTGTCTATCTCCCTGTTGTTGTGTCACAGCACTGCTAGTGTACTAGTACATGTGAACCATGGGCGTCAACAAGAGGGGGGGGGGGGGTAGAATTGCCCCAGGGCAGTTGCCCCACTTACAAACTCCCAGTGTCCCCATTTCCTATTACGTTCACTGGGATTAAGTCGTGGACAAAAATATGGTTTTGTTTAAATTAAAACACAAACCAACCACTTTTCTACTATTTTTATACAACTTTGGTAATTAATCTTCCTCAAATGTGTATCACTTTTTCAACAAGTAAAGTGAACTCAAATTTGCATGTGACAAACTCTGTATTTACGGAAATTGTACCTTCAAACTCAGATCACAGTCCTGATATACAACCAGTCTAAACCTCTTAGCTAGCTAGCTAGTTAGTTAGTTAGTTATAATGCGGTTGTAGGGTACTATGAAACACTAAGAGTCATTAGTGCTCATTACGAAACCTTTTAGGTATTGAACATTACATTGACGCAAATACCCACATTAAACTTCGCTGATGAATAATACTAAGAGTAAGCATTATGAATCGGATGTCTCTGCTACTAATATCACTTGAATGAAATATAACAAGATGGTTTAAATAATAATAATTTACTCTACATACTAATTGACAATTTCATTGTTAAGCACTGGATAAAATATTTGCATTTGTCATCTTAACTCATAAAAGTCAAGATTGTGATACTTCGATATAGGAAATCATGGAGGTTATATAAATAAATACTATATGTGAATACGTGACAATTTAATGGCAATAATTGCCCATGATAAACTATTTTTATTCATGATATCACACAACATATTTAGGGAGTTAAAAAATTAGAGCCACAGAAAAGGCTGTTCCACATCAAGTGGGTGGCACGTTTTTTAAAAATAAAAATAGCACCTTGGGGAATCCCCCCTCCCCTGATTCTGTCCAATATGATATATTGTATTTTCTCACTTTTGAATTAAAGTTATTACGAGTGATATTTGGAATCCAAAGGGTAATGATGATGGTTATCTAATTCGCAATAAGCTCTAGAAAACCCTTGCTCTAGCAAAACAAACGAAACAGAACATTAGTTTCTTTAGAAACACTTGGCAGTATATTTATCATCTATGTTACAAAACGCCATTTGTGTGTGTCTTTAGTTAGCCGATTACATAAAAACTTGTTTAGTAAAACTCATACTTATAATACAGTATTGGCTATCATGGTCACTGTCCCTACTCTTTTTAATTAAGCCCCCCTAAGAAAATCCTGCGGACGTTCATGGCCGAAATTTGTTTTTTAAATATCACCAATTCTGTGAAACTGATTAGTTCACTCAATGACGGACTGTAAACACAACTTTCATTGGCCGAACGATTGATGTTTCTCAGACTCGCTGAACGGGGTTGGCCCACTTCAAGTTATCTCAAAGCCGATCGACTTGGCCGTTGAAAGCAAAGCAAGCTAAATAGTTGCTGGAAGACTCATTTCTGTTAGTTGTAGCTAATTGCATTTAATGAGTTTGTTGCTTGAGTGACTCGTATATAGAGTAACGCCCCGGAGACGCCAGGTTTCAAGCCCCGTAGACTCGTAGAGGGGGGGGGGGGGGTTGTGAATAGCGTTACGAGGAACCAAGGACCATTATTGGAAATCGAATTACGTCTCCTCCTTCGCGATTTCTCTCTACCCAACCCATCCTTCCAGGTATATTGTTTATTATTATTTTGTATATAACAAGAAAGGAAACGGATGGAATTGAGGTAGAAAATAGAAAATAGATTTTCGATATGGAGTCGTGGTGATGTCGTGAATGCGTTTATACGTTCTAAACATGAACACACCGGAGAAACTGAAATGTCGAACTGTCTGAATACAAAATGATACTGAACTTCCAAATCATGTGCATTCGTATTCGCTAGTGATCGGCGAGTTAGGAAAGAACATTTTGTATTAGAGCTCTGAAATTTGACGTTATGCCATTTGCGAAATAAATTACATTTTGTTAGCAACCATTTTTCGTAATTGATCTAAAATTACTAAAGACCCAAATTCACAAATGTTTAATTGATACCCCACAATGCTTCGATTCTTGACTATCGTATTTTTTTTAAATTGCATTTTGAAGCGTTTTCGAAATCATGTTTATATAATTCAGTTGCTATAACGAATAACGTTATTCCACCCATCTCTGGAAATTATTATACGCATACCGATTCAAAGTTGTCAACACTACCTACTCCAATTTTAATTTGCGTCCCGATGATCCAAATTTACTAAACAAAGTTCGCAAAGGTGTTAATTATACCACAATGCTTGTTCTGTACTATCGATTTTTTTCAATAGAAGCGTTCGACCCATGTTATCATAATCAGGGATCGATACTGTATTTCACCCATCGCTTGGAAACTTTATGCTCGATTCAGTTTGTAACATCTGACTGCATTTTATTACGTCCGATGATATGATAAGAGTTGGGGCAGGTGTGGAGTTTCTGATAATTGAAACGATATTTGCAATGATCCCCTATCCTTCAGAATGCTCGCTGTCTTCTACCAGTACTCGCTAGGCAACTGATTGCTCGATCTCTTGCATGTGGACTGCTTTTTCACCCGGATTGGACGTAGGGGGTGCCAAATATACGATGCATTGATGGCTATCCAGTTCAGGAATGCCGTTTTGCCAGTAGTCCGCAAAACAACTGATTAGTAGGAATAACGCACAAAGTTTTACCCGGTGTGACACCCACCCTTCAGATGACCAACATAGTACAGGAATAAACATTAGCGCTAAGTCCATGGGTATAGCAGGGCAAAAACGTCCAGACTTTGCAGGTTTTTTTACTAAGGTTCCGTAGAAAGAAAAACTTTAAAATGGGTCGAATTTATTTATGTATATCCTATTCAGTTTTGAAACGGATTTACAAAGGAGGGCATTACATAACATAAGGATAACACAAACTCACACAGAATACTAAACAGCATTTACAAACATTACAAAATACGTATGTTACCAAATTCTATGTACAAAAAGTATACATCTATGATGGGCATAACTCATTTAATTAATGTATCTATAAAATAGTGAACGGAATAGAAACAAATTGGATGAGATTGATAAATATAAAATGAAAAAGAAAAACATGTTCAAGAGAAATCGGGTTAAGAAACATTGAACGTTAAGCTATTTAAAATTTTAGTTTCAGAATAAATATCTGTTTGAATATCAATCCTATCAAAATTCAATAACCTATGTCCCGTAGTATTAACCATTTTATTACTCGTATAAATCAAAGTTCACCTCTACCTCCAATTCGACGATATTAATTTGTATCAAAACATCCTTCTATTTTAATTGGGGATAAATTGCGCTTCACCCACGGACGCTGTATTTGGTACCACCACTAATAAATAATGTATTTAATTTCAGTGCCTATTTGATTTGATTTGGATACGCTTTACCGCGTATTTAGCGTAACCGTTAAATCAATTTCACTAGACTACACTGGGGTCGCCGCCAACTGGCTACAGTTTTTGCAGGGTCGCCGCCAACTGGCTACAGTTTTTGCATGGTTACAAGCGAAAGTGAGCAGAACGAATGAGCGCATGAACCATAAAATATATACATATATATACCAGAAAAATCCAACCAAGGACTGCAGTTGGTAGTTTATAAAATTCTCTATCTAGGCAATTGCAGCCAACTGCGACCCAAAACCCAACCAAAAACTGTAACCAGTTGGTGGCGATCCCAGTGTAATTCCCCCTTAAGACGCTTTTTTAAATCTATGTTTGCACATAGGACAAACAACTAATCTATCTCGAATCGAACTTCACAATCTCAAAATTTTGACTTACTACGTTTTCGAGTTCAACCGAATAGATATTTCTTGTTAAATCGCACTGTTACGATTTTCTCTAATTAAGTTGATAGATATTTTTTTTTTCACCTCTCTTTACTGGATTGCAACTACGACTCATCAAATGACTGTGTTTGATGTAACAAAAATATGTGAACATATAAACCGTGCACGAAGTGTAGGCCTATACTTAAATTAAAACCATTATTTGTCCTTTAGCCGGCGTCGGCGTGGGGCGGGATGTGCGCAAATGAGTAGAGAGAAAAGGGTTTAATTTTGTTGTAGTCGTCGCCCCTTCCCCTCCCCCTCCCATGACTGAAGTACACCACTGACATGTTATGTACACATTCATCGCTCGAATGAGTTACCGCCCTGATACGGTGACTGTTCTTGTTATTAGGTGTACATAAATGAATTACTACTGTATTATTTATATTAATTACCAGATCTCAATGAACACATTTGCAAATGCACCTCGGCTGTTTCAACGTCTCTTTGTAACGAGTAGCAATATGTCACCAGCCAACAGGTACGTTGCGCGCGCTTGTCACTCGATCCTCCACAGTTCATTCTTCTGCCACCAACGGTGATGATTGCGAACTTATGTCAACTGTCGTAAAGGTGATGTCACCCAAACACCACGTTCGATCTGTTCATTTCCATCAGTTACTTGTTTATAAATGATAATTACTAAAATCATATTGTATATAATATATCACTAGACTTTGTTCCAACATCATTTACTTATAGGTAAAAGGGTGTTTCCACCAATTGATCTTGGGCATCACCGAATCAGCGCCGGAAATTTATAGTTTTTTATTGAACTAATTGTTAATATTCTCTTATTAATGTAACGTGATTTTAAAGAGGAGTAGGACTCTTTTCATAGGATGTAGGTTAGTAAGCAATTGGCAGTCATTAAGGAAACCCCAGGAAAAAAGCCTTGTTAGGACTATCAGTGTTTTATCTTAATGGGTTGTACTAACACTCACAGTTACTGATAGTATAATTATTAAATGTATGATTATACTCAAATTCTCTTTAAAAAACTGGTGTCTCTATGTTGACGGTCGTACAGACATATAACATGTCCGTGTGTTGACATTTCATAACTTCCACTCGTTACTTCGGCTCAGCTGACTCTTCATAATTCTGATGAAGAGCAGCTCTTCAGAGATGCGGCCAACCGTTCATCTCACTCACTCTCACTCTCACTCTCACTCTCACTCTCACTCTCACTCTCACTTTCACTCTCACTCTTTCACTCTCACAACAAACATAGAACATCACATTGACAAATCAAAACTACAACTCGACTTGATAAATTACTTTTCTAGGTTAATGTAAATAAATACGGGAATCTTTTAGCGTGTATCTCTTAAGTGAATCTGGCTAAAATGTCAGTTACTTTTAAATATATTAAGACGAACAAGTCGCGGAAAGCAACGCGTTTGAAGTACCTCAGTATCTGCTAATTAGTGTTGACGGGGAACTTCCCGCCATAATTGAGCACAAAACACTAGGAGACGGTTGCTTGCCAAGCGGTTGAAGCCACAAGGTACAAATCATTCCGAATAATTGTTGTATTCGCATCTATTACCGTTGCATGCGTTTCATTTAATGCAGATGCATGTTTGACCATATTTTACGCATGTTGACGCATGTTGATTCATTTGAATAAAAACACCGTTTATAACTTACATCAACGTCTAATTAATGCATGTTATAAAAGCATATAGATCTGAGATTAGTACAGAACCTCTTGTAAAACATTAAGCTTTATCTTTAAACGATCCGGAGTCAAATTGTTTTTACGACAATATGTTTAGCGGAAAGTGCATTACGAGTTTAAGTGATCAGCTTGCTGTTTTTTGTTTTTTTTTTTTTCATTTATTCATCTTTCACGATGTATGGGATGCAGCACGCACACTTCTAAAGCAATTAATAAATTTTGAGTGAAAGTTAGTATCGCCTTCGTAAAACTTTGGCAATATTTATGTCGGCTGCCTCCAGTCTTAAAATAAAATTTTCTTATACTGGATTGCACTGAGTTCATGAATTAAAACTCAAGTTTAGAATATTTCATATTTTTTACTTACTATACACTAGTGTCTCGCAATTATAGTTTTAGTAGTATTCTTTGCAAAATATTGTGGATATCCCCATAGAAGGTTTCTTCACAAACCTACTGCGAACTATGATAACGCTGTACGTCCCCCGTCTGGGCCCGGGGTAGAATAGGCCCAGAGCATTCCTCCTCGGCTCATCGTAAAAGGCGATGAAAGAGGCAGTCGGTGTGGACCCCTCAAATAACATCTTGAGGTGACTGGAGACCACAAAGGGGGCTCTCATGCACACATTTCACTATTTCCACATGCATTTTTACTCCACAATCATCTCTATTTTTTACTTTTTTTATATTTTCTACTCTTTACCATCAATGCCCCCTTTGTGCTATAAGCGTCCACCGCTTATACCTTCCTTAGACCTCCTCGTCAATGTTCTACATGATAATTACCTGCACGTTATGTTAATTTTTTGGTATTTTAAACGTGCCTTATAGATCTCTGAGGCGCGAATAATCTTCGTTATGAAAGCGCCTTAAAACTACTTGTAAAGACTAACTACGATATTAGTAACCGTTCAGCTGCAATTATCAGAAATCCCTCAAACACCCTTTTTCTTAGTAATTTGTGACTGGTAAGAAAAACTTACGCTTTTGTTGCGTTATCTGTTGTCATAGACGTGGCAAATGTGGGTGCAGATCCGAAGCGCAGAACTCGAAGAAACGTGGGTTTGAAACCCGAATAAGTGTTGAAATTTTGTACATTTTCTCCATCTTCATCTACTCCTTAAATTACACAGTGCACTTATTCGACATTTCTTGGTGTATTTACTTAAATGTGAAATTGTGACGACATTGCGCTCTCGGAGGCATTATTAGACTAGCTAAACAAAAGCAAGCCCTACCCCGATCCGCTCGCAATAAATTCTGATAAGGTGTCTCCGAAAAACTGTATAATATCGTTTTCGATTTTCAATCCCTATAAATCGAGCTAGAAAAGTTCGTATTCCCCACCCCCACCGTTGTAATTTCCCCTCCGTTCTCCACCAATTGTATCAATTTATTTACCATGGGTTCAGGCTTGACTTGATTTGTCGCTTTCCGGACCCGATATCATTACAAATGGCGGACTCTGTGCATTCCATCCAGTTTTCTCGCTGCGATATTGGCTTAAATGCGTTTATATATCTGATCTAACACATTCATTATATATAACTGCATGCACATCTCTTGAGATATCGTCTACCGAAGCTTTTTAATCGGACACGCTCAGTTTTCTGGTGGTTACAGCTGAACGGGTACTAACATGAGTTTCACATTTCACATGAACGTTCATGAAGAACCGTTCTATTCATATCCACTCTCGGTTGTTAATAATAAATCCTAAACAATTATTGGAAGACATCTCTGAAAGACGAAAAATTAAAATCCCAAAACTCTAAATCTAATTTAAGAAATTTCCATCGTTTTACCTAAGATCGCTATACTATAGATGTACCAAGACCAATAAATCAACCAACAACAAACAGCAATAGCAAATAGATTGGTGAGTTTAATTAAAGGATAGATCTAGAAACATTAATTGGAGAAAATATTTTACAAAATTAGCCTGGCGTTGGAATCAAATACGAAAATTTTCTTCAAAAGTTCACAAAAATCGAGTAAATTAAGAAAACTACGAATCATCTATTCAAATTCGATTATTTAATCCCGAAATGTGATATGTTAACGTTCACGTGAATTATAATAAACATGTAATTAAAGCCGTTTGAACAAAAAAATACAGAAATCGGGGCAGCCTCAGCAAGTCCTGGTAAGACTGCTGACCTCATATTAAAGTTGCGATC
Source organism: Sweltsa coloradensis (assembly GCA_024449915.1). Classification (NCBI taxonomy): domain Eukaryota; kingdom Metazoa; phylum Arthropoda; class Insecta; order Plecoptera; family Chloroperlidae; genus Sweltsa; species Sweltsa coloradensis. Next base: position 96,270 of record JAMZAV010000021.1, read on the forward strand.
GTTTTAACCTGCTGGCATCCGCTTTATTAACATGTGTAAGTAAATATTGGTCCGGATTTATCTTTCCCCTCTCCATGAGGGGGACTGTTATTACTAGCCATACATGCTCAACATTCGAAACAATAAACCGATAGTGGATTACACCCAGGCCAAGTCAGGACGCAAAGCGAGGGTTTACCAGTGTACCAATTAACTGCTGATGAGGGGCGCAATTGTAAAAGCGATACTCCTGCCAATCTTCGTTAGATCAATTGAATGGTGGCAATTCAATCGTCGGCCGTTTTATGTCGGTAGTTGACAATGGTGCTGTAGCTACACCGTCGAGGTCTATTCGCTGGCCATAACTCGAAATACTCGAAATCTACTCAGATCACGAAATGGCCGTCCGTCTTACGAGAGCTACTCTAATCCCGCTTATTTTTAAATCGAGTAATGTTGTCTGAAGTAGAAAGATTATTTGGTCTTTTTAGGAGAAGTGAGTTGAGTAAGTTCGATCATCTCACGAATTACTTTCGATATTAAACTAGGCCGCTTCGCTAACGCTTTTTCCAGTCGCGTTGATGGATGAGCTTTTATGGTTGAATAACGGCCCAAATATCACGAAAATATCGTATCAAAAACGGGAAAAAATCGTAAAAGTAAGATTTCTATGAGACATATTTCTTCAAATGTCTCTCAAATCATAACATATATAATTTCAATGATAATAAATGTTCCCATAAAGTTTCATCAAGATCGGATCAGAGTAGCCGTTTGCCAAATATCACAAAAATACATAATTAAAAATCGAAAAAATCGTAAAAGTACGATAATTATAAGAAATATTTGATCAAGTGTACACAAAAACGTGGCAAGTCTAAGTTCAGATATTTCGATGGTCCCCTCAAATTTTCATCAAGATCGCATCTAATGCCGTTTGCCCGGAAGAGCGCGAACAAACAGAAAAAAATACAGACAAAAAAACAAAAAACACCCGAGACAAATTTTTTGGGGGTCAGTGAAATTGAAGTCTTTGTTTCGCTCATCCAATAATAATAACTTCTCATTAATTGCTTGAAACACTGACCCAATCATTTGTAATGTAAAATAATTGACAATTTACGTCAGCTGTATTTATATGTGTTTGGATATTTTTATTTACGTTTTGACTACATAATGGCCTGAACAAGCAGGTTTGTCATCGGTGCACTCACTCACTCGAGTACTTTGAGTCTACTGTAAAGTGACTTGGAAGTAAATCCTAGTAAATGCGAGTAATGGTCACCGAACAACCGAACAGACAGGTTGAGGGTACCGAGAAGACAGATTCAATCTCCAGAGACGAGAGATCGCGTACTCAATCCTCGCTTCATAAAATCCCCTCTCAAAATAAATAGCTTTCTTCTACAACTTCTGGACATTATCTTTGTCAATGAGGAATTCTACAAAAGGTATTCTAGGGTTTAACCACATTCTAAATCATCCCAGCATACGTCTGTGTTGATAGTTCCAAAAAATGAGTTTCGAAGTGCGAAAATATATTATAGTCAAATGTATATTTTCTATTGAGAAAGTCGAGCATGATAATGTCCCCGTTGATTTATAAATGTGTTGATCTCAAATGGATCGTTCGAGTTACTGCAATAAATGTGCGCAATCAATAATTGCAACGTTGAAGTGACAAATCGGATGAGCAAAAGCTTGCAACTTCACTGAACGTGTATACCCAGCTGACGGAGCGTGTACATGTGTAAACTCGCACTGTATATGTATAATATGATGATAAGCCAGCAAAGCAAAGCACGGCCAAACATGCATATATTCATCACCGTTTAACAGCGATCTAGAATTATTATTCATTAATCAAAAACATGCATGGCCGAATAAACATCAAGTCGAACTAAATAATGGAAATGCAAATCCCGGATATCTGAGAAATGGCGTGATTCGAAACCCTCGTTCATCGTAGGCGGTCGACATCTCACTCTGTGCGGGCTTTTCGACGGAACGTCGGCTCAATGTGCTTTCGAAGGAAGAAACTACCGTGAATTTGTTTTTTTGAGAAACAGTCTAGAATAAATGTCAAAACTCCTTACAACTTTGAACGTTTGCTCGTGTACACTTTCCCAGCCCTTATTTGACAAATAAAAAATTCAGAAACGCAAGACAGGTAATTTTTAGACATAGCTTTGTGCGTGAGATCGAGGCTATACAAATCGACATTAAATTCTACTTTTTATAGTAATTTTTATTTAATTATTAAATATGTTTTATATTAATTGTTGTGTTAATGCGTATGGTAAATTACACTTGTGGAACATATATCTTGTTGCAATGTATAAACAAAATAAATAAACAAATAAATTTACGAGTTAGATGTTAGTGCTCTAAGTTTCCTGGCGTACGTGGCTCTTCAGAATTAGTGTTTGGGTATAATGGACTGCAGTAGTTGAAAGTTCGTCGTTCCTTTCATTGCAGTGATTGCGCAGGAACTTATGTTTGTGTAAGGATTAGTACAAGAGACATATTATATGGTTGCATTGGGACGTTGGAGTAAGGGAAGAAATAAGGGGTTTGCGGGGGGTGGGGGTTGGGGGGGCTCCACCTTATACTATACGACACTCATAAATCAGTCCCTGTGTGGGGGTGGGGGTGGGGGTGGAACGAGGCCGGGGTTTGCAAAGGAGCAGTCGTTATTCTAGGTGAAACCCGTAGAAACTAACGGAAGTCGGATGGAAGACAGAATTGTCTTCACGGTAGGCCCTACTAACAACATGAACGGGAAGGATGAAGCGAAAATTAGCAATTTGCTCTTCACGGCGCCAGTGTTAACTGGTGGCTGACAACTCTGAAAACTTTCTACAAACCTAAACTATTAAACTCGATTATTTATTAGAGATGGCAGTCTGCGACGTGCGGCTACGCGTACTCACTTGGATTGTGTTATTGCGAATCGGAAGTTAACACCTTATTGAATGCATGCCCTACTAAGGTATACAAGAACTTTTAATGAAGGGGAAGAAATTGAACATCTAGCTTTTCGTTTAGATCGACATTAGTCTTACGCCATTGTTTTATAAATTAATTTTTTAGACGAGTGAGCGCAGCTGACCAGTTAACTGAGAACTGCTAACAAAATGAGCAAAATCCCTTGCGATTTAAACCTACAAGAAATAATGAATTGAAAAATAGGCTGCAAATGTGTAGGAATTATTTTAACGACAATTATTTTGTTTTAGATGATTATTTTTTTTTATTTGTTATTTGTCAGTTTGTGAAAATTGCATGCAGTGACCAAGGTGTATCGAATCTTACACGCTCAAGGTACCCCCAAATAGAGCTGGGAGATTTAGTAAACCTTGCAATCTTTACACGTATTTCGTACTGGCTATGTGTTCCATAGTATTATTTGCATTTCAAAACATGTTCTATATACTTAAAAAAAAAAAAAAAACAGACTAGAAATTACAAAATCTTTCGCGACCGGGGGTTTGAATCCATGTCTTACATATTTCGGGTATATAAGGGCGCCTTTGCCAACTAGACTAGGAAAACGCCAAAGACGTTGTTAGACGAGTGTGCGAGTCATGTGTTGAGTACCGGGGAACATTTTGTATTTAAGTTGATTGAGGTATAAATTATATGGTTTTGAGTTTAGTTGGTTTTAAGGGCGCGTCAACTGCAAGGCCATAATGCGCCACTCTAGCCTATGATAGGCTAGGGAGGAAAGACCCATGCTCGATCCAGCCTTAGGTAGAGGGATGAAAAGGAATGTTACCGGGTACTCATCACATGGCTCACTCACTCGTCTACTTTGGCGTTTTCCTAGTTTAACTCCTATGGTAACAACAAACGGGGAAAATGAAAATTATGAATCTTGGATTTGTAAAAAATCTTAAAGAAGGTACAAACAACAATTGTTGTGGAATTGAAGTTCATAATAGAATTGACAAAACATTAGCGTAAGATTGCTGTCGCTCAAAACGTAACGTAATGTTTTAGTTACACGGAGAAATCGCGCCTAAGCCTAGAGCTATGCATCACCGTCATAGCAAAATACCCTCATTTGCATGCGAGAAATGATTAACTAACGTTATAATTTTAGTTGTTTCAGTTTATTTTGTAGAGAATATGGGCCCAACTGGAATGATAAGTGGAACGCGTATGTAATTCATTCTAATCCACTAGGCTAATATATTTTAGTAGATGATTATATAAGATTTGGTCACCGTGCGCGTAAGTCGTTCCGGAGCGCTTAAGTTAGTGGCGCATCCATTTATCAACCACCCCTGGCTGCAACTAAGCCCTGCTAAGCTTGGCATGGTGTATGCTGTTTAGCTTAACCCAGGAATTCCTTAGCTACCACAAAATCACAGTCTTCTTAATGAATCACTGCCGAGGATGTTTAACCAGGCTAGCAGGGCCCGAGCAGAATTAATCGGCTCGCGCAAAAACATTAACGGGTTAAGTGGACGTTTTCGTTGTTGCAACACGTATTTTTCCCTCTCGTTCACTTCCCCCCCCCTCTCTCTCCCTCCCTCCCCCGCGCACTTCTTACCATCCAGTAATTGGTTCCAGTGTTTTGTTAACAGGAGGAACAAAGACAGACAATGGTTATAACATTTACATAATTGGACTATCAATGCTACCAAGTGTTCCTATTAAAAATACCATCACACACAAATCTTGACTAATGGACGTCTTAAAGAAGGCGATGCTGACGTCGGGGCCTTCATCCAGGGAATAATTATACACTTAACAATAATAGTTAACAGTGGTTGGGGATTTTCATTGCCAAGTGAAAGTGGAGTTTTATATCTTGACTAGAGAGGGGAAATTATTTTCTTGCCGCCTGTGATCCGAGAGAAAGATATAAGCTAGCCCAACCGGTGTCCTTATGTATTTGGACTTAACGACAGGGATGAATTTACGATAAAATAAAAAAAATGCTCTGCTAAAAACGAAATTCAGAATATTTTCATTCAGAACAAAATCATAATCTGCAATTTTCACCGCTCTAAATGTTCACAAGTACGTTTTTACTGTAATCAGCAAGTCTTTAGACCTCTGTAAACGATATTTCGAATTATTTCCACCACCAACTTACCGCTTTTCGGCATAACAAAAAGGAAAACTGTATTTTATTTTCCCCACAAATGTTGCCTCTCTTCCTATACGGATTCCGTTGCGGTCGACTAGACTAGAGCAATGTTACAGACGTAGCAATAAACAGAGAGAAGGACATTAACACAGTTTCTTGTCATTCTGGAAAGATTTAGTGAAATGAAAATGTTAATATAAGTTTTCTCCCGTCTACAATTCAAGCCCAGACCCTTTCGATTATCTTGCTGAGGCCACTGGTACACATCGTGGCGGGGTGCACCAGAGCCCGACGTTCTGCATGGGGTCACTCTTAACAACCGCGAGGCAAAAATATGATTACCTCAAAGCAAGCGTCTCTTGTTAGGTGCATTACTGCATTTGACACCCCAGAAAAAATAATATTGTACACACACATTTTTGTTGTGTATTGGTAATAGGAAATAAAGATTTAAAAATAAGTATGACATTATACAATTACTGAAGGCGCTTTCCTAAGGAAATATAGTTGATCTCATATTGACGTGTTCAATGTTACTCCTTTACATTCAGAACTTCCTTGCCTCAAATCCCGGTTTGAGCTGTTTTTCTTTTTCATTCTTTGATTGTTCTTAAAAAAAATAGCATACTTTCGAATCTATGATATTATGTAAATGGTGACTTAGGGTTTGGAGCCGTCCTAAGAAAGCAGCGTGTAATAAAACAGGCACAGGGACGAGAGTTCTCTTATTAGGGAGCGCAGCCCTAGAATTATTATACCACGTTTATTTCAACGTTGAACTGTATTTGGTGGAGGCGCCGGGTCTGTTGGAAATCCCAACTCCTTGACACCAGTGTTATCACACTTACTGTATGTTTGGTATTTTGTAAGTGGAATCTCCTATTTGATTGAGTTTATAATCATTAAGGCTATAAGTAGAAACAAAAAACTCTAGCCATATTCCGAGTTTACTTTGCAACTTATAGTATTACATTTAAAGTCTTGAGCACTGTACCTGTATGCAACATTTTGAGAGCACTTCTTTGCAGCCAGTTAGCATCTTATTGGTGTAAAATTCGCACGGCTGTCAAACCAGAATATGTTCGCTCTATTGATAAGATTAAAAACAGTTTGTATTTATTATCTTGAAAATATTATCAAGATGTTCTAAAATGTTATTATATCGAAAATCTTTAAACTCTACTTCAGTTTTAATTGGTATGGAACCAACTTTTGGAAAAGGTGTCTCAAAATGACTTAATTTACTTTTTAATTACCTGTTTGATGTTTCATAATATTGATGCTACCTAAATATATAAATGTTGGTAATTACGAATATTTTATGATAAACCTGTTCAAGACGCTTGATTCAACGTAACGAAACCGGATTCTAACTCGCCAAGTTTCAAGCACGCTCTACATTGCATGGATTTACGCCAAAACGCCTCGACCATTTAGTGTAATCATCACGACGTTTATAAATATTAAAACGTACACGCCGGTTTTACACTTCAATTACGCTGCAGTATAATATTACACCTTACAACCAAGCGCGCAGGAACGTATTCTCTTTCTTGTGGCGAGGAATAATTATAAAACCTGAGTCATGCAGTGTGTGTGTATAAAAACAAACGACATTTTAAAACTAAACAAATATTTTATAAAATACGGGAGTACACAAAATATAGGTTTACAAAGCTCCCGAGCTTTTCTTCAGTATTTTGGTGGAGGTGCCGGGTAGAGTAAATTCCCCCTCTTGTTGGGGCTAACCCCACGTCTTGACCCCCCCCCCCCAGCTAACCCTCAAGGTCCCCAACACATTCTGTATCATCCGGTTGAAAAGTATGTCATCCAAAAAACGCTCGTCCATCAGATTTGCCCTGTTCGTTTTTTCTCGTGAGACACACTCGCGAGCGGACGCACGAACAGAAAGTGGTGCATAGGCGAGCTCTGATGTCTTATTATTACGTGTTGGACAGTAGGTAGGTTTTAGTAATACGTCAGGTTTCTGTCGGTAAATGTAGTATTTCGAAAGTATATAAACGTTTTCATTAATCTGATCACTCAATATTTTATTTTCGAATGAAATAATTACAGTAAAATTGATTCGTACGACGTACTTGTCGCATTGTGAATGCCATGAAATGTCAGTGGCAAATACATCACATTTTGTTCTATTATACAAACCTTTTTTAAAGTATACATCACGTTGAGAGTTATTTCTTGTTTTAGTGCTTTTTTATCAGTGGGCATCAAATATTTCAGTACCGACATCTATCGAAACGTTGTGTTTGTCTGATGACATCCATTCCCTATAGTCCAGAACATATTCGCACAGAAAACATGGTCACTATACGATGGCATACAAATGAGTAATCTGGGATTATAGTCCAATGAATCAATTTCAGTTTGGATTAAATAGGATTCCAATTTAAACCCTTTGGAACTCATTAGATAATACATAATATTATATATTCAATTTCATATGTGACTTTATTTGCAAAGAATTACCATGGATTAATGCATGTAAATATGTTTTTAATTTGTCACTCCAATGTCAATAGGGAATTTTAATGCTCATGTGTAATTGTTCTGCCAGCTTGGTGGTTCCACCTTCTGTACTACATTATTACTTACAACTTATCCTTGAAGATTTGGAAAATAGTTTAATTTATTAGTGTGGTTACGAAATTTCTCACATTTTTGGCAGGAAAACCGGGCAACATCATCAGTTGATCAGTTTGTCACGCCAAAACCAGTCGGGTGATGATTTATAATTAAATTAACTCGTTTTCACAGATTATATCAGTTATGGAATAATATTGTGAGAGTTTAAAAATAAATTTGCATCATTTTACTATTGTACTTAAGTAAATAAAAAGACATGTCTAGTTTTTGTCAGTATTTTAATTTATTCGGGGAATATATATTGTTTTATCATAGTTCTTAAAATAGAACATCATGAACATCTGTATTCAAGCACATATATAAAAACATCAATAATGGTCTATAGCAATATAACACTAAAACACAAATTTAATTTATCCCGACTCCTGAGCTGCAGTAACTTTCAGGACCCAGTTTTTGACAGGAGCCGGGTGGGTGCCACACCTATCAATCTAGTAAAACTTTCGCCCTCGTCTGACACGTAAATATTGAACTTCTAGTCAGAGCGTTTAGTTAGTGGCTGCCTAAACATTATTCGTAAGCAAAGCATCACTTTTCTGTCCGTCCGTCTAAGCGTGTGTTACGTCTCACGACTAGGCCGCTTCGCGAACGCTTTTTCCAGTCGCGCTGATGGATGAGCTCTTTTTTAATACCTTTACTATTTCTTTAGTTACTTGATATTACTTGTTAATTATACACCTGTAAAAGGCTTATATTAAAACCTTTATTACCATGAATTCTGATCAACTTTTTCTTTCAAAAGGCACTACATCACCATAATCTTTATGGCAATGTAAAATTTGAACGTTGTAGCCCCACCCGTTTGGTCAGAATCGGACCAAATATCACGAAAATAACGTATTAAAAACCCGGGGGGAAATAGCAAAAGTACGATTTTTATGAGAAATATTTTTTCAAATGTCTCTAAAATCATAACATATATAATTTCAATGATTTTAAACGTTCTTGTAAAGTTTTATCAAGATCGGAGTAGCCGTATGCCAAATATCACGAAATTATCTCATTAAAAATCGAAAAGTTATCGTCAAAGTACGATAACCATAAGAAATAATTGATCGATTGTACCCAAAAACGTGGCAAGACTAAGTTTAGAGATTTCGAAGGTCCCCTCAAATTTTCATCAAGACCGCACATGCCGTTTGCCCGGTAGAGCGCGAACAAACATACAATAAAAAACACCCGAGCTAATTATTTTGTGGGGTCAGTGTAATTGAAGTCTTCGCTTCACTCATCCAATAAAACTGGACATGATTGACATATGGAGAATTGTTATTGACATTGCCCGTCAACAAAGTGGTACGTAATGTTATTGGTGAACCGTGGGCTAGCCTCACCCAAACCCGACATGTGAAACCCGGCACCTCCACCAAAATTAATTTTATATTAATTAACGAACTAATACTGGGATTATTAAAAAATTAAATTAATTATAATTATGTTTTTTTATTTCTATGGGATATTTGAATTTAAAAAAATACTTAAAAAAATTATTTTCCATTGGAAACACACAAAGGGGTTTATGTGGCTAAAACAACCATAAATTAACCAAAATCCAAAAGACCGTAGGGAAGGAAAACTTATATAGTTAAACATAACAATGATAAATACTTTGAAGATAATATACTTTTATTCACAACAACTTTATGTATGCTATGCTTTATTGTAAAATGATCCACTCTTATAGCTTCATCTTAAAAGCACAAGTACATTTTACCGGCAATTTATTACGCTCATATTCTATATTTATTGTCAACACAGGACACATACGTATTTTAATAGTGGCACAGCTACACATTTAAAGCATTGTCATCTTATACTTATCGGCAATCGAAAAGTAAATAATTGCCGAAATTGACAACGGAGCATGTACAAAGCTTATAGCGCTAAGCAGAAGCGAGATCTAGATGAGGTGTTATAATTATAATTTTAATGATTCTGTTCTGCAGTGAAGCTAAGGACTTAAAGTGACAATTCGAAGCACGTCCCCATGAAAGTAAACCGTATAACAAAAGAGATTCAACTAAAGCGCTCTAAACTGTTCTCAATAAATTAAGTGATAATATGTACTTGAAGTTTAAGAGCTAAAAAGCTGCACAGCGCAGCCTCTTGCAGAGATAATCAATATGCATCTTCAAGTGAAGAACCTATCTATAGACACCCCTAAGTACATATTGCTAATGGCCGTTTCAAACTCTGTCACTGCATTTTAAACAATTCCGGTTAAGAGGGTATGCTGAGGCTAGAACGGAGGCGAGTTTAAGCGCTCAGCTTTCTGGATTTTTTGGGTAAACGGTTTATAGCACCATTATCAAATTTCACACTAACGTTAATAAAGAATAAATCTATGTTATCCATTACGCGTATTCCTAAATTAATTCATTGATTTTGAATTAAAATTTAGTGAAATCACCAAAATTTACTCAATTTTGGTCAACTTCGGGAATTTATTCCAAGTGAACCGATTTTTTTAACTCAAATTTGCATAATAGAACCCAACGTTTAAATCAATGTAAACGCGCAGGTTTATTTGGTTTTATCGTAAGATAAACAGTTTGGTGGGAATTTCCAGAATTGTAATCCATGTTTTGGATTTCCCATTTTTTCACGTTTTGAATTTATGTCTCGCAATGTATCTTTACCGCTTATTTTGTGCAACCAATTACAGATATCAATATAAAAGTACTTTATTAACATCCATTTAAAATTTGGTAATGATATTACTAACCGTTCAGCAGAAATCATCAACACCTGTTTGCGCGCATTTGAGTTGGGCCAAGCTCAGCGTACCCTCTTAACACGCAGTCTATGAAGGCATTCAAAGGATTAGCACAGGACAAGAAAGCAAATTGTCCACCAAATATCTTATTTATAATTTATTCATTTATTGTACATAAATCCATGAACCATTTTACATTGTGCTATAAAAAATAACAAAACAAGGTTAAACTAAACTGAAACTAAACATAGTACCAGAACAAATACCCTTACTAAAAATAGAAATACTAATACTAATATAAATTATCAATAATAAAAATGCTAATCAATAATATAAATACTAAAAAGAAAAAAGAAAAATAAGTATGAGGCTATTACACCTAATTGACCCTTACATTCACAAGCGGTTTGATGTTCGGTAGAGAATCACGGCAGTAATCACTGCAGATACGTGCAGTAATAACCACGGTTCGTTAGACTCTGAAATAAACAATCCCGTTCCTAAACGGGTGTCTCTTTAGAAAAGCTCGGTTGTAAACCGCGCATGCACGAAACAATCTCCGGATTGATCGCTGGTGAATCTATCAAAAGTTTGGATTCGTCCATGTGATGGATATATATCGTGGAAGTTTTGCATCCAGTGCCCAGCACCAACTCAACGATCGAACCTGCAGGTTTAAAAAACAAAACACACGCATTTAATAGTATGTTATCATCGTCGATGATCCATCATAGGAGTCACACGTGGGAAATTGCATACGCGACAGGATTTACATTTTGACTCCGAGTCTCATCATAAATGGTTTATTCTGAAACTAGACGCTCGCAACGGCAACCAGAACGACTCAGACAAGGAAGATAGGATAGGTCATTATATCTGGAGTGTCTACTCAAATATGTAGAGCGAAGCATTTCTTCTCTGTCTCGGATATATTTCTTGACATAAGTGCTACGTAAGTGTGAATGCGCTCGTTCAATAAGTTGAGGCCACAAGGTGTTCGATTTGGCGTTTATACGGGGAACAAGACAAATCAGTCGTTATAAAATACTTAAACGAATTTAAAACTCAAGGGGCTTGACAAGGGCTTTGATTGAGGCTGCCCTCTCATTGTGTCACGTACCTTAAAACAATCGCTTTACTCTTTTTCTAAAAAAAAATCCTAGATAACGTCACAAGCCCTACAGGGATAAAGAAATAATTAAATTTTGAGTTTAAACTCAGCATCACGCAAGGAACAGTAGTGGGTCACTTACTTTTCCTCATTTATGTGACGGATTTATCCAATATATAAGTAAAGGAAACGAATAATATCTTACGCGGATGACACTCATAAGTTGTTCATAACGACTTTGTGTAACATGTCAATACAAAACAATGATTGCATAAACTGATTTTTTATTCCTTAATCAAACTATAGCTTTCCAGGTACAAAACATTTTCCAAGTATGACAGAGCTGTGCCTACAGTCAATCATTACATTTTGACCTTCATGACAAATTGCACTGACCCTAGAACAAAAATGTGCAATTGTGATTACTCTACTGAAAAAATTACAAACTATATTAAATTTTGGGCTTATAACAACAAAAATGTCAAATGGAAGACTGTAGATAGTAATAAATAAATCCCAAATTCGTGAATAAATAGTTCGCAAAACATAAATATGATCTGTGATCAACTTACTATAAGAAATGAGTGCCTAACACAATATTATCACTCTATTTCTATCGGAATCATACGTTTTGGAAGGCGGCCTTACTTATCAGCTTTTAACTGGTCAACCCTATCCCAAAAAATATATTAAAACAACACCTGGAGAAATCATCGTCAAAATTATTTAATTAAGCAACATTATTTTGTATGTAAAAGTCTGGTTTCTTTGTTGACAAAAATATAAACTATTTCAAATCCGTATCTTCACCAGTCGACTTGAGACCAATTGTGGTATACATATAACAAGAAGGAACTCATTAATGCGGCAACCGCTCATAGCCTACATAGGCCCCTGAGACTGACTCAAACTCTGCAAACAAGGCTGTTTTGGAATTTAATATAAACCTGCAAGAAGCTTAAGTTAAAAAACAAAACAACGATATACTCACTACGCGACAATTATAAAATGTTTCACTTTCGTGTTAATCTATAATAAACTAAAACAATCACGGGTATGGTCTAACCCTAAGCACGGAGCGAAGCTACTTAATGAACACATCGTCCAAGAAGAATACGAAAATAGAATAATCCTCCATGGCAATGCCGGTAGAAAATGGTGGAGGTGCCGGGTCAGGAATTTTACACTTGCCGTTGCAGCCAGTAGCCGCCGCTAGCGCTGCTGACTGGAAATAAAGCTGTAATCATTTTATAAAGGTAAAGTAAGTTAATGTAGTCACCCCGTTGAAATAGCAAGAGTTATATATATTATATAATCATGTTACATTTGTAGTTGATAAACTTCCAGATTAAAAAATGTGATATGAGATTTAAAAACCGTGCAAAGAAGTACAGAAAACAAATAAAATCGAGAATATCTATGCAGTAATAGAAAAAGTTGGAGATTTTAACGTATTAAAACTAAAGGCAAATTCCGTAACCTTTCAACGATGTTGATAGTAAAAAGTAAAATGTGGTTTTAAAGTTGCAGCCTCCGTTTGTCTGCGTGACATATGTGTCGGGTGAGTGTCACGTATTGTCAGTTATTTGTGTTAGTTCGCGCATGTCTTTTAGTATCCAGCCCGCGCGTGATGTAACATTACTTCCTGGGGGAAATCAAACGTACTACTCTGGACTTGTAATTCCTCAATTTCAGTTTTCTATATCCCAGTAGTGAGACCAATGAATACGAAACCTCCATCCAGGGGTAGGGGGTTGAAAGTTGAAACAAACTCTCTCCTCTCTGCGAGTCAGACCTAAATAATAATTGTGAGGTATACAGAAGTGAAAACATATTTCTACCTAAGAACTCATGTAGGCCAGTCGTAAAGGAAGGACCAAGTAAATTACACTTGCGAGTTTAGACTTGATGGATGCCGCGGGAATATGTCTTACACCGGAATAGCCCATTCCACTTGGCCGTGGGCGGTTGGGCATAATATATCAGTCTAATTTGTGAGGAGGGGGTGAAAGACAAGCTAGGCTGTATCCGGGGATCATCGCTTCACTTGCTAGGGTAGTTACCTCATTTCGCCGATAATTGTAATATAGTTTGAGGAGTGCATTGTGTGCATTATAGACTTGTTTTTTTAACAGACGGACCAAATATTCTGCAGTGTTGGGCAAGATCCCAAAAATATGGAATTTCTAACAGTAAAGTACTTTGTTTATAAAATGTCATGCTCACATTTCCCTTAAAAATAACAACTTTCAAGTTAATTCATCATCCACCTTTCCATTCAAGGAATTGTTAGGAAGTCCCAACCATCGGGCTATAATTTCAATATTGTATTACAATACAATAACTTTGCAGAAAATGCTACAAAGTTTCTATTTCCAGTGTAGTGTAGCTAGCGGCACTGGTAGTGAAACTGTCGATATAATCATAAAATTTGTTCGTATATATTATATTTTAATATTTTCTTATTTGACACCTGCAAGGATAGATTCATGTCCCATGAGATACGTAACGGGTGTACTAAACCTTCTGGTTATATTCTCACTCATCAATCTCGTTGAAAGGCAAGCATCGTTGACACAAAGTAAGTTTCATCAAATATTAAAAGCACACGCGCGCATATGCATAGAATATGTTACACCCTTGCCAAGGGTTTATGCTTGCGGAGGTTCTGGCGCGTAGAAACGTTTGGGAAGTTAGGCGGGGGGCATTTTAAGTATACTTACTCTTTCTCCGCAACGCATCCGGGACACGGGGTGGTCGTAGATTATCTTTAATGCCCGGAATATTAGTCGGTTGAAACGGTTTGTCTGTGGAAGTTTTTCCTACGGTGTTTTATTCTGATCATTTCATCGGTTTATCATTTTAATTTTCTATTAAGAGATCGATCTTTGCACGCTTGTCCTATATAGTCGATACTAATTATTTTTTACATTTTGTTTCGTTAACGTATAGTACAGCACTTTCTTCTAAATCGTCAACGACTATGGTAATTATCTAAAAATATTTTCAGCGTCATAGACCTGGGTTTATAGATTTATGAATGTATTTTTACTAAGTGTTTTTTTTAACCATAAACGAATTGTATAATAATGAGAATATAGAAATAATTCATGACTATCATTACAAAAATGTACAACTGTAAGGACAAGGAGGCAACTGGCAATCCAGTTCACAAGATGCCTATACAAGCGCTGCCAATCTAAATCAAACTTATAAGAGACATGTCAATTCCTAGGCGACTTCGCGAACGTTGCTGGATGAGCGTTTAAATAAATAAATTCGTATTTAGAGTCAGTCGACCCACTCGGATCAGAGTATTCATCAGCCGTATGACAGATGGGAGCAAGGAACTACATTGAAATAAAAATATAGCCAACTTGATAATTTTGTTAAGTTAGAAATACTAGTTGAATTTCGCTAAAACGAGTCACCCTGAACCAGGTTTAAGTATAGAGAGTTCAAACTTTCCATGAAAATATCATCAAGATCGGAATAGCTTTTTGACTGATACTACAAAAATCCGTTACCCAACAAAAACATAAATATACACTCGAGCTTTTTCTCTATGGGTAGTCAAATTACTGTCACCGCCTCCCTCACTACGCTCAACCAGAACTAATGTGCCCCCCCCCCCCCCCCCCCCGTTTATTACGCCACTGCAACGGTAATTTATTTCATCCCACTTAACCTTCTTACTATAAAAATCTTTCAAAACTTATTCAAGGATTTAAATCATAATATTTCCAAGTTATTTATGACCAGTAGAAAATAAATAAAATAATGAAACCGTGCCAAGAAGTTGATTAGATTGCCAACCCAGGCTGCGGTCACGTCCCGTCGTTATTAGTGGTGGTCCCAATTATTCGTCTTTCAATTCTGTGGCAGTGTATCATTTCGATGTTTTTGTGTTGATCAAACACTTGCGACGAGCCGCGCTATTTTCACCATCCCAAGCCCTAGAAAGTTTCCCGCTTTCACTTCCAAGTTCCACCTGTTGACGGATTGGATCCTCTCCCCTCAAGGGGTGGCCAAGCCAAGTTCTTATTGATTACTCCTTACCCTAGGTGTCACTCAAACGCTCTTAATGGCACCACCGCACATACATGCCATGAATTATGTATACCCTTTAATTAAACCACAGGCAAAGTGGGAATTCGTTGACCATTGTTCGTAGCCAGGTCATGCTGAAGTATTGTTACGCACAGGTCTCTTAATGCGCAACTTACGTCCCCTGAATTATTTTGCTCAAGACAAGGGAGAATACTTTTATAGAACTGAAGGATTATTTCTTTCATGGTAAAAATGTATAGCGAGTACAATGGACGAGGTGTTAAGTTGTAAGTGAGAATTTTAATAACATAAATATCAAGGAGCCAGCAAGGTTTTCTCCAGAACTTCACCTGCCTAAAAGGTTAAAACAACTGGAATTCTCTTTTATTTTATTTCAATTCATTTACTATAGGAAAAAGTTAAACAATTAGTTAAATTTTAATTGTTCATTTGTGTTTTCGTTTCTTTGTTTGGGGACCACCATGTTAAATGCTGATGTGCCGGTTCTGATACCACCACGCTGTCTCCTGATGTTATTCCTTCCTTCATACATTATGTGCATGCGTGTACATTTACGAGCTAACTGAACCTGCCATGACTGTGTTCGCGTCAGGTGTTTGCTCGTGGCTTCATTCTTTGTTTGCACTCTCTATCTCTGTTAATTAAATAAGCTGAATATGGTTGTTCCTTGTTATAGTGATGGTTCGTACTGTCACACTAAGCGGCTATACACTATTTTAAGAATGTTACGCTTTGCATCATACAATATTGTAACATTCAAATATAGAAATACACGCTATATGCTATGCACCGACAGTGTTGGCTCGGGCGCTAAGCGCTCGACTCTGATTCGGGAGGTCCCGGGTTCGAATCCCGTCGAGACCGGCAATCCTGACTGAAGGTTTTTTCCGAGGTTTTCCTCAGTCGTTAAGGCGAATGCAAGGGATTGAGTCCTCTTAAACAGCCCTCGGACATCCCTTCACAATTTCCTATCCGCACATACCTAGTTCACCTGAAGAGGGGCTAATTGCACCCTATAACAGATTTCCCACAATAAAATTTTTAAATTTATATGCTATGGATCAAAGTATACAGCAGAGTATTCAAATCAAGATAGTGTAACAATATCCTTTGTTTCGATAAAGTCAAAATAATATCAATATGTAGAATTCTCCGATTATATATAAAATTTAAAAAAAAAAACAGTTAACACAATGTCGAAATTTGATTTTCGAAAATTACTATAATTCCTGCATAATTTAGATTTTCACAATACACAAGGAACATTCACGTGCCTTACGGGGAGAGGAGGTCAAAGGTTGGGATATGACAGGTAGCTGACAAACAACCCACATAACTTTTCACCTGTTAATGATGGCGGCAGTTAATTTAAAGTTAGGAGTCAGAGTCACCGTAATAGGCTGCTCGTCAGACGGATGACGGTCCACTAAAAATCACCTAGCTACACTGCACAAAAACAAGAGTTCCACACAGAGCCGTGCAAAAGTTAATTCTTCGCGCGTGTTGCCATCGTTCATCACGCCAACGGCTAGACGTCTGTGACGTGACGGCGCTAACGATAGGAACGCTAGTTCTCTGAATCTTGTCAATCATTGCCTATGCTTAATAGTCTTTAAGAGGAAATAGGACACCTTTGACATTTCGCAAATAGCTATACTTGAGTTCATATCTAGAAGCACTCCTGAACCACCTGTAAAATGCTAGCTCAAAGGAAATAGTTGGTATTGTTGGAGACCATAAACTGTCAATCATGTCTTCCACTTATTAACCCTTGTTGTACCGGTCACTCCAAACTGCATGGACCTTCTAATGCTTTGTTTGTTTGTTTTTTCCTTGGAAATTAAACATAATAATCATTCACTCTGGAGGCGCGACGCGCGACATGAGCACAGGCACAGCTGACGCGTATTTTGAGGTCACTTTGTATTTGGAAGCGATGGATCAACCCTTCTCTCCGTTAGGAGAATCCTACAACATAATTTGAAGTTTACAACATTGCACAAAGAGAGCATAGAAATAAGTTGCGCTTTGAGAGGAGGACTTCTTGATTTGACCGGGACTATAGCTTAGCTCGGCCAGGAAGCTTCCATGTACGTAGAACTATGCATTGTTGTCAAGCAAGGATATATCGACACCACGGCAGTCGTAGATTATCAATGTTTGTTGTACATCAGCCAGAAACCATACACCTCACGATCTTTGACTTTGTATTCAAACTCGCGGACAAATTCTACCAATCTTGCGATAAAAATACCAGTAACAGAATGATTCAGTGCCTAGATCAATACACTATTCTTTATCTACCATAGCGACAAGCACAGACTTACGAAACATATGCTCCTAAAATAACAATCGCACTATTGACATTCTCCAATATAACTAATCTATATTCTTTTTTGTTATTATCTAAACATACTTGTGGCAAGTGCGCCTCACGTCTGTTGGGTTGTTTTTAATTCCCCTCCCAAATTAACTAACTTAATCTGGAACTTATAGAGATCATGTGTGTTCACCTTAAAATTACTCCGGTATAGGAAGCTACGAACATCTTCTTTTTTTGTTCCAGGAATTCCTGTTTATATAACTATTATTAACTATTATGTTAATTCAATTATATTTTGGTCGATTTAAAAATCTATTTACTCATTTAACATACACAAAACCATTTTTCAAAACGTGTGAAGCACGGGTACGGGAACCTTCAATAGGGAGCGAAGCTACATAACGAACAGATAGTCGAAGAAGGAAACAAAATAAAATAATACAATGTTTTGTTGGAGCGTTTATAATAATATTGTTTTTGGTGGAGGTGCCGGGTTAATAACCTCAACGTTAGGGTGAAGGTGCAACCTCTTTCTCCCTTAACCCTTTCAGACCCAAGGTATTTTTCCTAAATTAAGTAACTTTAAGCAAAAATTCAAATTTCTAAAACAAATCTAAGATAGTTGTTGTTTTTCAAAACATTTTAATTGCGTTTTTTAAGAAATTTTCGGAAATTTTGTCTTTTGAATAAAATCTTCATTTCAGGTAGAAATTCAAATTTGAAAAAAACATTCCTAAAACTAGATTTTTTCTGAATTATTTGCATATTTTGTATTTTTTGTATCTCAAATAATAGAAATACTATAGATTTACATAATTTTTGGGATGACCCAAATTTATCCCATTTTTAGCCTTTTTACACATTTATATTTTTAATTTTCTTCAAAAATTTCACTTTTTGTCCTATTGACATGGGGAAAAAATGTTTTTTTTTATTCCCCCCCCCCCCCCCCCCCCAAAAAAAAAATAAATAAATAAAAAAAAATAGGGTCAAATTGAAAAACCCTATTATTTAGAGCAATAAAAATTCAAAAACCCTACCTACACGTTTATGTAGCAAGGGTCTAAAAGGGCTCTATGCACTATGGTCACCAAAAACATTATCATCCGTGTTGGAGAGAGGTGTCACAAATAACGCTTTTGTGCCAAAAACGTGAGACGTGACACACATCACAGACAAACAGAAAAGTGATGCATATAAAAAGATACACCATCGACCGTAAGTAAATCTATGGTTCTAGTTCTATCTACTATACCCTGCCCTGATTTACTTCTGGGCGAGGGTATACAAGAAACACAAATTCATGTATCTATCTCAGAGATGCGCTCAGAAACAAAATAAGATAATTTGAATGCGAGTAGCTTAATAGTACGCAAATACAGTACTCGAGCAGCCAGCGTGGTATTTGAGTCACACACACAAGCCTGAATTGACGGTAAGCAGTCGCTCAAAGAAGCACGGTTGCCTGCTTCAACTACAAGTATACCCCATGCACGAGCGAGCTAACTCGGTTGCATTGCACCGCAATTGGGTCATTGTGGATATTGTGTTTATTATGCAGCACATCATCCATATATACCTATATATTATAATACGCAATCATGATAACAAAATATTACCAGCTCGCGGTTTTAATTGTAACGTATTTTTGTTGAGTAAATAATTTAAACAAATTATCAGTTACATATGTGTATAGTCAAAGCGATCTCAAAGGACCACTTTTTGTCCAGGAGCCATCATTTCAGAACTGCGTACCTCGTATTCAAGAGTAATCTTAATCTCTGGACCCTGGCCAACGACTCTGTGAATCTAGGAAACATTACAAGAAGAGCTGCTCTTGATTCGTCTACCTAGCTTCTCTCGAATAATCTGGATTTTATAAGATATATGTTTATATTCTGCAGTTATTTGTTTGCGGGTGTTCACATTATGTGTGTAGTACAATGTAGATATTAACCAGTCGGGTGAATTCTGACCCGTATGCGTCGATCGCTACAGCTACATTGCGCGACCACAAATGGGTAATAAATAATGAATGATCACACATTTATTCAATTACAGCTTTATTTTCTCTATTTTGGATGAATAATGACATCACACGCAATCGCGTTATCATCCCTTCATTGATATTAAATTTCATTGTTAGAGCAAATAATGTTACATGGACTACGACAGACTGGCAAAGAAAAATCAAATGGGAAAAAATACTGAATGATTTTGTTCCATTTATTAATCCACTTGCTTTTCCAGGCGTGGTTATAACTACGCTGACATGTGAGATAAAATATAGAGATTAAAGAGAAGTGATAATTGTGATGCTCAACAAAATATATGTTTTGAACCTAAAAAGTGAGGTATTTTTTTAAAATAAAACCAAGGTTTATCCCCATTTTTACTTTTGGTCACAAATAAAAATTTTGTTAACATTACTAAATGTATAAGTTTATTCCGTTCATAATTAATTGATGGCTACTAAAAAGAGCTACAAAATGCTTGGTTTAATTGTTGACGTGCTATTAAGGTAAAAATGCTATAATTTGACGTAACTATAGCAATTTTTGTATAAATATGGCACTGTTCACAATAGCAAAATGAACACCATACTTATTAAAACAATTTTTACATTTACGCCCACGGCCCAGCCCAACCCAAATAAATTATCCGCGTTCCTGCGTATTGTGGCTGTTCACAAAACACGGGCAAGAACTTTACACTCACAAACATTCGTATAAAGTTACGTTTTGCGTGGATTCTTTTTGTTCCGGCATATTTACAACGTTATCCTATTTCCAGTCCAGCCTATGCACCTCTTGGGCATTAGGTAGGCCTTGCTATTTTCCTACAATTGATCAGTGTTCAAAAGTTTTATTCCCCAACGTTACGTGTGCTACTGCTATATTTTATCACCTTGATGTTTGGAAACTGGGAAAGTTACTCATATTTTTGGAATAAATTCGGCCCTATAACTCATGGCTACAAGTTTACTTTCCACTTTGAGCTACATTCTAACAATCATATATCTGCAACGTTCAAACTTGCTACGCTGTTATTAATGGAGAAGAAATATGGCCTTGTTGAGTTCATGTATGCCTGTGTTAGCTTTTCACCACTTCGATTCTCTAAGGATTAAACAATAAAGTTACTTTTAGAAGGATCAACTTCGAAACATAAATTAATCGTTATATTCGTCGTCTAATTATGTTCATTTTCAATTAGCCAATTAAATCAATACTCGTAATGGAATAGAGTGATAAATGTTTCTATGTTGCCAATTAAATCAATACTCGTAATGGAATTGAGGAGGGGTTGATAAATGTATACCATGGGGAGCTATCGTGATGTTGGCGCTTGATAGAATAATTGCGAGTTATAGCTTTAGAATTCCCAGAAGTGAATTGTTCATATATTAGTCCACAGCCTTGTAAATATTAGAAGATAATTATATCCACGTACTCGGTTTCAGTGCTGGAATATTGTTTGTCTTAGTGAAGTGCCAATGCTGGCTGCTAAAGATTTATGTGGACCTGATTGCTATTATTTATGTAAAGAAACACTTTTCATCGACCATACCATTATAAAGATTCTCGCATAGGTTCTAGTGCTACTGCTAGAAAGTGTTTATTGGCAAGTCTCGATATAACTTTGCGTTTCACTAATGGCCATTGAAATAGAAGATTTGTGGAACTGTTAAAATGTTTAAAATTGCTGTTTTAATATATAACTGTTTAAAAAAACATAACGTTTAAATGTTTGGATCCGCTGTGTTTTGTTTTTTCAACTACCGAAATAAAAGTGGACCCCGATTGAGCTGTATAATGTGAGACACTTAACATTTTACCGAGGTGGTAAAACATTAAATGGACGAGTACCAGCTCAGCACATGTCTGAGTAAAAAGTGTTGGTTCAGTGTTATGACACTGCATAGTTTACACTGCTGTCAAGTGGCAGTCTTGAAATGGCACACTACTTGTTGCATGTTAAGTTTTGAATTACGAGGTAGGTAGCGCATTACTTTAACAACTTCATTTTGCGAGTAACAATCTACTGTTAATGTGTGTGGCTCCGGTTTTACAATGAAGCAATTAAATAATTTGATTCACCAAATTAATCATTAGTCAAGGGCGAGGTCAAGTCTATTACTATATATTTTTAAATATATTAATTTCATAGAAATATTTATTTTTAAGTGCACCAAACAAGTAAAAAATGGAACATGCAAGGGAACTAATTTTACGCATGTGTCCACTGTGAAAGAAATGAAATTACAAATAATGCTACTTTTAAGTAACTCTCTGTGCAGCGGTCGGTGACACAACTCCTCCTTCAGAAGTAGACTTGGGAAAAAAAATTCAATTGATATTTAATTTTACACTATCTACATTATATCAATACTTTTGTTGTATCCTTTTTGATAGGTTCATAATTAGTAAAACCCTGGAAATTACAAAATTAACTCTTTGTATTTATCATTTTAAATTGCGTTACAATGTTTATTAGTTTTAAATTACACGTGTGGTTTTAAATTGCGTTACAATGTTTATTAGTTTTAAATTACACGTGTGGTTACAATGAGTGCGAAAATGTTGTATGGACATAAAAATGAAGTACTTGCATGATATACCTCATTGTATCGTGTTATTTCTGTGGAAAATTGTAGCTTGCGAAAGGGGGCTATTTTCTAAACACCGTTCTACTAATATAATATTTACGATGTTTCCTTCTTTTATATTGCATTGAGTTTAATTGTTTATTTCTATGAGCCATGACGCAAGTAAGGTATTTGGTAAACATGTAATTAGTCAATATCTCATTGAATTTTTCGAGCCCTGTCCTTCCGTTTGAGAATCGTACTCCAGAATTCGGTTATATCTTCCTCTCCATGTATAAACTCGTTTGGACACTTTGGCTATGTGAATTACAATGTAGAATTTCTTCTACCAATCATTTTGAATGTTATCATCAACATGAAAGTTAATTAACATGTAACCATTGAATCTCATCTCATCAACATAATTCAGCATGTCGCTTTCATCGTGAATCCTTTGTGCGTCCTTGTTGTCTGTTAGTAGCTTCCTATAGAAATATCTAGTCAAAGCTTAGTGAAAGCTTAAAGCTGCCGATCCCAATTAGTGACATTCGTATGCAATGCACCGGCATTGCCACTTCTTCCACCATAATCGATCCGTCAATTGCTCTCCAATTCGATCGAATGTTCTCGTTTTCACTCTCAATTTCGCTAACAAATTGATTTCACGTTTTTTGCCTTTCAAAATCCGCTTTGCCTTTAATTGAGCTTTAATTTTGAATATTGTGATAGTATTATCCTTATGAAATACGGGCTAATGGAAACATTACAAACTAGTAAATATAGAAACGAAGGTATCGTAAAAACTTTGAAACACTCGGCACTGGTTAACCTCACTTAGAGAATAGTAGGTGCTCGTAAAGTAGTTGGTCAAAATATGTAAACGTTGTCTCTGGCTTGAGCGAAGTGATTTACGTGTTCCAAGGACAAACATTTATTTCACACTCGGTAGACAACGTTAAAACCTGGTCAAAGCTTCACATTGTATCTTCCGTTGTTTTAGTGTCGCGGCCCATTTGTTCGTCATTAGTCCGGTTTTACACACGGCTGGCTACTACCCAAGACATCTTCCATCCGACCAACGATCAAACCCGACATTTTTACTCGACAATTCTTCAAGCGAGCTGTTTTATGTGATAGGTTTTCAAAACCAACCTATTTAATTACCTGGAAATGTCAAGCCGTCATTGCGTTAGCGCAAAGTTTAGGCCTGCAGTACATGTTTCGTTGCGCTCATCAGAACATACTCAAACAGAATATCTTTTCTTTATGGGCCTACTATACTCCTACCTACTATTCTACCATATTTTCTCCCATGAAATCAACTTAACTTCAATCATTGGAATTCGGAAGTCTGAAATACAAATCGAATACGTATCATGAAATGACACCATTTTTAAGTTTTGTAATTTTAATAAAAGACCCGTTTCCGCTTTCCTCTTAAAAATGTCATGCCTTCCCGTTCCCGATAACCTCAACGACTTTTGTTATATGTCTTCACTCTAAAGCATTATGTTGACTTACAGTCATCGGACGTAGTGGTGAATCCAGAGTTCTGGAGTGAGGCAGGCGGTTATAATAAACAACAACGTGTGTCCTGCTCTCCCTCCACAACTGCGACTCCCCCCCCCCTCCCCCGCCCCAACCCCAATACACAGTAACACATGGCATATGCAAAAACAGGCGACATAATAATAATTCTGTCAACTATGCATACACTCGGCACGTATCCTTTATACACGAAAAACTGTCCTAAATGTACGAAAGTTCTAAAATCAAACTCTAATCAAAAATAGCATTTATTTTTTTAGAAAATGTAGTTATAATATTTTGAATTAATTTTACTAAACCCTCGTTGGTCTTGTTCCCCTTAATGATGACGTCATTGAATTGAGTTTTTGCAGCGAGATAACGGCACAGCAACCTCGATGTTTTGGAACCAGAATTTTTATAGTGATTTTGTGCAGTTAATAATTCCGGTAACCTCTAGCACTGCAGAACGTTCATTTACATCTCTTGTGCATCAAAACCAAAACTCTTGAAAATGGACGTACGATTACAACTACAGATTGTGACGGCAAGCACGGTAACGAAAGTACCTAAAATATGGAGTGAATCTTACAATTTTGTCCCAGCTTTTCCTCCATCGTTCAGGATCTTGTTGTTGTTTCTTTTCTTTTCTTTTTTCTTTTTTCTTTTTTTCCACCATTTTTTATATTTGATGCATTAATTAATTGCATTTAATATCCTTTTTAAATTTGTTACCAAAATTGTTATGTTTTAATGCATTGTTGTTGTAATATTACTATTTCATTGTTGTGTCTGCATCTATGTAATTAGATTTATTTAGTTGTCCTTCTTTGTAAATCAGTTTTTAACTGAATAGGATAGACGTTAAATAAATAAATAAATTAATAAATAAATTAATTAATTAAATAAATAAAATTTGGTGGAGGTGCCGGGTCTATAGTAGCCCCTACTGTGGGTGGGGCTAGACACCTCCTGACGGCCAGGGACACCATGGACATTCGGTATCATTCTTGTTGAAGGGCAATGCCAACAAAAAGCTCACGACAACCGTAGGTCATGTTCCATTTTTATCGTGAAACGTGACACACGCGGAGACAGTGACAGACAGACAGACAGACAGACAGGAAAGTGAAGCATATATAGCGCAGCTTCGCTTCCTGAAATAGAAATTCGCCTGATAATGTTAACAACCAAACAGCTGAGTACATTTGCAATGGGAGCAGAATTAGTGATGTAAATCGCATCGTAACTGGCGATCTAGTTACTAAACGTAGGCGTACTACTACTCTATTGCTGTCCGATTAATGTTGTTTGTGCGGTTGTGCCCCATTGATGTGATAAAATGCTAGTGTGGCTTGTTTCCAGAACAACAAAATAATTGCAAGTAGTGCTAATTATATATAATTTGTAAATGCTAAATAGATAGAGAAACTATTTTCGTGTAATTATATATTACTGTTGCATCTGTGCACCGAAATGAGAATTTCAAAATCTGTTATGAACTGCTGTTGCCAGTCGTTCTCGTTCGCCAGGACCCTCCGCTTATATTAGAGCGCCAAGTGAGTGACTGTGCCGTGCAGTGAGTGACGACACTTAATGAAACGACTTGAAACGATTCTAAAGCAAACAGATCAATAATGACTCGGGATTCTGGCATCGTGTCCAACTTGTTTGGTTGGTGTTTCATATTTATTATATCGGTCTAGGATTGCCTCCTTATCGCTCGTCAATGGACGTCGTTGCTAACAGGGTAGGCTTGGTCTGCTTTAAATTAAAGTCTCCCACTAAAATCAGTTATTGTGTCTGAGTGGGTACTCTAAAAATGTATTTATTATTTTTTGTTATTTATTTAATGTGTATAACGTATTTTTACTGCTATAATAACGAAACACAGCACAGTTACAATTTAAAAGCTTTCCAACGGGCAGTTTTGACATGACTTCCGCGTACCTTTGAAATTTGTATCGGAAATCGGTATGTTCCAGCATCCCTTGGAATTATGAAAAATCATTTAATTCTCTTCTAACCAACTTTTGAGCCATAACGTTGGATATATTTACACATTTTGTGTGGTCACATGGTCTCATACTTTGTTTTCGTTCAATGGCTTGTCTTGAAATCAAAACATCGAATTCTAGACGTTCCATAACGTCTTTTTCCACTGAATAATATCCCGTCGGTTGATACTTTTTGATGTTATCGCCCTTTAGATTTATGGCTGGCTTCCGTGTACTTTACCGCTCGCTTGGTATGGCCAGTGGCGGCGCTACGGGGTCACGGGGGTTAACCCCCCCCCCGCTCTTGCCCCTCCTTTAGCACTCAAATGCATACGTTGTATAGTGTTATAAATTAACTTCTAACAATTACATTTTATAATAAACTGTCTGCGTGCAAATTACTTTACTCTAGCCGTTGTGGTATAAAACTTTGAAACTTTTTAGACAGAGGTGAAACTATTCCCACTTGTGCTAGGAATCAGATTGAAATAGAAGACAGCTGCAAAGTTATTTGATGAACAAAATATGTAAGTTTTATTTTAATGAAGTTGTTAAATTATGAGTGATTTCATTAACTCAGCCGCGGTCTATTGTAGAGTGCGAGAGATTGTTTTTAGTTTGCGCCAAATAAAACCGTGCACGCGAAATAACATTGGGAACAATCGTTCCTCTAATTTGGCTACGAGCAATTAAAAATCCCTCGCTAAAACTCTGGACAAAACAAGTAGTGGATCGATTTTAGTTTTTGTTCACAACAACAGAGGAATACAACTATTAGTAGACCGTAGAATTTCGCTCGTTCCATTCATTTGACTATGTGGATTTTGTTCCGGAGATTTTAGACGAATAAATAACTAAATATAGATATTAATTTTTTACCCCACTTTGTTCTAGTATACTTTCTTGGTGGAGAGGGGGGGGGGAGGGGCGGGGGGTGCAACAGTTAATGTATGTCTTTCTTCCCCCTAAACGTATTGCTATCGCGATATCACTGAAGCGATGTAATGTAAACAGTTGCTTTACTGCTCGGTGCGACTTGCAATGAGCCAAGTTTGTCTTTGTGAGTTTTTATTTAGTTTGATGTCTTTAAAAAGTTGATTTGAAATGTGCAAATAAAACCTCAATGATATTTATCTTAGCTTCAATGTTTTGTAGGCCCTCACAAATACTAAGGAATAAAATAAATCCATGAAATTCAATAGAGACTCTTAGTTACCTGGGTTTTGCGTATAGCTAAATATTAAGGCCTATACACGGGTTTGAGTACCATGTATCGCCTCTCTCGCGGATTTAGGCCTGCCAGTATTATAAAAGTGAAACATTCCCAGGTTATTCAACATACAAGGAATGAGACACACTCCCATCGACGTTACATGGGAAATATAATACACCATTCAGCGCAGATTTTACTGCGTGGTTATACTGCGTGGAAAGCTATACAGAAACCGACCATTATGCATGATATCATAAGGCTGTGCAGCTTACATTAGGAAACACTTGCCACTCGTACGTCGGTTCTAGGCCTAGCGCCAGCTCTTATCATTGATGTTCGGCCTTTACCACACAGTGTTGCAAACATTACTAACAAATTACGTTTTATATTATCCCTATACCCCTGGCTAGTGGCTAGGTCCACATCAGACTCTAGGTTACTAGACCTAGCGCCAGCTCTTACCATTGATGTTCGGCATTTAAGTGTCGCAAAAAAATTACAAACTAACTAAGCCCTATATTAGCCCTACCCTTGGTTAAGCGAGAACTAGGTCTAGGCCCGGCTCACATCAAACTATGTTACTACCAATAGGTAAAAGAAAAATGCAGGGGAAAAAAGAGGCAAAGAAACAGAATGCAAATAAGCAACGTAGGCGAGAACTAGAAAACATGGATTCTCTCTTGATTCGACCATAGCAGTAAAAGACAAGTGTTATATATAGAAAGACAGATTTAACGTTAATGCGTTATAACAGAACGTTAATTTAACCAGATTTTCTTTTAAATTTCTGAGACGTCCTAAGGTAATTAAACGATTTTTACGATAATGCTACAATCCTTATAACATCGCTTCACCTTATTTATTTTAAACATTATGTGAGGAACGTTTTGAATTTTAGCTATATTTGGTGAAGCTATTATGGACATTGCCGAGGTGTTGCATAGATTTACTATAGAGCCTACTCCAAAAAAGAAATCACATGGATTAGAAGAAGTTCTTGAGGTGTGACACTTAATTTAGCATATCTGTAATAGGCTGAGAATATGCTAAGCCATTTTAAATTATTATAGAATTAGTAATTAAACGACCATTAAATGTAAAACTCATTAGGCCATTATGTGAAGAAGAAAATTTCCTGACTTTTAGTTATGTGAAATAAATAGGTAATATTAAGTAATAAGACCGATACAATAAATGAAAACCACGTGTGAATTATTAATGAACATGCCAAATTGACATAATATTCTATCATTAATATTAAAGCACGCCCTTCCTATAGCTATATGTCGAGAATAACATTTTAGAAATGTTATCACTTCTCCGCCAAACATGATTCTCAAAGTTTTTTTTTCTGATAAGGGTTGACAAGACGAATCGGGGTCGAACCATATGGAAGGTCGCCTTATGAAAGGTTTAAAAATTCCACCCCGTATACTAGGACGAATCAGGGTCGAACATGATAATAGAACCTTCTAAAAGGTTTGAGAAAGGTTGACAGTCCACCCCTAACTAGGACGAATCGGCGTCCCTACACCACTAGGAGTGGGAGAGCACCTCCAGCAAGCAACAGGCCAGGCCGACTGCAGAAAGATGAGGGTGGAGGATAAAGACACGTGACTGGGTTTCCAACATACCACAGAGCGCGAGGTTGAAGAAAGAGTAATCAGGGGTCCTTGGGCCAAGGGGGTGACAGTTCCTCACGTGCGGAGGTAAAAAGACCTCCCTACCGCTCAAGATGACAAATTAAAACGGAGGAGTTTGTAGTGGCCGCTTTCCGGATTCTACGAAGAACCAAGTGTGAGACGTCCTGCCAAAATAAAATGGTACAAGTGCAGTGGCGCGCAGTAACCCATTGCAGTAAGGCCAATATAAAATGAAAGTGGCAAACAAAATCGTCGGCTGGCAAGGGTCTGGGGCAAAGGCCCAGCCGCCAGAAGCAAAATATGTGAATTCAAACTATTAAAAAAAATTGCTCAAATTATAACCTATGTGCAAGCAAATGAAATTGTTATTCGTAAGTTAAACATAAAATTTGTTTGATATTTTAAAATTTCTTTTCTTTTTGATTCAATAAACAAATAGTTCATATTCATACTGATAAAAACATTTACGACTTCTCTTGTATATGAAATATCGCTAACGGTAATCGGAACACTGTTTTGTCAAAAAATTATTGTTAATTCTAGTGGTGTGTGGGTACGCACGTACCGTAAAAAAAAATACCCGATTTTCGGGTAACAAATAATAAATTGGATATGGTGGAGGTGCCGGTCCAGGATTTACGTGCGATTTGGTGGAGGTGCCGGTCTAGAAAATTTTTAATACATAGCTTGTATATCAAATGCGATTCAATAAAAATGCAGACAGAAGAACACAGAATAATACAGAATATTTTACGAATATATCTGGTAGGCATAGATCATATGCATAGGCATACTGGTTGACAAGGCTCTTGCAGCTACTGGACTGTTGCTGGGACTCTGAGCGAGTGCCCGCAAACACAGACTCTTTTGCAAAAACTTTTCGGGACCTATTTTTAGTTTTAATTATTTAATTATTCAAAATTTTACAAAATAAATACAACATTATTGGATGAGCGTAGCGAGCGAAGCGAAGATTCCATTTCACTACACTGGCGAAAAAAATCCCGAATGTGTTTTTTCTTTCTTTCTTATTTTGTATTTTTGTGTGTCTGTTAACACGATTCAGGCTAAACCGATACTCCAATTGCGATCAAATTTGATGGAGGCCTTCGAAATCTCTGAACTTAGAACTGCCACGTTTTTGAGCGCAATCGAAAAATTATTTCTCATGAAAATCGCAATTTTACGATTTTTCTTCGACTTATAACACCTACATGCTGCATCCGATTCTAATGAATTTTTTTACAGAGTCTTTATTTTATGAATAAATATATTCGTGTGCAATTTTAGCGTCATCTAAAAATTGTTTCTCATGATAATTGCAATTTTACGATTTTTTTCTATTTTTAAAATTTATTTGACATATAACACCTACATGCTTTTTCCGATTGGAATGATTTCTTCACAGAAACTTAATTTTATAAATTTATATATCCGTGTGATATTTGAGCGCAATCTAAAATTTATTTCTCATGATAATCGCAATTTAATGATTTTTCGGGTTTTTTAATTTCTTCGACTTATAACACCTACATGCTGTATCCGATTGTAATAAATTTTTTCCCAGAACCTTAATTTTATGAATTAATATATTCGTGTGACATTTGAGCGTAATCGAAACATTATTTCTCATGAAAATAGCAATTTTACGCTTTTTTCCGTTTTTAAAAAATTACGCTCATCCAACAACGCGCATGAAAAAGCGTTTGCGAAGCTTCCTATAGTTTAAGACATTTTCGTAAACAAATCATTATTTCGTACAATTGCATTACCAATGAAAGGCATTCATAAGGGAATAAGGGCACACATAACAAAATGTCGTATATAGTTTGTATTTTTACATTTAGCCTCTCTGCCTCCTTAGCCCGTTAAAAGTGGGGGGCATTTCCCCCTCTCCACCCCACGATCCTAAGCGGCTGCAAGTGCCAAGTGTAAGAGATACAAAAGCGCCTATATTATTACCATGTTATTTCAAGAAAATGTGGTAATAAAAGCAAAGTTAAACGTACGCGTCAAGTAAATTATCGTCACGAAGCAATAAAGAGTTGAGTACTCGTGACTGTTAATGTAGCAGTTGCCGCCGAAGCTCGACGAACGTACGTGGCGCACGCACTGAATACCAGATACTTCTATCGTAAAGTACATCGCTCGCAGAAAGCAGTTTGAATTTAAACAACATCACTATTTTTTATTTGATAGCATCCTTATCAACTACAGATGTCATCATAGTCGTCCTATCAACGCCCCCCTCGTCGGTTAACCATCTGGTACTTTCTTCCTGCGTGGGCCCTAGATTCGCGATCTGTAGCGCGAGATACTGACAACAGCCAGTTTGGAGAGCCACTAAACTTCTTGAGCTCTCCTAATAGGGGGGTCGAACCATTGTCCCGACCCTTTTTCACGGTAGTAAACAACTTTTTCCAATATATATTGATAACTGACCGACAAATTGGCATTGTTCCCTTTTGTACTCGCTTGAACGTCTATCCCAATAACAAAACATCGGTAAAACAAACCGGCAGTTTTCCGTGTTATTTTTTATTTCAACCATAATTTAAAAAAAAAACTGCGAGCGATACTGTGTAAAACATAATGAAAGAAAGCAGGTTTCGTAGCCCGCGGCTGTCGCAGCTCAAAATGAAACGGATCATAGTTACTGTATGGGCCAAAACTAACCAAATTGACGTAGCCCAACAACCACGAGAATTTCCAAGATTTTATATTCTTGGGTAGAATGTTTAATTTGTTTATTGGCAAGTTTTACAATCCGCGTGAGCGTGCGTTCCTTGCCGAGGCCTTCAAAAAATAAAAGTGGTTTATTGGCCACAAATAACGCTAGTCGATGATAGAGAATTCCTTTGGGAAACATACAACCCATTGCCAGCACATTCTAAATAGCCGCACATTACTCTTCGTGGTGTCAGTTTAGAACTCCGGCGGAAACGGAAAGAGAAGGTTATGTATATATACTAACATGGCAATTTATACACACCAAAATAACTAATTAGAAATGTGCTTGTCATAATTATGACATTTCACGATTTAACACTATTATTAAGTTTTTTATTGTCATCGAGCGAGTAAAAACATGTAACGATTGTTATGAATTGGTTTAAAAAGTTTGTGTTCTCTTATTGGTGATGTTAATTTCCTATTCACAGCATTTCAACTGTCAGCCCCGATGCTAATTCGTTTACATAAGATACCTATGGTTGTAGTATGTAATTATACAATTTGCAATCTAATATTTAAATCATAATTATATATTTTTTAAATTAAAATTAATAAAACAAATTCTCATGAAATCCGCACTCAGTGCATAAACGTTTTCCGGAGAAAATATATCATCGACTTCAGTGCCTGTTCAACGTGATGGTAGCAACATTATAATTATGCTAGGGTAGACGAAATTATTATAAACAATTATTATAATATTAATTTAACTATCGTAAGACTATGATCATCTTAAAAACGTTAGAACAACAAAATATTCGAGCGGGATTTATAGACACAGGTGGCTGGCTGGCTACTCTGATTCGAGCTTATGGCGTTCAGCCATCCAGGATTTATAGAAGGCATGTGGTACATCAAAAGCAAATTGCCGGTTTGTCGAAATTGAGATGTTCCTGGTTGATTTTTTCTGTTATTCGATATAACTTTCGTACAGTACAGTAGAGTCTACGCGTGGATGTGATGTCCCTACCTCAAAGCTGGCCTGGCCGAACGACCGCCGTAGACTGCCAGCTGCGGTTGACGTCAACCGCAAGAACTTGGCGCGCGGACGTTTCCACGGCGGTGGGTTTTTCGGCGCGAACTTCGGAGGTCGACATTATTGAAGCTATCACGACATTTAAAAGAAAACTTTGCTCTTAGTGTGGAATGTGAATAGTACTTTCTCTACAGCTAAGTGAGTGGAATTGTGTAATATGCCATTTGATTGGGCAAGTAAGTCACTCAATGTATACGTGCACTTATGATTCTAATTCTGTATTTTCTCTTGTTTCAGGTGAGTAAAATATGAATAATCGACTCTACTTCTATGTCTAGAGAGTTGTCAAAACTCTTCGGCGAGCAGTATGACAGCGTAAGTAATGACACATTTATTATTTTAAGCGGAATGGAAGGTTTCCAAGTAACAGACAGAAATATGTACGCTGAGATGTATGATGAGTTTTTAATGTTCGTCTGGTATTATGTTAAAGTACAAAACACTCTTTTGCGTCCAACATAGGAAATAGTGTTATTTGTTAGGATGTCAAACAATTCATTATTTATGTTCGATATCGCGCCCTGATGAATTGATATCAAATCGAAAAAGACATAATATTTTAACCTATTTCGATTGATCATCGATTAAAAAGCATTGTTAGCGTTTTTTTTTAATATTTATCTAGTAAATATGGAAAATTATTTGTTTTGATGCTTTCCTAAATTAATAAAATCGTTCGTACATAAAATGGAAGTATCAATAGTTTCACTCTCTTTATTATCCTTCTCTATTAATAACTAATTAAAGTATGGTTACCCAAATGCCTCGATTAAAATATCATACACAACGATTATCGTTCATTATCGAATCGTTTGCAGATATATCAATCAATAACCATTAAACAATCATCATTTGACATATTATACTTTTAGTTTTTAATTTTAGTCAATGAATATGTATGGAACGTCAAAGGGCTATTTCAGGGAACTCAATTTCTTTCAATCACTTAATTATTGAGTAAAGGAATCTTAGGGGGTATCGAACCGTCGTAATTAGAGTCTAGCGCGTTACGCTAAGCTATTTCTGTCGGTAGCCTGCGTCAGGCTACGAAGACATCCCGCTTATCATTTACTCTATCTGTCCATGTAATTTGTGAATTAACATTCAGTTTTACTAATCAAACAACTCCTGAATTACAAAAACAAATCTTATAATAACACTTCCCAAAATTGAATAATGACTGTTAGATCTATGCAAGTAGCTATTGCTCTTTATAGGTTGATTTATAGAAAATTATTTATTGATTGATTATACGATAGTAAGTTAGGAACTGTCGTCGAAATTTACCCCGGCTGGGGTTCGAACGATTCGATTTCATAAAAACATTACCAAATCGTGTAAAATATAAAATACGTTTTCAAAACAAAATTTAAATCAGATTGAATTCAAAGGGACTTGAAATTTGAATAGCATGCTGGGAAATATGTAACTTTCTTCTGCGATTCAAAGTTTGTTCTGGTTTACTCTTGCGACTTACTGATTCGCTGCTATGCTCGTGCACATGTTTATTCCAAGGATCACCTGTTGTTCCAGCCTTAGAGAGTTGTACAACAACAACAACAACAACAACATCAATGTATTATTATATGCAAGACCAGGGTGGCGTTAATAAAGAAGATAAAAGTGGATGAGGGCAATCGGAATCATGGCCGCCACAATCTATCATTTGTAGCCAAATAAGTAACCATAATAACCAGAAAATCAATTTCCCACAATATCGACTCACCATGGACACAAGTAATTTAGCTTCATGAAATGTATGTTTCTATTAAATAAACCGTCCAATGTACAAAAGTATTTTCTGGCCAAAAATGTCACAATATTGCTGAATTGGATTAACAGAAGAATTTGCTTTATCATTTAACAACCGAATGAAGATTTTTGTTTTTTGCACCGTCTTTTCTGCTTTTTATGATCGTATGAGTCCAAAATTATGTTACTTTTTCGTCTCGTAGCTTCTTCGTTTATCCTTTGCCCGTGTGTAAAAGAAAAGCTATGTTTGTTAGTATAGATTAAATCATGATCACATAATCTTGGTCGGTCGAGAATACCCGGTGACTGGAGTCTGTATAACGAGAGATCGTATCTCTAATATAAATAGTATGGATATACTCGTGGAGAGAGCAGAGCAATGTCATGCCGGTGCCAAGACTCAGGTGGCCCTACACACACACACTTGATTTCGCCGTGGGGTGTAATGTAGATGTGCAGCCAAAGATTAATGATATGATATCAATCAATCAATGTGAATCGTCTTCTATTTTATGGTACTGGTATTATCAAGGAATTAAGGTATATACATTAATTATGTAATTGCTTATTATTTATATTATTTTATTATGATTTCTTTTATTTTGATGATTTTTTTTTCTTCTTTCTTTCTTTCTTTCTTTCTTTCTTTTTTTCCTTTCCTTTTCTTGTCTTTTTCCTTTCCTTTCGTTTATTTCACCACTTTTTTATATGCCTATTTGATTCATTAATTAATTGCATTTAATATCCTTTTTATTTATTACCAAAATTGTTGTGTTTTAATGCATTGCTGTTGTAATATTACTATTTTCAAATATTTACTTTAAACTACTGTAGTTCATTGTTGTATCTGCATCTATGTAATTAGATTTATTTAGTTGTCCTCTTTTGTATATCAGTTTTTATAACTGAATAGGAACAGGAATAAATAAATAAAATTAAAATATATCAGGGTAGCAGAGTGTGAAATCATTAGATAAATCGATTACTGCATTTCGATATAAAGCTGTAGAATAGAGGTCAAAACAAATTTATTTTTATTTTTACTTCGTTCATTCAACTCTAAAAATGCAGAATAAGTAATGGTTTGTCGACATCAGCTAAAAAATTATAAATATATTATTTTTAATTCGATAAAGATTAATCAAGGCTCGATATCGATCGGGAATAAAAGATCGTACACAACATTTATGTGTAATGTTAGTAAGACCTATTTGATGTGTACATAGGTCTTCATCAGCTATCAGCGTGTTTTTGGCAGATATTATATTACGTATTGTGTATGCACCATATGAACAGTATGTTGTATGACAAAGTATTTTTTATAATAATTATAATATCAAAAAATTATAGGCGATGATACAATGATGGTAAAAAAACAAACACAATGACATCCTGCTTGACACACTCTTAGAAGAAAAATTATCATCATATATTTATTGGGGGGGGGGGCATCCAACCCCCTTCTAAGAGAAGGAATGCTCGGGCCAGTCACAAGCCAAGCTAACCTCGACATGCTACTGTGCTTTGAAGGCAGTGCAGCGTCGCGGATTCTAACAGTTTTACCATCATTATTAGTTTGTTGCCCTTGTCAAATGCGTAGGAGGCTATATTTAGCCAGTGAAGCTTGGTTTATTTATTTCTTGTTGCGTTCAATGTGAAAAATTGCCGGATGTGTATTAAAAGTTTAGATCTATGATAACAACAAAATGTCTGCCAAGATAGATTTAAAGGAGATCTGTTTATCTAAACATTTCTCTTCGCCTCGATTGCTTCGAATAAGTTTTATAAACGTCTTTTGACTTATACTTTAATACATTAAACTGAGAAGACTTGCTGAGGCTGGCGCGGAGAGACATTCAAACGCTAAGCTTTCTGTTTTTCCTAGTAAACGGTTAATATACCACATTTATAATAATTTACGCCAACGTTTAAAAAGAAACGATCTATGGGCTGCAGAACGCACATTTTTAAATAATGTTTTTGTTATTCAGTTAAAAATTTGTTAAACTATGGTTATTTTGGCTAACGCGTTTACGATGAACTACACACATTTATTCTAACTGCTTAGAATTTTTTCAATGCAAATTTTCATATTCGTGCTGAATTCTACAGTTTAAATCAAATTGAACTCACAAATTAATTTTCTAAATCCGAACTTGAACCATTTAATACATGACTTTTTCAAATTAGAACTCAAGTTTTGGATTTTAACATTTTTCGACTTTCTGTGCTGATGCTTTGGTCTGATTGTTTGGAGACGTAATGTTTGTAAATGGGTATATTTTATTATGTTTTGAGACGAATTCTTTGCAACTGAATATGTTTTGAGACGTATTGTTTGCAACTAAGTATGTTTGAGACATACTCTTTTCAACTGAGCATGTAATAATATAAATTATCATCACTACCATTTCTGCGAAATATGATAATAATATTAGCAACCGTTCAGCTGGAAACATGAAAAACCTAGCGCTTATATTTTCCCGTGCTAGCCTCAGCGTTTCCTTTTAAAAGCTTAACCTTTTTCACCTTTCTAACTTGAGCATTTATCTTCTATGAAGGATGGTTTACTGTAACGAGGTTTGCTTTACGTAGCCTGTTGGTCCTTGGGGCTTATTCCTGCTTCCGCTGGAGCTGGAGAAGGTCCCTCAACTGAATAGTACTTCGTTCGTACACAGGTTTTATATATTCTAAGAGGAATCTAACCCGTCAATATATTTCCGGCGACGTTGACTTTCTAGAAGAGCTGACAATAATGCACTTGATAAATGACATAAAAATGTGACTAGCTGAAAATGATTCCTCGCAACTTAGTGGGTACATAGACTAGAGTAAAACCTTAGTAATCCGTGTTATTTATTCATATGCTTTATATAACAATGATGTGATCGGAATCATTCTGAAAGTTCATTTCACTACCTTATTTTATACCAACCTAATAATAATAATTATATTTTTCCTACTATTGTTTCTTCCTTCGCATAATGTTTACTTATTACTGAAGTATGTTTTGATTAATAAACAGTTTTGGAAAAGTGTGTCACGATCGTATGAGAAGTAAAATATGTTTATCTTGTTCATATTAACTAACACCTTTTTACAAAGTACTGTTCTTAAAGTAGGATTATCAAATAATGAATCATACACAGCTTTTATAAAATGTATAATTCTGTTTGCGTGGGTGGTGGCAGTAACTGTAGCTGTGTGTAAATATGTTATGGGTTGATGAATCTGTCATGTCTAAATATAATCAGTACGAGTTTGATACACATTTTATATTTTTGTAATTGAAATACGTGCATGAACTTTATAATAAATTTTATAATCGAATATCGACAACCCCATTGTTAGGGTGAGGTCACTGGAAGAGCAGATGCAGTCCATGGCCCATGGCCGGTAATATAAAATGTAACAAGTAAAAAGGCACTAGATTTCCACAGATTTTGAGTGTTTTAGCAAGATATTTGCTAGCGTCGACGCCGTTTCTTGTTGTTTAATGTAACAAACAAGAATAAACAAGAAATAAATGTTTACTGTCGCCTCGGGTAGTATTCAATTTAGAACTGGGTTTCTCTCATTGTCTACGTGCTCCCTACCTCTTCCCTTCCTTCTCAACATCAAACATATCACTTTAATC
Organism: Sweltsa coloradensis; assembly: GCA_024449915.1. Taxonomy (NCBI): domain Eukaryota; kingdom Metazoa; phylum Arthropoda; class Insecta; order Plecoptera; family Chloroperlidae; genus Sweltsa; species Sweltsa coloradensis. Next base: position 134,364 of record JAMZAV010000021.1, read on the forward strand.
CATCAGCCACCTCAAATCCGTGACAAAATAGTTCGGTATAAGTTTTGAAATCGGTTATGTTCCCAGTGGCCGTAACTCACAAGTTCTCGGTACCCTGCACTCTTACGAGACTAATGAACAATGGCGTTTACCATAGGGTGCACCAGGGTGCACCGAGTTGGACGACGTTAAATTGGACATTCGAGTGCGCACCGGGTCAATATTGTCGGATTCTATTGGTCAATCCAGAAATTAAAGACGCAGTTGATTCGTTAGAGGAGGTACTGTTCCATCCATTCCGATCTTTAATGCACCAACAATCCCGAAGTTATTAGGTTACTTGTACAGTGGTCTACTGGGAGACCCTAGATTCTAGTTTTTCGCGTACTCATTGTGAAGACAAGCACGTCATAAAAGTATCCTGCAATTCAGTGCAGTACACCAGGTCCTACACTGGCCGAGTGCATTGTAACAAATGATCGTGATTATTTCTTCGGGGTTATAGTCGGGAAACACTCCCGCAGATGGAATTGTTAATTTACTAATTATAAAATAAACCCAGAAATTGAAAAACTCCAACTCGACTGGGGAAAAACTTGAAGAACCACGAAATTTATTTTTACATTTTATCGATATATTTTTTGGAATCTTTTCTTCTGAAAATAGCAATGACGTTCAAGTTGATGAGTAATTAATATTTAAGAAAATACAAAATAAACAAACTGAAACGCAAGACTATATTTTGGTTTTGTACAGTCACTGGCAAAAGTAATAGTGACATGTCAGCCAGGTACTTTGACATTAACGAATGGAAGTTGAGTTCATATATCGCGAATATATTCTATAAAGTTCGCTACTATCATGCCACCCGGCACACATCACACAACTGACTTTTGAGAGTGGTTGTACACAACTATTATGGTATCGAGGTTAATATAGGCCATGAATAGATTAATGGGACTTTAATCCATCTATGATTTAAGGGTATATATAAACGAGGAATCTGCAGCCGTCTTAGCAACGAAGCACATAATCAAGTTGTGAATGTAGGTAGTAAATGTGTTTCAAACTACCCTTTTCAAGGCAAGGGTCGCCCACGGGTGGATCATAGCCAACCATCGAGTTTTCATTTCAATTACCGGTCGCTGGCTGGACATTATTGACGTTAGAGTACGCCAGGGCTGATTCAGACAGTAATTAAAATCTTTCACTGAAAATCTGTTTTGTAACCGTTTGATTATTAATTTACATTATTTATTTAACACACAATATACGTTTTAATGAGATCCCGTGAAATGAATGCTTTGATAAACAACTATTGTGTGTACTATTTATGTTTCGTCCGACAAACGTTTGTGAGTATTTTTCTAAACTCTCAAAGCAGAGTTGACACATTGTTGGCCGCAACCAATATCGGTTGAAACACACATCCATAAAGTTGTTTTTGTGGCGAGTATAGTGTGTATACTATCGAGGTCTAGCCAGAGAAATATTCCCCTCTTGTCTCGATTTACGTGTAGTGTACGTGCTGTCTTGGCTCATTATAACGTGTTTACGCTACGTACATGGCGTCGGAAAAATCTAATGTATCTTCGATTTTTTTACTTTTTGTATAAGACAATTGTTTGTAGTAGTGAGTTTGCTTGAGGATTGTCTTAGTGCAACTCAACGATTTCAAGAAGGTAAAGCGGGACGTTTAACTGCGTACTGATTGGGCACGCCGTGACAATGCAGTACATGCCAATGTTGAAAAGGCCGTAGTATAAGCATTGAGTTTCTAGTTGTTGTAAGAGACCCATCGCCAGTGTCCACTTGTACCGCTGGAAATACGCTATTATAGACCGATAGTATAATTGGGCTAAAATTTTAAAGAAAAGTAGTCTTAGCAGTAGCTCGGACAACGAACGACAGTAACATTGGGAAAACCCGTTTTGAACGAGCTTACTCCGTCAGCTGCTTGGTACTTCTCGGACAATGAACCAATTGAAAAAAACGGTTTAAAACGGGCAAACTGGTTCATTGTCCCAGCAATACCGATCAGCTGCCGGAGTTTACCCATTTAAAACCGGTTTTCTCAATGTTATAGTGGTTGGGCGACAGATACTTAAGTGTGTAATCGGAACATTGATGATGATTTCTGTTGTTTAAAGCCATACTATCACATTGACTTGTTGCTTACTTATGTTAAACCTAAATTTATTTTAAGAATTTAGAAAAAAAATGAATTAAATCGGTCAATATTTAAACATGGTACGACCAATATTGTGGAAATTGTATGGTGCGTGACGTCACCACCCGTGACGTAGCTGGATGGCTACAGAGCTTCGCTACCGATCGACTCGAGTAAATGCGGCCGCTCACTGCCCGCCCATTCAATACCATCGGGCACAGGACGGGTCAGTTGAAAAGTGTTTGTTCTATGTACAGGGTGTTAGGATTAGCTCCCTTCATTTTCGAGGCCTTCATACACAGAAAGTGAACAGAGGAAAAATCTAAAGAAAAATAAAGAAAAAGAAGCCTGGATAAAACAGTTTAGTGGCAGGAAAGGTGATCTTAAATGGTGTAGTTGTAATGAATGTACATCAATGGATACCGACACAGAGTGCTTATATTGTCACGAATCGGAAAAATAAAAAATTTGCGTGCTATTTCGATTGTACTATCCATGATGGGTTCGAGCATATTATTAACATTCATTCTCTCAACACTGCTAGGCAAACAGTTTTTGTTACTCTCCACGTGTAAAGAACAACGATATATCTAAAGGATTTCAAGTCGCATACGGGAGTACTGTGGACTCTTTGACTAAAAGTGATTCGACTTTAATGATTTCTTTATCATTGTAAGGATTAGAACAGTGTATACATTTGTAACACGATTTTAACCCACGGAATTATATGAAAACCACATTTCTGTATCATAAACCTGATTTTGATTTTGTTGTCCAATACATCCACATTTAAACACTCACGCGTCACACATTAATTATTTATAAAACTAAGAATTATTCAGTATGTTTGCCGTCTCTTTGTATGACACACGTATCACTAACTTTACAAAACTACTAGAACCTAAAAGAAGACAAAATCCACACTTCAACTATATAGGCATGTTTGTTAACTGAAGTCACTGAGCCATCCGTACTCTTCACATATCTCGACAAACCTTGTAATGCTATTCACTATCACATTAATTAAATTAGTACATAAAACACTTGTTGAGCTGTCACTGTGCTAGAACAAATCTGCGAACACTCCATCCACACAGAATGTCAACCCCTTACTAAATACAACACATGTTCTAACCGAGTGTCTACCCTCGCCCGGCCGGCTCGGTCAGCTCAGCAGGTCCCATCCACCCGCGTCACATGCCCCCAGGCGCGCGTCAAAAACAAACCGTTGTATAGGGTATAGGCCTCATCCAAGGTTGCCAAAATGTCCGGCATTCTTATTTTTTGTACACCTTCTTGTATTAAAAAAATACTTCATCCATTGTGATTTAATGCCTTTAACGTCTCATATTATTGCACTAAGGCTATTCGAGACGATGAGTGGTGATAGATGATGATGAAGGACGATTACAAAAAATCCATGCCTTATGCGGGATTCAAACCCACTTCTTCGTAGAGCCATACGCTTCGGACTAGCGCCGTATTTGCGTATTTTCGTCGGAACAGCGTTGGATCTCTAACTACACACGATAAACTCAATGACATAGCGATGTTGGACGGTTGTTCAAATACAGCGCGTATTTCTGATCTGCACATTCTTGCAGCTAGGGATTCTAATCCAAACCAGCTGGGGGTTAAGTAGAAGGACAAGTAGCCTACTTGTTTTCTTAGACTACAAGATCAACCAGTGCCCCTGGACGGCAACCCGGAGTGCTATTCTCCAGATACACATGTTAGGCGCTGTATCAGAATTAGAAACAGCGTGTATGCACTATCCAGATGTTGACAACTTGTACACATCCATAATAACTAACTTGGATAGTTTATTATTTCATGGCATGTAGCTCAAATTATCGTCACCTCATGGTTTTAATAATGCGGCTATAATTTTGTTCTGTTTTGTTGGTTGTTATATTTTAAAATCCGCCTTATTTATTGTTCAACCTCAACAAATGTTATGCCAATGTTAAGTAGCACCAAGCTATGTGTCCGTCTCCTAAATATGCCGTTCTATCATTGTCTAGTTTATACATAATGTGGCTTCCTTCTTCGGTTTTTCGATTCCTTGGTTATACTGCGTCCACATTAGGTGATCCGCTAGTGTATAACTATCTGCGTCACCAACTTTTCTCTGGTCCCACTTATGTTAGTGCTCTCCTTGATCCATTCTCACACCAAGAGCACTGAACAAAGCTTGAGCGGTCTTTGTTATCATATTATTATCTTGAATCTTAAGGCGCTGTCAAATTACTAGACTCGCCAATAAAGACGAATTTATTAAAACTTTTTGTGTTTTCCATTTCAAGAATTCTAATTTCTTTTCTGTGTTAAATTCCATCCGTAAGGTTCAAGTTTTTATGTTGAATATTGAGATTTTCAAACAGCTGCTGCTAGGATTGTTCAACGTAATGAGAGTCTCGTTGTCTGATAATACAGTGAAGCGTGAGTTTGGTGACTAAAAAACTAAGCAACTGCATTTTGAAGAGGGGTAGGGGAGGATATTGAAGGTGTCCCAAGGGAGCCGTAAGATGGAACATTGGTTGGGAATTACTGGGATAAACTATTTATTGTTTATTCATATATAATGTATGTGTTGAAAGAGAACACCTGAGTCGGTTTAATAAAAAAAACATTTAATTTAATAGTACAAATATGAAAATCTTACTATTCCATTTGCAATAAACCCCGACAATCCTAAAAACAGAACGGTCACTGCCACCTCGTGGTGTTGCAGTACCAGAACAGGTTACATCTCAAAGAGCCACATTTCTGACAGACATATCGTAGCCTATTATTAAACCTTGCCTACATGACTTTATCATTATACTAAAGAAAATCGATAAAGCAAGTGATGAGGTTTCAATTAATAAAGAACTCTGCTGTAAAAATTTAATAAACCAGATTGATAATTATCTTGTTGTGTGTAGGCTTAATTCTGAGTAGGTCTTAAGATTATTAGTACAAACATATCTTGGTACATCCATCCTTTTTTTTTTTAGAAATATCAATTTTTAAATAAGCCTTCAGATATGGATGAAGTATAACTATTAACTATTGCCATGGGTAGATATAAAGCAAACTATTTTAAGTTGACGTTAGGGATCTAAAATCAGTGTTACGTAGCGAATTTTTTGTTTCATACCGATTCGGAGGTACATTTTCAATATATTCGTTAATTGTGTGTGATACATTGTAAATACCAGCTTTCTGAGACCGATCGGTCAATAGTATTTTCCATTTTCACCGTATCTTCGTGAAAATTTCAACCCTGCCACTGATTTCTTTCTTTCAATGTTTTCTTTGCGAAAATCGTTTTCCAATCGTAAATTTGTTGGCATTACATGTTTTGACACAACTATTTCCGCCAATTAATCTTTAGTGTCGGGCTGCTTCGCGACCGCTTTTTATAGTCGCGTTGATGGATGCGATTTTTTGATCTGTTGACTCTTTTATTCCTAAGCTACTACCAATGTCGAATTTTACAATCAATTCTCTTGGCTAAACATGGTTTAAATTCAAATGCCAACTTGATTATAAGCTGTGTTTAAAACTATACGGCAAAGTGCGATTTTTTATGAGAAGCTATTTTTGTAATAAAAACGCTACAGTTCTTAGATTTTAGAGTTTTCAAAGGATCCATGAACATTTCAACAAGATCGATAAAGCCGTTCGACCGATAGAGAGCGAAAGCAATGCAAGTTAAAAAAATTATGTGCGATTTTTATAAGACATATTTCATTAACATTCACGAAAGTACCAGGTTTAAGGTTAGATTTATTTAAAAAATCCGAAAATTTCACCAAAAGCGGAGTACCTGTTTGGTGGGTATATAGTTTCAATGGATATACAGAAATAACAACAAACAAAAAACAAGCACCACATATTTTAAAATTGATGTATTCGTTTTGCTGTGCGTATTCGCCCACTACGAACATCCCAAAACATTTGCAGCCAGGTATACCAAATACTATAGGTATACACTACACAAGATCGCGAAAACCGCCGGAAACTCTGCATGGAATACATAAAGTCTAGTCGAGCCGTCTAATAGTCTAGTCCAATCGTCGAATAGTCTAGTCTCCAATGTAGTTGTAGTCTAGTTCTGAGTTTTATTGAAGTTTGCATTACGTATTATTGTGTTTTAGCATGCTACCTGCATTTTACAGCTTTAATGAAAACGTATCTACTTTTTGTTGCCAAAAACATAGAAGTAATCATTTTAAATGATCTCGTGTGTTTTGTGCAATTAGAAACACTGCACCACTAAATTTAATAGAACAAAACAAACAAAAACCCTGTATACTTTTACCTCATATCTTCAACAACAGTTTCTTTACTACATGAAATGCATTATTAATTTCAGAATTTTGCCAATAATGCGTGATTTTATGCATTCTAAGAACTATGACGCAACGATCTTGGGCCTACTTGAATTGTGAATATTCCCAGAAATGTTAAGACTTTTGTAACATATAATATATATATTCATAACAGTCTTTACTCAAAGCAAGAATGTGAATCTGAAATACACGATATTGTTAATATCTTAGAAATAGTGTATTCATTGATAATAATAAAGTAAAATTACAAGGAGTAAACTCAGCCTGCATTTTGTCTACAAACTATATTTTAAACCAAATATTAATGTACTGTGAGTGTGCGTGTGTTTTCATTGCTGATGTTTCTGCCGTGAATGTTTTTTTCTTTAAATTTCGCCACATATATTATTGTATAATCAAAAGTCAAAACGCCTGCCTAACGATAATAAACAGTGCGTTTGAACCTAATACATGTTTACATTAATGTTTAGGTATGGTATATATCAAGTTTATCTAGTGGCACGTAATCCGTTGAGTTTGTTCACCGTAGCCTTGCAAATTAATGAACTGCCATACACTCTACGTTCACCTGATCTAGGCTCGGCGAGTAGTGAGTAGCTTAGCCCGTCTACCACTTACTCGACACACGAGAGCAAATCGATCCATCGCTGCCAAACGTCTCGACTCGTAGCGAAATGAAGAAAGATCAAACGACAAGAAGATTGAAAGAGGGAGAGAAACGGCCCCATAGAGAAGGAAGTATATAGCAAACAGAAGAGGTGGATATCAAAATAAGAAGGAAATAAACAAAGATGCGAATGAGATTCAAGGAGGAAAATATTGGCAGTGAGGGAAGGTGGAATTGAAAAAAAACAATCAACACTGTCGCCAGAGACAATAACAAACAAGTTTGTATGGAGTAAAGTTAGATTATACTTTGAAGCAGTTAATGAAGAGACAACATAATAACTGGTTGTCTGGCTGGCGTCGTCGAGCGAGGTGCGGGGGGGGGGGGGGAAGTAGTAGTGCTCGACTAACTTTCCCGGTATCCAGGGAGGGGTTCGATTCTATCAAACCAGCATACCAATATGAATAAAATCATTAAATGAAACTCAAAGAAAGGATCACGTGAAACGAACTCCCAAGACGTCCACCCTTCAATTTAGAAATGTAACTAAAAGCATCCCCACGTCTTTGCCATCTCGACATTAACTAATTGACGACCCGGGCAAACTTCTTCCTATCCGCCTTCCTTATGACCCATTATGAAGACGCATGTCCTGGCTACTTTATCATCACAACCAGCTTCTGGTGACACGCAAGCAAAAACACGACTAAAGCTAAAAACTTTTGCTCAAAGTCGCAACTTCAGGAGACTAGGGAAACTTTAACTCTCTTCTTTGGCGCGGCTTCAGCTCGTGGGTCCAGGTCGGGCAGTCCTGTCGGCGCCTACCCAACGCTCGCGTACCTTAATGTACTCAAACTTACTGTCTAAACAACCTCGTTCAATACGCTCCAGACAAACTTCTGCAATATTTAGTGGTCGTTAGTAATGTCAATATTTCGGTAAACAAATAAATTTGCTAGTAAGTAAATATGAGTCCTGGCCATTAACAAACAAATGTGTTTGTCAAAGACAGGATAAGCTTGAATGCAGGTGGCCATCTTGAACATGGGTCGATATGATGATATGCTAGCGTGTCGGTGTCGAGTCGACCGCTTACTCAATAATCATGATTGAATAGAGGAAGGAAGCACTTTTAGACGGCGCCAATTAAAATCCTGTGTCGAGCTCATGGCTGACTGCCGGCGTCAATACGCGTCCACTCGCTTGCCCAGTACCGCCATGTTACGAGGAGCTAATTTCGCTCCGGCCATTGTATTAACTGCAAATAAAATACCATACCATTGATCAAATTAGAATAGCACTGAGATAATTTCCCTACAGCATAATAATTTCAAACGACTTTATTAAAATCTATAAAGAACACAATGGCTAGATATAAAAAAGTCTTAACGGAGTAATGGAAATCTGAACATTATTGTGCATTCGTATACTATATGCACAGACCCACGCAGTTGCACAATTTGCTCAGTGTTAGCAGTCAGTCAGTGGGGGGGGGGGGGGGGGGGGCATTTCATTAACGGAGATGGAAGGAAAGAAAGAGATTCTTATACACTGGGATTAGGATTAGAGCTAAGTCTTGTCTAACTTCGATATGAAAACAAAATATATATACAACGTAATGTTAGCTTAATATTTGCCTCAATAATCATAAAAATTAACAGTTGATATTTAAATTCTGAGATGAAGTAAAATTAATTGAATTAATTAATTAATTATAATACAGCATTTAGTTTTCATTCCTATATTATGCGCTCATCCATATCACCGTATGTGATTTCTGTGAACAGACTTTAATTAAATCAACTCTTCCTTTGTGTTTATTCAGGAAAGTGCATGGGCTTAGCTTTCAATAACAGCCGTTCCAGTATTATGAGGAATAGATAAACCTACATCTAAAACACTGGAAACGTAGAGTAAAAGTTTATTTACTGAATTTGTTTATTACTCTCAGGCTTCTCTATTCCACAAGGCTTCATTCTTCAAGGTTTGACATTCTCTCGTTCCCGCGAATTTATTTTCAGATAACTTATTGAGACGTCTAAAACTAGTGTTTATTTATATGCATATAATTTCTCCTTGATGCAGTTTAGTGTATTTATTTAAATTTTATTTAAATCCATTTCTATATTCATCAATGGTCAATATTATTGTTGACAATATTTTAACAACATGAACTCAATAGATTTTATTATTTCGTTGAAGTATTGAATATATTCAACACCACCAAAAATATTATGCTCATCCTTTTGAAGGGTAATGTCAACCAAAAAACGCATGCCAATCGGAGGTCATGTTCGGTTTTTATCGTGAGGCGTGACACTGTCACACTTACATACAGATCTATGGACGGACGGACCGAAAAGTGATGCATAGAAGAGCTTCGCTATCTAAAAGTTCAAAGCCCTTTTTAAACATAAACTAAGTTTTGACCATTGCAATTTTTATTTAATACAACATAATATTATTTTTTAATTTACCCTTTATGACTTAATGTTTAATAAAAATGTAAGTAAACGTTAGTTTGTGGAGGTGGGTAAAAAATAGATGCTTTACAGAGCAAACCTGAAAGTACTACAAAATGAAAATGTACGTAAGTAGAACTACACGTATGGGAAAAACCTCTGACGATCACGAAAACCTTTGGGGGACAACTCGTGATCTGGGGTGCCGCAGACAGCTCAGGTCAGAGAAGGGGTTTGTTTGGGGGAGGTAGCCAGAGTCATGATATACGAGAAGAAACTCCGCACCGCTTAGGTGTCGACTGTCTATAGGCGTTCCTTTCCTTCTCTCGTAGCTGGTGTTGAGGCCATACTCGTCAAGTGGCTTTCTTTTCAGGTAGCGCCAACATTGGATGATCGTAGAATGCGTAGAAAGTGAGCTTAAGGGCTATGCTTTAATTTCACTTCCAATATCAAATAAAGTAGTGTTTTATTTTTATATTGGTTAATTTTCTGTGTCTTTATTGTTTCCATGGAGAGATGACTACTCCGATCTCAATGAATAGGGTACATTCGAATTCTCTCAACTAAGGTCTTCGTTAAATAGTACAATAATAGACAATCAATATTAATTTCTAATGAGTTACCATATGGGTGCCCTTAAAATGAAAATCAGGGAACCATAAAAAACATTCTTTAAAAGATGCAAATTCGCCAAGCGATATTTTTAAAGAAATCACTACTTTGGACATAGAAAGAAGAAGTATTTTATTCAATGGTAGATCGTTGCTGAAATGTGTATGTAACAATACTCGGTGGATTGGAAAGAGAAACTAAACGAACGCCACGGGCCACGTTGACCATACAGCACGCTTCGTGAGTTTGTTGTAAGGCGAGGATATAGTGACGCTACCCCCGCCTAAAGCGGGAGTGACAAAATCAGAGTGTAGCGGAAAATTCAATTACCCGCCAGTTGTATTCGAAAATATGCCTTGCTTTTACACCGTTTTGCCCACAAATGAAGTCTAGTGTCACTCAACCACGTTTTTTTTTTAAATATAAAAGTAGCGTTTGTCGTGTAGATTTAGATTTTAGCACATTTTGTTTTTATATTGAATGGCATAAAATTCAGTATTTGCTAGGGCATGTTGGGGCTTTTGTCTCCCTATGGACGCCCATGTGCCCACACACTTTCACGAATGTGTTGGTTTGTGTTTGTTTGCTTGGACTTGGCGTGCAAATAGTGGCTTCTCCCTTACGATGAGATTTGCAAGGGACATTTGAAATCTTTAGTGTGAGACCTGCTACGTTCATGAAACATTTTGCATGCATATCAAAATAAGAAATACAAATACAAAATAGATGCAATGTTAATTCTTTTTAAGTGCAATAACAAATGTAAATCATGAAACAGTTTGCATGCATATCAAAATAAGAAATACAAATTGAAAATAGATACACTATTAATAACAAATACTTTATTTTTACAATCGTGTGTACATGAGCAAGTAAATAATTTTGTCAAAACGTATAATGTACATAATACTAAATGGAATACCCATAAGAATGTTGTGCTCGCTCGCGCACCGTATATTTTCGTTAAATACCGAAATTAAAATGGTTAATGCCGAGATGTGGATGTATGGCATCTTAGTTGTTGTGACTACTTTGAACTATTTTAATGGCTGTGTTGCAGAAAAGTTGGTTCAATTCATGTTGGTCTTGATGAAGCGTGAAAGCAGATAAATAAGCTGAGTCGACCAAGTCAATATAATTCTGCTATTGCTTGTATACAATTAAATCTGATCAGTAGGCCTACACTGGCGCCGATTTTCAAGATAAACAACATAACATTACTCATCTAACAAACTTGCTTACCTAACTTCTCCCCTCTCCCCCAGTTTAACAAGATTTCGAGGTCTGGGTCTCGATCGAAATCCTTGTAAAAGTTTCAATCAGGATTGCCGGTAGAAGATATCGGTTCGGGACCTCCCGGAGTTAGTCTCGTGCTTTACCGCTGAGCTGCGTCACTATCGGTTAAAGCTTAACTTTTGAGATTGACTTCAGCGTATGAATACGATATTACGTCGTGCATGTCAACGCTGACGCTCGAGGGAACGTCCTTAATAACGACGCACACAATACATCCAGCGAGTTCTTTAAATCAGCGGGACATAAATTATAATTATATGTTGTAAGTACGGGAGTACCCAAAATTGGGAGCGATTCTACTTAATCAATGGATTGTCAAAAATTATTTCATATGCATTGACATTTTTGGTGGAGGTGCCGGGTACGGAGAAGTGTTTCTTGAAAAACTGCTAGATCCGCCCTCTTGAACTCAAGGGTCAACAAAAACATTATTTATTATTATAATAATAATAATAATAATTATTATTATTATTATTATTATTATTATTATTATTATTATTATTATTATTATTATTATTAATCATTATTATTGTTATCATTATCATTATTATTATTATTATTATTATTATTATTATTATTATTATTATTACTATTATTATTAATATTAATAGTAATGTTTTTATTAACGCATGTCAATCGGAGGTCGTGTTCGGTTTTTATCGTGGAACGTGACTCACGCACAGTCGGATGGACGGACGGACATAAAAGTGGTGCTTACTTGGAAAATTCCCTCGCTCATAAATTATTATATTGTTTATCTAGAACGTTTTTTGTTTTATGCCTTTCAAGGAAAGGAAATATCCATCTGAGTGCCCCCAAGAAAGACTAACTTGTCTAACAATCCACAAGTTCATATTCTCAATTCCCAAAGTTGTTTGAGCGCGAAAGTAGCTGTTATCTTAGTATTTTGAGCTCTCTTTTCCAAGACATACCCTACTTCGACCTATTGATTGGTAAGTTTTTGCGTACACCCCCAAAACTTCTCTGCTCGCTTTAAACTTTTCGCACTTAGACAATTGAATGAAATTGGAGGCCCAAAGATAATTTACTGAAGATAGACTTTAAAGTTTAAATTGATATTAATTATTAGAAATTAGATGAGTAATTTGTTACTGCGGGCTAGAATTGCAAATTACATTAATTAGTTCCGCCAAGTTGCACGAGGAACACAGCTCCGCATCATTTCTAACAATGTATACACTTGGTTTCCTTTCAACACAAATTAGCCTATTTTCAATCTAAATCTAGCAATTTCCAAGAAATCTTTTAAGCATTTTGATTAAAAGTGTTCTTGGTGGGACATTATGCCACGTAACTCCAGCCATAACTACAATTTATAAACCAGTCGTTGGAAGCGCATAAGATCCCTTATAAGTATAACCGTCAAGCTGGATGTACCGTCAAGCTTAATTTACAAAATATGTATGAAGGAATTTTAAACAATGTGTGTAATTGAATGAGCTCCAAGCGCATGAGCGTAGCGAACGAAACGAAATCTTCAATTTGATTACCCCGAGCAAAATTTGTAGATTTTTGTGTCAGCTCTCTCTATCGTCAAACCAGTGTTTACGTGAAGGCGTGCGCATGCCCGCGGGCAGACACACCACACAAACTTAAAAAAAGTTATCACTTCTCTCATTTTGTAATGGTGAGTGTGGTGACACTGACATGACTAGATAAGAAGTCAGTCGTAGAGAATGTCTGGCCGAAGATTCGCAGGACTGTCGTTAGCACATTGTGACCATCGATTCGGAAAAACTAGCACATAACCATTGATTAAAAAATGCTTTCAAAACTGCTTCCTGAAAAGAACACAATTTGTAACAATTAGGCCTACGACTAATTACGTAGAGGCAAGAGCTTCCAAACATTGTCAACGAGGACGATAGCAGATGTAGTAAATGTTTCATGAACAATTTAGTCAGAACAAATAATTTTTTAAACGGATCTATATAACCCATTCGTGTTGATATATTTTTATTACTCTTTTAAGTCTTTTGTCCCATCAGAATGATAGTGTGTCATGAAATAAAATTATGAGATAATGAAATTAATTATTTTGAAGGTTTGTGTGAATTGTGAAAGTTGGCAAACATGCTCTTCTCCTTCCGTTTCCGCTGGCATTCTCAAATTACACAGCTTATAAACACATCTCCGTGGCTGTATTACATTAATGACATGCAATCGAGTTCCTATTTTCCTTCAATGACCAGGTTGGCATGCTTCAACCATGCAAAGAAACAATAGACAGCCTACCCACCGTGAGGGAATAATGTGTGATTGTCTTTTGTCACGCAAACACCTAGGAGATGCCCAATAGATTTCTTACACAGAAATATTCTCAACCTCAAGGATGCCTTCTAGATTTCTTGCACAGGAATATTCTCAACCTCAAGGATGCCCTCTAGATTTCTTGCACAGAAATATTCTCAACCTCAGAGATGCCTTCTAGATTTCTTGCACAGAAACATTCTCTCTTTAGTCAATCTCACAGATGCCCTCTTAAATGTTTGCACAGAAACATTATCTCGGTAGTCAAGACTTCAAATAAACACAGAACTTGTATTAAATGAATCTTTGATGCCCCAAACAGGCGTCTATTAACCAGAACTCCTTACATAATAATCACTTTTCTGGTAGGTTGGTGTGTATATATGCCTATATATTTTAGGCATAATATAGATTGTTCAAATAATTTCGATCAAGTTTCCACGCAAATAACTCTATAAGCTTCAGTGCGACGATTTCGAAATAACTCAATTTACTCTCCCAGCGAGTCCGCCGCTGTTGAAATGCTGATGCCGAATAATATCCCCAACAACCATAAACATTGAATCCTTTGAGTATTATTATACTGCATATGGCAATGGAGCTCGGGTTTACACTCTAGGGAAAGATAAAGGTTGGGGGGCGTATGTTTACAGCTGAAATTACTTGGTATTACATCGCCCATAATCCATGGATCTCAATTTGCATAACTACTCATACACGCCTCGCAAGTTTGTCTTACGTTGTCATCATATCAACAAACGTAGTTTGAGCAGTAAATTGGTATTACGGTAGAGCCGAGAGCCAATTCGATGCCTACCGACTAGTTAATTCTCAGGTTCCTGTCGATCTAGTACATTGTGAGCTCGACTTCATTACGATATCAAACACATTTTATATGTGAATTATGAGTGTGTTTTTAATTCGTTAATAATCTTTCTTTTCAATTTTGCTTGTCCGTTTAATAAATGGATATAATGACAACCTTTCACCTCTAACTAAATCCTATATTTTAAATTAAAAGTTTATAAATTCCCCTAAATCGGTTGAAAATGTTCCCTTTTATCTAAAACAAACAAGCGTGAAAGCATAATTTCATCCTGCCATGTGTTCTTTCACATTAAAACAACAGTGGGTTGGAGCAAACGTTGTAAAACTATCCTCAACGTAATTAACTCTTTTGTGGTGAAATAAAAATTGTGCTCGTGATATTCGGTCGCCGTGAAAACGTGAATACGGCTTTTGTATTGAGTCAAGAGAGTTGCTCCACTGGATTAAGTAAGAGTGGATTTTTTAATTCTTTTCCATGGGATTTTGCTCTCCATTCGGCCGGACACAAAGCGGATTGCTATAGGCGTGCTAGGGAGGTAATTACGTAAGCCGATTTCGAATAAATGGGATGCACGGTGCGTGCTCGGAACCATGCAGTGGCGGTGAGTTTATCCGCCGTGCCCACTGTATGTATGCACATTGTGTTACGCACGTCGAGTGCAAGCCCGCTTTACGCTACACTTTTTAAAGCGGACGCGAAAACCCATGGACCAACATTGAACAAGAAGATAAATAGAAAAATCTATTCCTACCATGATAGTCGAATCTTTCTAGTCTAAAATAATGTAACTTTACAGTAAGTTAAGTACAGTCTTTTTTGTCTTATGTAGGTAACAATTAAAAAAGTTATAAATAATGTATAGAAGTAATATAAAATGAAAGGCATTAAATTACTGTTCATTGAGAGCAGACGAAACTTTTCAGAACCTCATTTCCCGCAAATATACATTAAGTTATACATACATTATAATAGCAAAACTTTTCGCTGGTAGTCAAGCGAAAGCGGTCGATTCAGACTTTAAGTTGCAACAACAAAAGAAAGAAAATACTGCCTGCGACTAGGGACTGAGAACTGTGTATAGAGCTGATGAATTTCATGGCTTAGTCTAGCCAGTCAAGTTTAATTAAAGTAAGCTTACAGAGTATATACCCTTATATTTAACAGGCTTTTACTGCAAACTTTGTTTTACACGCTCATGTAAATTCTTGGTTTATGAAAAATGTTTATACAAATTGATGTAATAACTAATAGTTTTTTTTTTAAGTAAAGCTTAAAGAACTAGTAGTCTTATTAGATAGACTGAAAGACATAACTTGAAAGCTTTTAGTCTACTAGGGCTGAGCGGGTAGAGGTTTTGCAAGTCGGTTCGGGATCGAGTACTGAACTGCATTGGGTTTTCGGCTCGGGTAGGTACGTTTTAATACTGCATGTTAAACGGAAAGTGAATTTTACTTGTGATGAATATTACAATATGATTTACTACCAATAAATTTTCTTTTGACTGGATTTTCATTGATTGGCATTTTGTATAATCGCTATAAATAAAAATTGTCTGGACCGGCACCTCCACCATTTACTGATAATATATTTTTAGCTCGAAAATCGGATACATTTTTTTCCGATCCAATTATTGGGTCGGGCCTTAAATACCAGACCCGATTTTTAATTTCGGGTACCCACACACCAGTAGTTATAAATAAATGTAAATGATATACAGCTGTAAAATGAGGCAAAAATGAAAGTATAATATTGTTGAAAATTATTACTTTTCCTTGCAGTGTTCATGAACTCAAACCGTTGAGGATCACATTCAAATTTTAATACCAATACAAACAAGTTCATACATTTGACACATTAGCTTAATATTTTAGCTGAATAATATTGCTGCAATTGCTATGCCGTTGTGAGTACAATGGACAATATATTTGAATAATAGGAAAGTTTAAATGCTACATTTATATTTAATTTTAAAAAACTGTAATTAACATAGGACAAATCTGAATAAATAATAATTTCCCACACATGTATTGTTGGGCGTTGGAAAAATCGTAGGTCGCAAGAAATAAAATATACGATTTGTATAATGTATGAAAATATCAGTCCAAAGTATCAATTACCGAATTTCGTCGCATTGTGTTTACGTGTCATTTTCATCTGAAGTTTGAAACCACTGTCATACTCAGTTGTGTAGTTACTAACTTGAAATTCAAGGTCAACTGAGTTGGAACCGATTTGATAAGCATATTTCTAATTTTATATATTCGTTTATATTTTATTATTTGGAACAAATATTCTCATCCTTTAGGTTTCGACAGCCAAGTATACCTCACAAGGAGCCATTTGAAGTTGCCGTCCATCTTTCTTCCGAGTGAGTGATGCATATATCTAGTTGATCAATCGGATTCTCGGATTCTCAGCACACCAATGTCTGACTGATACTAAAACGTTAGCAAATTGTGACCCACATCCCCGCCAGGCAATTTATTGAAGCGAACCTGCCCCTACTTGCTTATCTGACATATATCGACTATTCTCGCGATAGGACTTGAAAGGATCGACAATCAATTTTAGATTCGGTTCGTTTCAAAAGCGATGTCTGTATTTGGTTGATTTTAAACTCCCGAATATTTCAGATGATGAAGCATTGAGAAGAGGGATTCCAAAAAGAAAGAGAAAATGGTTTCATCCAAATTAAACTTATCTATCAAACTCTTGGTGTTTCACCGATAACAATTCACAATTATATTTCAACACCCGTCCGCGGTGGCACACCGAAGCGTATGGCTCTACGAGAACGTGGGTACGAATCCCGCGTAAGGCATGTTTTTTGTAACTGTCCTACATCGTCATCTATCACTACTCATCGTCTCTTAAAGCAATATTGCAAAAATTTAACTATAGCATTCGAAGATGTTCTTGTAAATGTTGCGTTCAGGTTTTAATATGATTTTGAGAAAAGGTTATGTTCATTTGATTCCCTCTTAAGTAAATAAGATATTGAGATAGAGACAAAGATGAAAGAAGTCACATAAAGAATTTTCGACCGTACAGATACTGAGCTACGTCTTGCTTGTGAATCATTGCAGGTGCATACTGTCAGATAAGCTGTATTCAATACAAGGCCTGATGGGGTAAAGATAACCTGAGTTTTTTATTCAGGCAAAGTGGAATATTTCTCTTCCAACTCTGTGTTGAGCAACATAACAGCATCAAGATAAATGTATATTTGTCAGAATCGAAAGTTGCTCTGTGGTACCATCCTGTTCAGAATAACGATACTCGAATACGTGGGATTTTTATCTGTGGGATTCATCCTACCGCCCTTTGTCTGTTTCAATAGAAGGATGAATTTCATCAACATCCCCTTTCGTAAATGAATACTTCTCGTGTATTTTATCTAAGATAATATTATGATATGTCTCCGTCCTGTTTCGTAAATTCATACTTTGACTTTGTTTTAAAGCGTCTTTGATGCTAATTTGGTGAAAATACATTTTTGAAAACGCTACAAAAATTCCAATTCTATTCAAAATGAGGTTCTCCCATATTTATTGAGAATTAGTTTAGCATTGAAAAATGTTATTGTTCTAATTTTAATTTTCATGTATATGGCATCATTTCCCATAAGAAGTGCGAGAAAACCTCCACATTTAGGGTTTTGACAGAAAGAAAAAGTAGATACTTGAAATGCAAAATTTGCTAAAAATTTGAAAATTATATGACAACCATTCAAAATGAAAATGCTATTTTTATGTAAATAAGTGGGATTAATTGTAACCGGCCTGTTCCATATTGCAACACCTTGACTGTGTATTATAAATATGATTTATTATTGTCACCCTACCATGTTTATACGTGGTATGAACTGTCACCCTATGTCTTATAATTGGGTCTAACTGTCACCGTTATGTCATATAAGTGGGACTAACTGTCACCCTTATGTCTTATAAGTGGGACTAACTGTCACCCTTATGTCTTATAAGTGGGATGAACTGTCACCTTTACGTCTTTTAAGTGGAACTATAACTGTCACCCTCCTGTTTGACATGAAATCTTCGACTCTGTTCCAGCAGTGGGATGAATTCTGCAGTCCTCCTCTCTGGCGTGTCAACCCTCTCGAGTGGTAGCCCAACTGGCGAACAACCTGATGCCGACTTCATAAAAATGTTCGTCGGACAAATTCCACGCTCCATGGACGAAAATGACCTTCGGACAATGTTTGAGGAGTTTGGCCGGGTTCATCAAATCAACGTCCTTCGAGATAAAGTCACGGGGCACAGTAAAGGTAAGTAACCAACAATATAATCCCAGTTCGGTTTGGTAGGAAATAACCAAGGCCAGTTTCTCGTACCTTTGATCAGTATAGGGAACGGCCCCCTTAAGTTCTATTGGTACTTTGGTACTTATACGTTAATTTAAGATTTAACTGCAAACAAAGGCCAATAGATTTATTATATTTTTTTTCTTAAAGTGTGTTGACTTGAAAAAGAAAGGCGTGCAAATAATTCCCTTACCTATCCTTGGTCTTTAACCTTGATATTCTGCAAGGAACTCGCCGAAGTCTCCAACTGGCGGACTTTCTATCTTCACGCAACACAACACTTCCCAAGCTCTAACCTAGCAAAGCTTCGGTTGGTTGAGACCTAGGTTGTTGAGAATCCGGGCAGTTGAGACCCTCCGCGTACCAATCAGGTGGACAAAGTATAAATGATGGATATATTCAAGTGGTTAGGGCTTCCATATCTTCGCGTCCCTTACTCGCTCACAGATACACTGTGTCGAGCTGTTGATAAAGTCGCTTACTGTCATTCCTGTGAGATAAGAGTTTGTACAATTATTACGTTTGGATTTTGAATTTTAGAAAAACTATGATAATAAAGTTGAGATTCCTTTTTATTTTCGCTGGAAGGCATTTATTTGTATAAGGTTAGTCACCAATACAATCTTTCAACGTGTGGAACAAATCTCATTAAAAATACACAAAATGATATAGTTTCTCAATCAGAATATTAACAAGTTATATTTGTGTTTGTGTCAGTGTCTTTTCAGTCTCTTGATGAACTGGTGGTAAGAAAGAATTATACCTATACTATCAAACATTATTTTAAATTGAAGGGGATTGTGAACGACGTAAACCTTTTGGTTATTTCGAGTTTTTCTATACTGTCGATGTTTTGTTTGGATACATATCGAATGTTAAATATATTGTGTGACTTATTCCATTCGCATGTTAGAATCAATATGGATCAATGAATGAATAAAAAATCATGAATTATTAATCTACTCGACAGAAAAAAGTGGTTTCTTTTCTCTGCAAACTGTTTTGTCAAGCGAGCACAGCGCAACAAAAGCGAAATCTTATAAAAGCAATGGCTCAAGTGAGTCCAACATCCGTCGAGCTTTCAGCAGCAACTTGGCCAACTGATAGAAAAACCTAACAAACTGCAAAGCCTTCCATCAGCCATGCACATATGCAACTTCCTCAGCGTATCCGGCAGCGCGAACTAGTTTCAATACGTAAACCTCGACGACAACAACAAAAACCGCCTTATAATCAATTAGCTTGTAGTCATGTTATCTTCATTAATCAATTTAGTTAGAAATCTGTAACTTAAGTAATGAAATGGGTTTGATCACGAGAGCTGTACATGCGACGGTCAAGCCTAGGGGACCGTTGCGTGACGAAGTCCAGGTAACTGGGGGGATGTCACGATATCATTCGGCATCCGCTTCAACTACCTTTTGTACAACTTTATTTCGTTACTTCCCTCGTATTGTCAAGCTTCAAATCAACAGAGAACTAAAACACGTCTTATGAAAATAATTTCTACACTAGGCCGCTTCGCGAACGCTTTTTCTAGTCGCGTTGATGGATGAGCTTTTTTGATCGAAATGCTTATATCAACACCTTTATTTCTATGCATTTTGGCTAACTTTTTCAACTTTTTCTTTCAAATGACAATAGTACATAACCATTTAAAAAAAAACGCCCGAGAAAATTATTTTGGGGGGTCAGTGAAATTGAAGTCTTCGCTTCGCTCATCCAACAAATAAAAATCATATTTTTGTAATGTTGGATGCTGTTATGTCTCGTAGCGAGGCTGGCTCGCTAAACGTCGAGTATCAGTACCCAACAACCAGTATTAATTACTTTTTGTTAATAAATATCCACCTGTTACATACATACACCCACTAATCCACTAAGTGGGTTCAAAGTGGGTCAGTTACAAAATACAAATTTGTTTACACTTAGGGAAAACTTTTAATTCATTAATGCACATAAATATTATATTTGACAAGTACGAAACGGATCGAACTGATTTGTTATGCAACAAAACAAATTGATAAAGCTCTTTAAATAATGAAGTTACGTGCACTGATCGTATAAATAGCTGATTAAAGTAATTCACTTAGGTCCAATGCACTAGTTATCCACTTGCCCACAGTATTCAATTATGTTCTGAGTGCTTGAGTATTTCGTTCAAGATTGAACAAGCCGCTGTGATACCGACACTCCTTTTTACTCCCATTTTTCTAAAGTCTTGAGGTAATTCTACTCAGACATATAACAATGTCTTAGAGCATTGGAACTGAAGCAGCAGGGGATTGTACGCAAATAAGCCACACCCTATGGTAACAACTAACATCTCATCCTGTCTTTCCTGAAGATATTGCAGATTGTCATTTGTATGAACAAAAAGGTACAAATAGATGCGATAGTAATTGATTTTAGGAAATAATTTAAAACGGTAGAAATAGACCACCAGCTTCTTCTCCCTAAACTGGAAAATTTAGCATTTCGTGAGAAGATCATATAGATACCATCGTGACTATCTATTTACAGAACGCAATCGACTGTGAAACACTTCGGTTTATCATCATTAATTCCTCTAACATCCGGGTTACCCGAGAAAGCGAGTCTTGGGAACTTTTATTTACTCAAATCAACTTCAGATGCGAATAAGATTGTGAAGTGTTTGTTGTATGAGGATGATGTAAAATTACTTCGACTCGAACTTGATGTGTTTTCAGTCTGATTTCAAACATGCATGGTTACTAAACCTAAAACTATCCACGAAAAAAACAGAAGATCCGGTAGCTACTTTTACCCAAGTTTGGCCTTCAATCAACAATAATCAACACTCAACAGTATAGTACTCATGTTTGGAATTATAAATCGAAACTGCCTAACCACCTTCATTGAACAAATGATACGTCTGCTTTGTTTGACACTTACGCCGCAAGCAGAGTATGCTACCCACATCGTAAGCAAAAATAATATTATTGAGAGAGTACAACTGTATTTGAAACACTTGCACTTTCAAGCTAACAAGAGCACCTCAGGGCAAACTACCAATTACCATGTGCTCTGAAAACAGGCTGAGCGTCTCTTGCAAGCAGGATGAAATGCATGGATATGGTTCTACTCCAGGAAATTATTTATAACCTGCTTTACTCGCCTCTAATAGAATGCGTTTGCTAGCTTGTGGAACCAAGAAATACCCGTGTTTAGAATCTGTTTCATCTTCTATTCCCACCTAGCACTTGACACTGCAATCAACATACAACAAACTTCTGACAAGGAAATATTTAGATTTACACAACGAATATTTACATCGTATCTGTGCCAAATCAAAAACCTATTCGATATCCATAAAATTAGAAAATGATTTATAAAAGGAAGTTCATGATAGAAATGATGATTTTAGTAGTGACCAGAATGAAACCGTCCCGTACTAGCAATGGTACTAGCATTGAGTTTAGAACATATGGCTTCTACGTTACCCACGCTTCCGCCACATGCGGCGCGCGCGTGGATGATTTGGCCACTAGATAGTAGTTCGAGTGCGCCGTGTAGGTAGTCGTCGATGGAGGTGTCAGGGCAATTATCGGTAATTACTACCAATTTTGGTGTGATTGACATGTTGATAATGAACGCCAGTATAATGTAGCCTATAATTTCGGACGGGACGCCAAAGCGGAGGGCAGAATGGATCATGGATGAGCTCTTCCGACCATGATCATGGTTAATTCATAATGTTTTAACGCAGGCCTGCTTCAACCCAACGTAATTAAACTTGACTAAACTGTAAAAGGCAAAAGCAATCAAAACGTAAAATTTCTAAACTTGTATGATATCAGATTTCTACACAACATTTACCAGTAGATATTCGACAAATTTGGTAACAGTTGTGCCAACAATTTTGACTTACAACAACAATTACAACAACAATACCGAGCATGTAGCTCTGAAACTAATGATGTAACGCGTGATACTCTGGTTCCGGAAGTCACTGGCAATCCTGACTGAATGTTTTCTGCAAGGGTTTTTCAGTCGTTAATGGGAATGCAAGGGATTGAATCGTCAACTCCAAAATACCTAGTTAAGATACATGAAGAGGGGCATGAATGGCACTCTGGGCAGGTTTCTTGTGAGAAATTAAAGAAATAAACAATTAATAATTTAAAACCATGTTAGTCACTCTTTTGCTTGTAAATAAACTGAGTCCAGAAAATACATCTTTTAATTAGAAGTGTTTGGCCTACAGGGATTCGTTCGCACGCATTCCCAAACAGCACGTTACAGATTAAGAACTGATAAAAGTACCAGATTATACATAGTTAATGAGCGCGACTTCTAACCCCCCTCCCTCTCCCCCCAACATACCACTTCCCACTTGGAGACGAGCGAGAGTTTTAAATAATTGCGTTACTTATTTATAGTCGGCGTGATACGACTGACTTTAAGACTAAAAATACATATTTCATCATATACTTAATGGTATTGGCTGGCCCTTTACTTCATTAACCCATACATTTCGGACACTTTTCACACTAAAAATTTGTCGAGATTTTAAAATACTACTGTTTGTTTTTTTTAGTTTAGGAGGAATCTGCATATGAAAATACTAAAACAAGTCAGCAAACGATCAATGCTCATTCTACCTGCTGTGTCATCGATCGCACCTTAATGTTAATTGCAAAGACCAGTTTAAAAAAGTAATATTATTATAACACCCATCCACACTCACGTTACATTCCCATTAATGTTTCAAGAAAAGTTTCCTTGAAGTCCTAACATTTTCTTTCTGCATAACACATTACCAATCTCAAATGAACGCATTTTGTTCTTATCCATGATGATATGGTTTTATTCTCCTTTCTTGAATTTGTAACTAATAACCTCGATTGGTAACATTCTCATAAGGTAGGGGCGATTGAGGGGAGGGGTGGTGGTGGTGGGGGGGGGGGAAATGGAATAAATTGAAAGAATTTTTATATTTTATATTGAGTACAGTTTGTATTTGGAGATATATTAATTAAATAATAAATAATTCTCCTTGCCCTCACTGTGGTTTGCAACTGGCACGAGTATCTGATAGGGGATCTAAGAAGTACACAAGCAACTAACAACAACACAGAAAAACAAAATTCGAAGAATACAGCAAATAATAAACTTTTAGTGCGTTAAACGTTGGGGAGTTGCCAGATTTCGGGGTCTACACTCCACACCAAACATTCTTAGCATTGCGATGTCATGAACACTTTGGAGGAGGTGCCGGCCTAGGTTTAACTTCGGAGGGTTAGCATTGGTCACAAAACATCGTTACATACATACGCAATGCAACGACAGATTTGGTGAGTGCACTTACTCGAAGTTTTAAACCTTAATTGGGCTAGCACTTCAAAGGTTGACCAAACATCTGGTTGAATATCTACATGCACAAATGATTCAAATTGTAGTTATCGACTCTTTATTTTGTCATCAGACTGCACAGTAACAACATCGGAATCGTAATTTAATCATACGGAAAACTTGCTTCCTAATTTGGAACAGGTTAAAGCATATCGAGGTCGAAGATCAACTCGGATTGAATAATACAGGCATAATATGTATAAGTTGTCGAAACTATACTTACCTTTATTCTTTCCAATCATTGCTCGTAAAACAATGTGTTTAACGTCTGAGTTATTTCGAATATAAGGTAATTATAACGATAAAAAGCAATTCACGGGCGAAGTAATAGTTTACTGTCATGCTGAATGTATTGGTGCGACTCTTTCAATGGACTTACACTTTGCATATTGTTTTCCACGTCGCATTGCTCAGAATTGCTTGTTTGCTCCTGGTGTTTTTTTAATTCCATTAAAAGGAACTCGCAGTCCACGGTGAGTAGTAAGTTTTTCGTGCATGCGAGTGTATGTCGGTGCTGCTTCTTGCCAAATGGAGTGAAACTCGCTATTGTATTTTCGCTCCATTGCTCCAGATCGCGTTTGTATTGCCGTGGTATTTTGTTTATATTCCCTGGTATAGTAACCGTCCTGGTGCTGGGTGCTAAAGCGAAAAAACACAACTGAACTGCCTTGTACGAAGGAGTCTACACAAGAAGGTCATTGCAGAAAAAGTAAGGGATAGTAATAAGAAATGAATGACAAAGTAAGGGTTGTTTTGCGTGTAAGAACATTTTGCTGCTTAACCGCCTGACATTTAGGGCTTTCAAAGCTGAAGCAATATCTATCCCACATCAGAGCCCAGTCGAGTAGGAGAATGCTGAAATTCCGTCTGTAGTAGGCGTAGTGTTACACAAGATGTAATATCATTCCGATGTTAGTGCTATCGTTAGTACCATATCAACCTACACCCCGGCAATTTAATATTGTTCAGGCAATAAATGTCAATCATTATTTTATCCTCTATAGAGCGCTTGCCTCACCTTTATTGAAGTTATACATACACTTTATTAACTTCCTCGCCAATTCATTGAAAGGGATGACGTTTACAACCCTGTACAGTGTACAAAGAGAACGGTAAACAGGTCTCTTTATTCAGTCAACATTTCTCCGGGTACGTATATACTGATGTATGCTGTGAGTTGTATTGATGTATATATGCATATTTTGTAAGTATCCTGAATCACGGATTCAGTTTGACATAATCACAATTATGTATTGCATATAATTAAACGTCAATATTATTTTTGCTAAACGTTTGTCAACATTTGAACAGAAGAATCAAGATACGCGTTCGGAAGTTTTCTTCCACGAAAGTTTGATTATTCCCTGATTTGCTGTTTCTGATTTTGAGCAAATCTCATATTCGTTTGAATTGGATCGTCTAATAAATCACTTTTATTTTCGTTTCCTTTTATTCTGCTTTTCTTTCCTTGTTTCTTGTTTTCTTTTTATCAGTTGAGACTGAGTGGGTTGACTCGAACTACAATTTTCTTTTTCTTTATATTTTTCCCTTTTTCCTAATGTTTATTTGATCGATTTTCATTTATTTATTTCGCATTTGTAATATTTTTTCATTATGTTATCACATACGGTTGTCTTATGATACATTGCTGGTGTAATTGTTGTTATTTCAACATTTGCACACTACAGTTCATAATTTTGATTTATGAAGTTCATTCTATTAATTTTCCGCCCTTCTTAATCCGTTATTTTAACTGAATATTATGATAGACGTACGAAAAATCAATGAATAAGTTGGGGAGCTTACCTCGTTTATTGGATAATTATATCAACGTGGCTTCGCACTCCTTGTTGTATGGTTCCATAACAATTCCAAAGAATAAGCTAGGTACCATATTATCTCAAATGAGAAATACTGATCCCGAAGATTTCGCAGACTTGTTGGCGCCAGTAGGTTTATCGTACATTCGTCTTGCTCACATGCTCATTATGAATGGTACAATAGATGCAACCGATGAGTCAACATTTTCCGAGACTCTACATCTCCAACTTGGAGACTGCAAGAGAAGAAAAACGAAGAAACTTTCGCTCTGTGGCGTAGCAAGCGAATTCTATTTCACTTCAATGGTGTTCGTGTGGAGTGTGTGGACATATTTCAACCGACCAAGAAAAGTATTATTGCAGCTAGAGAGAGGTTCTTATAGAATTGTATGAAAGCGAGTCGGTGCAATGCATAACGAGTTGTAATTATTTTCACCTCGCGATGATATTCAAAGATTTGCTCTACATCCTACGTCTCGACTTGGTGTGGAAGAAAAGCAGCCGTCACTACGTTAGTGAAATTAATTATGTTTGATTATAAAATGACAACGAGCAGACTGATCTATAAATTGTAATCAACGCTGATTTGTTATTCCATCCTGCGTGGTACGTCGTGTAAGGTAAGCCTTCCCCAGTGATGACAAAAGTATAGTATTCCAGGAGAAACTCGTAAGTAAATTTGATATTTAACTACCTAAGTCTTTTACAATCAAAGTTAACCAGGCTCGCCTTTTAAAATTAATTAATTTAATGGAACTCAATGTAAAAATAAAAGTAAATATTCAATTCTTATTCACTATTGGAGGATTGACGGGAGTTGCTTTAGCTAATTCATCCGTAGATATTATTTTACGTGATCCATATTATTGTGTAGTTGCTACCCGTTTAGGATAATGATTAAGGTAAATACTGTCAGTTAGTTAAAAGTTTGTCTTTTCATTATTTGCATTAGATGACAATGAAACAAAATCACATATTGAACATTTATTAATATTAAAATCCTATCACTATTTGGTTAATCATAGAATTATTCATATGTGACGTCCGCTATTTGCATTACTTTTCTGTATGTCTAGCTTTTTCATTCACTTTTTGTAAACATCTGAAGGGATATTGGATGCAACTGTATGAAAATTAAATTATAAACAAACACTGGTGCCCAAATGAGGAAAGCTTCTTATTCAACAAATCGTCAAAGAAGTATTGAAAAGAAAATCTCGTATTTGGTGGAGGTGCCGGGTATTCAGGATCTAGTAAATTAAAATACGTTTCTCTTCACATATTCCAATCTCGTTGCTGTTACGGGTGCAGGATAGTTGTATATTAAGTGTGGGTTATGCTAGTCCCGCCCCTTTGACCTTGAGGGTAATTAAAAGCATGATGTATCGTCCATCTTGAAAGACAATGTCAACAAGAACCCCGTTTATTCGGAGGTCGTGTTCGGTTTTTATCGTAAGACGTGATACACGCACATACTGACGGAGGGACAGAAAAGTTATTCATATAGGGAACTTTTACTCCCTAATGCACAAATTAAGTTCACTTATTGAAGAATCGATTCACTGATTGCCCATTGTTGATTAATGTTGCTAATGCTACTTCAAACTGAAATAAAAAAAATAATATTTTATACAAATAAAATCACAGCTATGATGTACAAATACATCATGATTGGTAACATGTATCTTAATAATTCTATTTAAATACTAGGCCGCTTCGTAAACGGAAACGCTTCTTCAGTCTCGTTGATGGATGAGGCTCATCGATCATCCGATGAGCGTATTTGGTCTATCTCTCTTCATTCGAAAAAATCGTAATTGTCCGTTTTTTTCAGAAATTTGTGAAGTTCTTCAAGATCGGAATAGTCTTTTCTCCGCTAAAGAGACAATTTTTTAGGGGGGGGGGGGGGAGGGGGGTAGTTCAATTTAATAAGTCTCCGATACGGTTATCCAATTCCATTTAATCTTCTAAATAATTATAGGTGCTGTGTATTGTTCCCCTTAACGCGGATTTTCCACATCGTTTTATAGAGACTATCCAAACCGAACCACTTCCCCTCCCCTTCAATCTCTAGTCAACTCCCCCAGTTTGTCTTCTCACGCGCGTTTTTTGGTCCTCCTTGAAGGAAGTGCCTCATGTCCTGACCGGAGTCCAGTCTGCTAATAGATTATTTGTGTATTGTGAGCTAACAATGTTCGGGTAATGGTAATGAAAAGGATTAGCAGCCTCTCCGAAGTCGGAAGACTAATTTGCTCGGGTATTAGACAAGGGTCGCTATTGATGAACTTCACTCAATAGCGCTGAATAGAACCTATTCAAAGCTGTATAATCTGATTATTTCTGTTATGACAATACTTCACCCATTCAAGCTTTCGTTGACGAGCTTGAAAGGAATACCTTGTATTAGCTGTGGAAAATTAGGGGTTTACAAAAGGCTTATAATTACGAAAATTCCTCTTCTCCCTCGCACATCTCGCGGTGGCGCGGAAGCCTGGTCTACAGTGTATTTAGCCAAAAGAATGCAGAGGCTTTTTTCTCTATCAAAGGTAATATCGAGCCAGCTCTGTGAATGGAATGCCAATCACAATAGGTTGGTGGTGTGCTAGCTCTTTTGTTGGCGTTAGCTCCCGATGCTTGGACAATATTAGATAACGGGCGGTATAGTGTAGGAACTTACTCACAAATTTGGGTAGCGGAATATTTAGTTTTTCGTATACATGAAATCACAAATTATTGGAATAAGCAACTGCTAAAAGCTACCGGAATGTGTTTAATAGATAGAGATGTGCAAAAATGGTAAGAACGAAATTCGCTTTTATTAAGTTGAAATAATCCTTTCAAATTCAGTTTGCACGTGAATCACCTGAATTGTGATTGAATGGTACCATTTTCCAATTCGCAAATTTTCACGATATTTTAGTTGATACCGCGAACTAGTCGTGAAATTAGCAATTATGTCTTTAAACGCGAATAAGGTCTCGACATTTTTTCAAAGTTTTGGTGGAGGTGCCGGGTAGGTAGTCGAAATTAATTTAATCCTGGCTGGAACATTTGGTGTAGGTGACGGTTCATAAAACGCGATTGTGAGATGGTAATAATCGTTTGTACACGAGTAAGCTCAAAATACTTCATATCAAAACATCGACTTAATGCAAAAAAAATGCATAATTTCGTAATTTTGATAGAGGTGCCGGGTAGTCGAAATTAATCGTGGTAAAAACTGTCGGAAACTTTGATAACTGAAGGCTGAAATTGAGCTTAAAATTAAAACTGATTCTCACTCTCTTTTTCGTTTTAAATTAATCATAAACTGTCCTGGAATTTGTGATACTGATAATTTAAAACTAGGAGTTTTTTTTTTAGTTGTGCATTACAAATTGTTTTTTTGTTTTTTTGGTAAATAATGAAAGATCGCGAATTTTAATTCTTAAGGCGCGAATTTTCAAACTTAATAAAATCATTTTTGCACATCTCTATCAATAGAACCCATCCGATAAAAATTATGAATTTCAAATGCATGGAATATACCGAGCTGGGTTTACTGTCCAAATTTACAATTTTTTATTTGTATCGTAGAGCACCAAGGAATTAAAAACAATCTGTCAGTGGTATTTAAGCCACCGACCGGCACACGGCAATGTCAAACCTATTCAAGAAGGTCAGTTAAAATGCAGGAATATTCAGACAAGCACAGGTACGGGAATACCTACATAGGGAGCAAAGGTAACCATTTTAGTTTAATCATGTTCATTAATTATATGGTGGAGGTTTAGGGTACATGGTTATTTAAAACACAAAAATCAGACGTCGTGTTCTGTTTTTTATAGTAAGACGTGACACAGGCACAGACGGGCGGACATGCAAGTAATGTATACAGGAGAACTTCGCTCCTATGTCTTGTTAAAGTGGAAACGGATACTTTAGGCCACGTCTTACTATTACTATAAACTAGTTGATGGTTTACATTGGCTGGTGCTGGAGTTAATTGCAAATGTATGTCACAAACTCCCTAGTTAAGACTTGAGCTTGTGTGTGGAGCGACTCGGTGGAGCCTGAGTAGCTCATTGTTCCCAATTCCCTCGTTCTACACAGTTCCAAAACGGGCAACTTCTGTTGCATGGGCTTTACTTCACATTTCGAAATCGATTCATTTATGTAGAGTGGAAAATTAGTTAAACTCTCATATTATTTACCCGATTGTAGTGATTTTCCACCGATTTTCGTAGTCTCCGTACTTCATCCAAGTCTAAAGCAAGTGCACGCACAGCGTAAGGGGAATTTACTACATACACATTTATTTTAAACTGATATTCTACTACATGATAGTCATTTAAATGTTTAAGTATGTTGAAAATTTGTTTCTCGAAACCAGTTAAATTTTACGCTAGTTCTCAGCTTCTGAAATTTTTATTAAAAAAAGGGTTTTGAAGTTTTTTGGCTCTTTTTTACTCATACACGCAAAAATACGCACATGGTA
This sequence comes from Sweltsa coloradensis, assembly GCA_024449915.1. Taxonomy (NCBI): domain Eukaryota; kingdom Metazoa; phylum Arthropoda; class Insecta; order Plecoptera; family Chloroperlidae; genus Sweltsa; species Sweltsa coloradensis. Next base: position 164,924 of record JAMZAV010000021.1, read on the forward strand.
TTAATCTGAATCAATCGAATCAATTGCGAAATCATCAAATCAATCTTCTGTATGTTTTTCACTTCTTACTTGGTTTTTAGTGAAATACTAACTTGTTTATTTTGAAATCAGTACTCGGCCTTTTTTTTAAGTTTATCTAAAACATATTTTTGCTTCACATGCTTAATTAATCTTGAAAAGTCTTTCCGTCATCCTTTCCGCTCTTCAATAGCGTGAATGTAATTTTAAGTGGCGCATATTCTATTCGAAATTTCGCTTCACTGCTGCTTTTCTCTTTGTTCATTATGAATAGTCATCTTCTTCCTGTGTTTAGGTGGATGTGGTCCTACTTCGTCGCACGCTCAGAGCAAAAACAAAATACACTGTTCAAAATTCAATTTCCACTGGGTGAATAACCCATGTAGTATCCAGTAATCTTGCCCAGTGTAGTTAGCGAGTCTGCTTGGTCGTACTGCACACTCGCCACCCCGGCCAACCATAAGCATTTATAGCAAGTTCAACTAGCAATATAGCAGTCAAATTAAATTGAATAAATTGCTATTTCAGAAGTTTGACTATAGCAGCGCGCCAACTGAGAGCTAGCATCTATGTATTTCACTGCTTACGTCGGTTAAATGGACTGGTATGTTGCTTTGGAACGGGATGAGATAAGTTATGAGTAATAAAAGTAGTCAACAAGTTGACGGCTTAACTTTCTGGGTTTCAACTGTGGAGTGCATATGGCCGATATGCGCAAGACATGAGACTTATTCAAGAGGGCCCAAGTTGGATACTCGCTATCGGCAATCCAGACTGAAAAACTGTTTCCGGATTTACTTCATTCAATTTGGCAAATGTTAGGGAATGAGTCCTAGACATTTCCTCGCAAGTATCTTCACACCTGCCTAGATAGTCACCTGAAGAAGGGCATGAATTGTTCCCACGAAAAACAAAAGCTAGAGTACATAATGTCTCTCGCCGACTCCCAAGACCCTCCGAAGAATGTTCGCTCTCAGAAAGGGGTAGCAATTGTAGGGTGACAGTTTTTCTCGTCGTCTTTATTAGATGAGCAAAGTTTTGTAAGTGCTTGACTTTTATGACACCAACATCTTGTAACCTAGTTACAGAACTTGAAGTGCTACTGTTATTTCGAAAGATATTTCCTCTACAAAATACTTGAAAAGTTATTTAAGGCGGTGCGGCCACCAAAATACGTTTTCTAAAATTTGTATAAAACCGTGGTTTTAGAGTAAGAACGTCGGATAGTCATTTTGAGAAGTCTAAAACTTATAATTTTATGATTGACATATACTCTCATAATTGCACGTTTTTGCCAAATATGTGTTGTTTAATTAATGTATATTTTCTAATTTTAGTTTCACTGTGCTATTTTGACATGTGCCGTTCTACGGTTGTTTATATTAAATATACAATATACAATTAAATATATAAAAAGAAATTAAATTTAAATAAAAAAAATTTAATAAATTAATTTAAATTAAATTAATTAAATATACAAATTTTGTATAGAAAGGAATGTCCAAGGACTATATTACTAAAAGATGATTTAAGAAAACCTTGAACATAACTTATTGTCAGGATTGCCGTAGCGGATTTACCCGAAGACTTCCCGAATCATGTCTCACGCGATAGGCTTGAGCTACCTTCCTTTCGAAGTGAAAATAATATAATAACATAGTAAAATTGAGCCTGAGTAAGAGGACTGTCTAGCGATTAATACTAGTATACTTTTCAAATATTAGATCCACGAAGCCACAAATAAATAACATCTTTATAAGAAATTCACACTTAAAACTGTTAATGAATGCAACTTTTTGGATGTGTGGTTTGATAAAAATCTCAATTGGAGAGTGCACTGCGGGGAAGTTTAAAGAAAAACTGTGCTCTTCGTGTTACGCGATATATTGTATGAAACCCCTAGTCAGTCACATTTTTAAAGTCTATATATTATGCATATTTTCAATCTGTTGCAAGTTACGGTATTTTAACGTAGGGAAATTCTAGAGAGACCCTGATGTGTGTTTTTAAATTACAAAAGAGGGCTTTAAGAAACTTGATGGGGGCGTCAGATGTTCAAGGAACAACAGATTTTAACTATACATAGCATTTTTATTTTGGAAATGTAATGCACATTTAAAAAAAAATAGAAGTATGTACAATATAAATTCAGATAACCACACGCACCAACGTTTTACAAGGTATCACAACAAACTAGTCATGCCTGTTCATAAGACTGTTTCATTTGAAAAGTGTGTTCATTATATAGGATTAAAGTTTTACAATCATCTCTCTGAAAATATTTCTAATACCCTTGATGGCAAACTATTTCGTTGTATAGTAAAATCCATACTTTTAGCTGAATGTATTTATGATTGGCAAGATTTTTTTACTTTTAAATTTTAAGTTGATCTGGATGTAAGTCTTGTTTTTTTATTGATTGACTTTTTATACTTGACATCTTATACAGTTGAATGTAGATTTACCATTTTAAATTGACCTTGTAAAATATCACTTTTACACTTTTAAAAAAATGTGATCTATTTACAATTAAACATGAACTAAAAGTGAAACTGACTGTAATACGTGTTAATCTCATAAACTCGTCAACATTTCACAATTCATTGGATGACAATGCACAAAGCAAGCTAGGAACTGGAGTACCCAAAATACGTAAAAAAAGATGACGTTATTGTAACACGCATGTCACCGCGTACAAGTCTGATGGTGGAGGTGCCGGGTATAAAATATTCCAAGTTCTTGAGGGCCAGACCGTCCCCCCTAACCACCCTGGTCACCAAACCATTCTGTATTATCCTTGTTTGACGGAAATGACAACAAAAAAACTCACGTCAATCTGAGGGCATGTTCTGTTTTTGTTGTGGGACGTGACTCACGGACAAACGTACGGACAGAAAAGTAATGCATGTTTGAGGGAGCGTCGCTCCTAAACCCTAGTAGTAGCACATTGCATGTCACGCTCGAGTTGAATCTTATTCGTTCTGATGCACCTGGAATGTATTTCAGATGTGTGATTTACTGTGTCGACGAAAAAGAACTAGTTCTATGTATAACCAATAAGAATTGATACATCGCAGATAAAATATTTCCAACCGTGGACCCAAGGGATAGTTTCCTCCATAGAGTGAATCTACATACTTAATTTACACAAATACCTACATTGGACGTACCCCAAGGGGTTAACCAGCTCTAGTGCTCCTCAGAGTTCGATTACCCCCCTATAATACCAGTCCGCGGGGAGTTCAAGCCCTGAGTTGGTTTACCCCTTGTAAATTAACCCGTCATATTTTAACCCCTAAGCTCCTGTACCTCTCTATGACCAACTGCAAGTAACTACCGGCGGTTAACTAACCTTCGGGCTCATGTACTCCTTTGTGACTATAACTATACGCACGCACGCAAGCAGGTTTCATTATTGTAACATGGACACGTGTAATTTTATTATTGTGTGGATGTAATCATTTCGTGTGTTGTGTTATAAATTTGATAAGAATTATTCTGGTGCTAAGATTTTATATTAACACCAGAAAGTCATCCATATTTTAGTACACGTCTTTTCTTAATCAACGTATGCGTGCGAAATATCTGTCTTTGTACAAGTATCTAAAAACGAAAATCGGAACAAAGAAAACCGAAACTCGACTACGCGCTATAATCAGCACGTCGTCGTTATTTGCTGGGCTGTTTCAAGAAAATAAATAAACGAATCGGAGAGAGTATTTTAACGAAACAGATGAGATAATAGAACACGCAAAGAATGGGAACGATCTTAAATTCATTAAAGAATTGAGAAAATACGAAGTAGATTGTCAGAGAGATGAAAGCAATTGAAGGAATCATTATTTTTCAATTAGAGACCTCGTGTTTAAATTGAACAATGATGATAACACAGCTCCCAAGTGATTTTACCAGATCCCTTACGAAAATCGACAATTCCCATCATTTAAAATTGAAACGAAAAACCCCAAGTCAAATATTCAAATAAACGGAAACTGGCTTTCAAGTTTAATGATATATCTCAAATTGGATGCACTTATTACATTCTGTCGAGTTGTTTTCAATAATGTGAGGGCGTAAAAGTCTATATTTGCATAGAACAAAGTGGAAGTGAATTGCATCCATGGAGCCCAGACGCTATTAGCTTATGAAACGAGCGTTATTGAACAGGATCCCTCCATAGCCTTCTTGGATCAATAACGCTACGTGAATCGCTTTTTGGTAGTCAGAAATCAAACGGATCTGAATAGCTTTGTTTAGCGATTATGATTGGATGTTGATGCTTCAGCTCTTTCCAACCAACACCGCGGTACAGGAATGATACTGAATCAAACAAGTACACATTACGAAAATATCACTTTGGTTATGTACACAATTAAATCTACTGTTTCTAGTGAAGTGGTTATGAACTTGGGAGACTAAGCAAGAGGTTTGTTTATTAGTGAGTGGACTTGAGATAATGGTATAATTTTCGAAGTTAAAGAATTTCAGTTTCGTTAATGTATCCCGCAAGATTACTCATACAATAAATAATACTAATTGAAATTAAAATACATAAACCCATTCTCGAAATTAATGGTGCCTAAAACACTCGCGGGCTGCCAGTTTCTTATCCCGGGCAGCCCGGCGGGCTACTTTTATTTTCCATCGAAGTATGTAAATGTAGTGACATCGACAGCAGGCCCTTTGCCTCACACACCAAGTGCAGTAACAGCAAATTCCAAGCCCCTTGCTACACACATCATATATTATGTAGTATTACAAAGAGCGGAAAACTTTTGACAGATACAACCATTTTTAACATTTTTGCCATTGTTACCTTTACTCGGATCCTGCTAACATTATGTTCTAGTATACTAATTACATTTTAAGTCTTAAATGTGTCAACAACCGGATGGAAAATCAAAAGTTGTGTGATACTACACGTGTTAAATAAGTGCAAACTTTGAATTACGTTTCCTAACAATTAAAAACCACCTCACGATGAATGCGTTGTCATACACGATATCTTCTGATTCTGACAGAACCCTTAATTTGTACAAACCTAGATACTGAGAGAGGATCTTCCGCGAATATTCTGCCCAGATTCCAAATCTCGTGTTTGGTGGAGGTGCCGGGTATGAAGAGGAATACGAAAATAAATTATCAATGATTGCTTGTTGCAGTTGCAGCCTTCACTAAATATGGTGCAAGTGCCGAGTACATAATTATTAACCATTCTGACTAACATTCTGAATAATACAAACATAGATACTGAGAGAGGATCTTCCGCGAATATTCTGCCCAGATTCCAAATCTCGTGTTTGGTGGAGGTGCCGGGTATGAAGAGGAATACGAAAATAAATTATCAATGATTGCTTGTTGCAGTTGCTGCCTTCACTAAATATGGTGTAAGTGCCGAGGACACGATTATTAAACATTAATCATCAGGGTCACCAAAAGCGTTTTGTATGTTTCCTTGTTGAAGGACTGTTGTGTTCTTTTGTTTTCTTGGGAGGGGGGTGGACTGACGGACATGAAGGGAAGCTTCTCTCCTTAATAATCTATGTCTCTGAGTTAGTTGAAAGACCCTGAATTAAGGGGAATATAGTTTTTGGTTATTCAAATATAGACTATTTGATATACAACTGACATGGCCGACACTCAAGAGCACGTGCTAGACACTAATCGCCTTCTCGACGACGGCCAGTCACTCCGTCGCATGGGCGCATTGCCAACTTGACGTTATATTTTAGATGCGTTGTTTACGTTTCGCTAACACCACCATTAGCTGTTATACCTAAGCCTTTACATCCACATGTCATAGTCCGATGTCTTACACCCAATAACGAACGACCAGAAACATTCTAAAACCAGCATGGCCCGCTGGTGACTACCAAATACATCCGTTTCTAGCCAAGGTCATGCACCAAAACGAAGCATTCGAGGAAAATATAATCGGGCTGTAGATTATGTTGTCCCTTATACGAATAGAGATTGCTATTCTAGAGGCAGCCACAGAAAGTTGTTTTTCCCTCTATGTGAGTTGAGAATTTGAAATATGGCAAGCAAAGTTGAACGGAGATGGATCTTAATAACGGCAACATCTCTTATGTCCTTGTCAGATTCATAATAGTTTTGCTCCACCCCCCACGGTCACACGCACACACACACATGCTTAACGCATTGTTATTTTATGGTAAGGAGCTATGTAACACCGAATAGATTATCTTTCACACCGTCTTGAAACTAAAATAAAAATTTACACTCAAACACACAAGAATATAATATGTACTTCGAAAATGTATCCGTTTGTCTTTGTGATACGTGGATTGTGCCAAAATAACTAACATCAATTTACGTGTACAAAACAGGAAATATGAGCAAGTAACTTATTATTAGTTTCCGCCTCGAAACTACTCCTAGAGTAGTCCCCTAGGTCTTATTGGAGATATTTGTCAGTGGGACCTATATAACTGCCGTCAAGTTGATAATATATCGAATTTACCATTTTCCCTATTCACGATTCAAATTATCTGTTATCAATGATTTTTTGTTGAGTAGCACGTAAATACCCTTTAAGAGAAATACATCTACCAAGCCTGCCATGCAATGTGCTATTGAAAAACATTGTCGCCACAATTTTTCGAGTACGACAAGCGCTTGATAAACAACCCCCAAAACAGTAACGATCGAAAAATAAACTAGGAAGCTTCGCAAACGCTTTTTCAGGCGCGTTGTTGGATGAGCGTAATTTTTTTTAAACGAAAAAAGCGTAAAATTGCGATTTTTATGAGAAATAATTTTTCGATTACGCTCAAATTTCACACGAATATATTAATTCATAAAATAAGGTTCTGTGAAAAAATCATTACAATCGGATAAAGCATGTAGGTGTTATAAGTCAAAGAATTTTTTTTTAATTCAAAAAATCGTAAAATTGCGATTTTTATGAGAAATAATTTTTCGATTGCGCTCAAAAACGTGGCAGTTCTAAGTTCAGAGATTTCGAAGGCCTCCAGAAAATTTCATCGCAATTGCAGTATCGGTTTAGCCGGATTCGTGCTAACAAACACACAAAAATACAAACAGAAAATAAACGAAAATAAAAAAACATTCCGGATTTTTTTCTCCAGTGTAGTGAAATGGAATCTTCGCTTCGCTCGCTACGCTCATCCAATTAAATCATTTTAAGCACTCTAATGCAAACATTTTTAATTTATTCTTATTGTTGTGCAAAATAATAATAATAATAATAATAATAATAATAATAATAATAATAATAATAAAATATAATAATATAATAATAATATAATATATAATATAATAATAATAATAATAATAATAATAAATAATAATAATAATAATAATAATAATAATAATAATAATAATATATAACAAATATAATAAATATAATAAACTAATATAGTAAACAAATAGACAAACGAATACATCAAAAACTCGGTTTAATAATAATGACAAGAGAAGGAAACAAGAAACTTACCTTATCGACGTTGCATTCCCAATGTGCCATAACGTCGAGACCACGTGAAGAAAAAAATTGACAAGTATAGTGAACTTGCAATTGACGATCAAGAAGATGTGGAAACAGAAAAATGTGTAATACAATCCCATTCATTATATCAGCCAACGGCATCATACCGAAGAACTAAGAAAGCATAAACAACTAGATCTTCAACCCAAGTATACATCGAGACCAAAAGGCAGTAATCCAACAAGTGTAGAATAGAATTCGTAAATTTAACTAGAATGATACTTCGAGATTCGAGAACTTCCATCCTACATGGTTTTCGTGTTTCCATAGTCCGAAGAGCAAATGCAGGATGACGACGAGAAATGGCCACGACCGACACAGAGAAAGAAACATCATCAAAACAATATTAATTATAAATACTTATTTTAGTTAATTAAGACAAAGTAATAATGTATTAATAGTAAATGAAGTACTGACTAATCGTACAAATGTTAGCTCTTTACCATTGTATGAATACATCCAATTATATAATAATAATAATATAATATTTAAATAATAATATAATATTTAATATATATTATATTAATAATAAATAATAATAAAATAATAATAATAATAATACTTCTCCGTTCAATCGGTATCACGTGTAGTAAAGAGTTGACGGAATTATTTAGAATTATATCGTCAAAATCAATGTCTTGTTTTGTTTGCATTAAGTTGAGACAGGAATCGAAAAAGCCGAAGATCCTTCAAGTAGATTCTACATGCTAACTCAAGGGTTAAGCGAACTCTTCCACTACGTCCAAGGTGTACTACTGTATTAATATGATAATGATCGATTACTTGCGAATTACTTTCCTATTTAGTAATATATTACTTATGTACAACGACATGCAGCGGAGCCCAAGTTTAGATTGCCACTTGAAGCAGAAAACTTAAAGTATGTTTACAAACTTTAACTATTTACACAAACCCTATCTGAACTAGTTAAGTTTTCTTAGCGCGACATGTCATTATAAGAGAGTATTCAATTACCGACATTTTGAGGGGGTCAGGGTATTTGCACAGAAATGCCTTAGCACAGAAACGCCGTTACACCGAAAATAAAAGAACATTTTTTAAGTTTTTACTTTAAAACTGAAAACCGTGTGGGCCTTTGCACCGAAACGCCGTTACACCGAAAATATCTATACTATTCATTTATTTCGGTCCAAAGGCGCAATCAGTATGGGCCTTAGCACAGAAACGCCTTCTGTGCTAAGGCATTTCTGTGCTAATACCCCGACCCATTTTGAGGTACTGTCAAGCTGTACAGAACACCGCACTGTCAAAGTTGAATTCTCTTTTTTGAATTAGCTTATGGGTTTTACAAGGAGAAGATACGGTTTATGTAGAATTTATGGATGCATACTGGTCTTTTAACGAACCTAGCGCTATTAAAATAAATCAATATACATTTTAATATTCGCTGAAATCTACTAAATAAATAATGGGTACTAAATAATTTAGTATCTTTTTCTTGAGCCATTAAGTTAGTGGTGTACGAAATTCGATACAAAACAGTTAAAAAAAAAGGCATTGTTGTTTTCGTGGCGATATCGTCTTACATCTTCTTCTGTTTACAATGTGACGTTGCCAAGTTACTAAGCTTTTTATTAAAATGAGTACTATAAACTGTCGTTACGTTAAGAAAATTAATGTATGTTAATAACTGAAAACGATAGATTAGTACAAATTACAATATGCCAAAGGCCATGGGATCGCTTAGGTAACAACGTAGGGACACGGACACTGGTAGGGCTGGAAGGAAGAGGAAGCCGGCGTGATTTGATGTTCATCGCGTTCCTTGTCCGGCAGCCATAAACCATTAAATCTTTATACAACTTGGCGTACTTGATAATGAAGGACATCTGTACGCGCCTATCATATCAGATTTTCAATATTTATCATAGATCAATCAGAAAACGCGTAGTTTTTTGTTTTTTTTTAACCATTTTGACATATTTTAAACTCTAGAAAATTGAATTGAATTCAGTTTAAAAACCACAACGTTCAATTACATATTTCGAATTCATTCTAAAGTTTAGGAATTCTTCCATTCACAAAGATGGCGCACTTTGATCTCACAACTAAAACATATTTCATTTTTACTGAATCTAGCCTAACAAGTAGCATTCATTTTCGTATGCAGTTTTTAAGGGCGCGTTCGTGTGTTATACTTTTGGTTGGCGACGGCGGACGATGTGGCTCTACGTGAACGAGGCATCGCTACGAGAACAACATCCGGTAACTATGGCAACCAGTGTTTACCTCTGAGCTCCTCTCATGCGCAGCCAAACCAAAAACATCCCTTAAAAGTATTTCTTCGTTCTATTGTGTAACAAAGGGCTTAATCATATATCATGACGAACTCAACGCATAGATGTGATTGTTATATATTATACTGGTTCGTCGATCCGAGTGTATTCATTTCATCATGATATTTCAACACCCAAGGAGAATGGAGATGAGCGAAACATTGATGGTTTTACATGTACAACTCAGCGGAGTTGAAATATTGGTTGAATTTCATATTTTAATTTACGAACATAACTCCGATTGGTATAATTAGAGAGAGAACATGATATATATACATGATCACTTTTTGTCCGTCTGTGTGTGCGTGTGTCAAGTATCGTTAAACACAACTTCTGATTGACGTGTGTTTTTTGTTGACATTTCCCTTCAACGAGGATGATACAGAATGTTGTTGGTGACCCTGGGGGTGAGGGGGACAAGCTATCCTCACTCTAAAGGGGATATTTTCGAATCCAACACTACGCCCAAAGGAGATCAACGTTGGATTAGAATCTTATTTGTGTATATCGTTTTTCAACAGTCTGTTGGAGGACATACGTTGTTGTGGCACGTGTTGTAGCTTCGCTAAATATTTGATTTGATTACTTGTTGATTATAAATGGACACATGAAAATAACATGTTTTGCTTTTTTTGCTATTTGATATACCAGTTAAATACATTTCGATTTTTGGCACAGGTCCTTATATAGTGCTATATTTTACCGAGCTCATTTAATGTATATTTTTATTAGTTTATATTAGTTTTCTTACAATTGGTATCAAATTTTAATTCAGTTGGTTTAACTTTAAATTAATCCTTTTGAACCAATTATATCTTTCAACAGCAAGGTCCATTCCTATACACATAATATGGTACTCAAAGTGATAACAAATAGCTGCTATAAAATGCTATGTTTACTCATTTATAATTATAATGTGTACGGCACTGAAGCCTCTGTATCGAATGTAGGTCTCGTGGACTTGTTATGATAAAGAATGGCGTTTGCATGTTAGCTACACTGAAAAATAATATGACATAGATCCCGGGTTATCACAACAAAATAATGAAGACTGACTTATAATAATACGAACATGTTCTATACATGTTTCACCAATTACCCTCTTCCATCTACTTCCAACAACTTATCTGCCAACATGTTTCATCTTGACATATTTTCTCCGTGCAATTTCTTAAAGAAGACATCGAATGCGCTATGCTGTCACAGTGATGTTATTGTTATTTATGCTTGTTTATGTTATACGAATGTTTTTATATTTTTCAATTTAAATTGACTACTCGCTGTATTGAAACTTTTTAGAATAGATTCAAAGCCTTACATGTTCAAAGTAAATCGAATTTTGGCCTTCTATGTTGAACTTGTATGTATGAAAGTCGATTGCAACAACCGCGGGGCAGCGAGTAGCCGATAAGAGGGAGCGAGCTGCTTAATAACTGACCGTCAAAAGAACACATAAATAAAATAAACTCGCCGTAAGTTGATCTTTTGTGGCGGTGCCGGGAAGGCATACCTCGTAGAAAGGTGTTTCGATGTTTCGAAGTGGTGGCGGTGCCGGGAAGGCATACCTCGTAGAAAGGTGTTTCGATGTTTCGAAGTGGTGGAGGTGTCGGGTCGCCCCAACCATTGCGCCGGGGTCGGGCGAATTGCGTGTGAAAAATATCATTATAGAATTCATCAGTGAAACTTCAATTGATGTGGTCTATACAATCGAACGAAGTAATTACCTTTAAATAGGAAAACATGTTTGGTGGAGCAATTATTATTTATTCTTTCAAGAGGTAATTATTTCGGACTTTGTGGATCACATTAATGGAAAGGTCGGCAGTCAATAAAATAATTGCATTGTGCCCTTGCCCACGTGAAGTGAAACGGGCGTAAGGACTATTATAATTGAGTTAACAATACTCTATTCATGTAGTGATGATTTCAAGAAAATTAATTTTATAAACAAGTTATATCTATGCTGATATACTATACTCAATTCTTCTAATACGTATTTTTAATAAATTTTTGTCCACATTTTACACGTTTTTTGGAGTTACTTTAATTAATAAACGGCACATCGCTCCATCATTAACTAATTTGTGTAAAGCACAAATTGTACTTTGATCTTGGATAATCCATTGTATTGTACAATTCGTAATCTTAAATCGTTGGGTTGTAATTTATTAAGGACGACAGAATGTATACATTTCAGAGACGGATAGGCCTACGTATCGATTGGGCAAATACCAGAAGGGCCAGTATGTCTGGGCATCTTTTGGGCCACTTTAAATAAATCAGTAAAATTTAAATATGGAAGCAACTTTTGCTGACCGATATACTGCTGATATTTCCTTGCTAGTATATTCGTGAGTCTCCACTCTGTTGGCATAAACTTGCTCTAGTTTAGCCGAAGTGAAGGTGGGGTGCGTGCGTTAGTATGACGTTTAGCAATCTCACGCGCCTTTTACTAGCAGATGAAATAATTGAAAAATTGATAGCACAAGTACTAGAAACGATTTAATAAAGGTATAATCATCGACAATGACCCATAATGACTTAAGTACTGGCTCGTTGTATCTGTAAATAATGCGGAAGCTCCTGAAATGATCTCGAATTAGCTTATGATTGTAAGCACGCAACGGAAAGAAATGTGTTCATTTGAGGTTGGATGTGCTTAACTGCCCTTGCAAAGACTCGTTGAAAACAGAACATTATAGTATATTACAAGCATTTGTTATAAGTATCACTTTGTCACTGGCTTGCAGAGTGGAGCATATAAAACAAAATATACAAATATGACCATTTATTAAATAATGCATATTGTATACATTCCAATCGGTTTGAAATATATAACAGGTAACCAAAATGTATTTTTTATTAATTATCCTAAATTCATAATAAATTGCTAATAATTATAATTGGATTTTATAAGCCGCCTCAGGGTTAACATAGTAAAGCTGAAAACACAACATGAACGTAGAATAAACACTTGAATGGACTAATAAATTATCAACACGATCAATACGCATTATCAAATCACATTTTAAAAGGTAAAAATAGAATGGTTATCAATTGAAAGCTACGAATTTATCAATTTAAAATAAGATGTAACGTAACTAACTCGCCAGTATACAATAGTTTTCTGTATGTCCGTCCGTCAGTCTCACGTCTCACGATTAAATGCTATAACATGACCTCCGTTTAACATAGTTGGCTCTGTCGTTCAACATGAATAATACAGTACGTATTTGGTGAAGTCTAGTAAAACATGAGAACTATGTAGACCCGGCACCTCCACCAAAATATATCTGAGTGTTGAAGTTCGCTCCCTATGTTGGTACTCCCGTAACCGCTCTTGCCATCTTCATAAATAATCATACCTAAATAGCATTTTACGGTCTAAATGAACCTTGGCTTATATCAATCTCTCAAACCTAATTGACAATTTAATATTTCGGGTGAATCGTACTTGCCGATATAATGGCTATATCTCATATGTGGAGTTTATCCACAAGTATATATTTGTTATTTACTTACTTTTATAATTATTTCGAACAATGATACGTATAAAAGTTATAGCTAATAGTTAAAAGCGCCGACGCAATCAAAACATACTGAAGTGTTGTAAGACAGTAATAACGTTTTATCTTACGGATATCTAAAAATAAATACCTCGATCACATACAATTTTCTCCCGCGTTAATCAAATGGGTGGCCAACAAAGGCTGTGGGCGTCGCGACGCCCTCTGCAGTACTTCTCGAGGTGACATCACGTGTGGCATGTCTGAAGATATCCTCTTCTACGAATAGCCTGCGTGCGCGATATGAAGAATTCTCACCAGCTGCTCTTTTATACACCAATTCCTTAGTTATGACAAATTACATTTGGCACCAGTGAAAATCCAACTCATGTCGAATAACGTGTATTTACTGAAAATGTAACAGGTTGACATAACTTTGACACACAAATAACGATGACTCAAAAGATATTTTTTTAAACATTTTTCGTAAGTTTTCAGTTCAGGATAGAAAAAATAAACAGAATATTGTATAAACATCACAACAAAATTAATCATTTGAACTGTGAAGTGAGTTTATACATATTCACACTCCGTCTCTTGGACTATCCTCATAGCGCGAGGTCAAAGTCAATACTTTACTCGTATTATCGGTAGCTGCAGAAGTTACTCCACAAACTTCCTATCAGAATTTTCAAACGCCCCCCTAAACCTGAAACGTATCTTCGACAATTTCGTCGTCCTACACCATATGACTTTGTCTATGTGAATGTATATGTTTTAGTTAAGACGGTTTGCAAGTAGAATGTGGAGGGTTATGAGACGATGCTTGTGGCTGCACATTGCCCTCCCGGGAGCTGGAGCAATCTGGAGAGCCTTGGCGTCCAACTCTCCAGGGACACATTTAACGCCACAAATGGCGCTGCTTGCCTCTTCCGCTTACCATCGGCCCCCACCCTCTTCGACATTACAATCATATTGAACACAACTTAGCTTATTATTGCTTTCGAACAGTTTGATAATGTACTAAAACTGACATCGCTAGGTATAACTAATAACTGTATAATTTAGGAGAACCACATCTGCAGTAGTCCACAGTATCGTATAGTGGAATAGGAAAACGATACTTGAGAAGGAGTCATCATTCACACAAGCTTTACTTCTTTTTTTTTATAATATATAGGTTTTCTTGAGGAAAACTTTTGATAGCTCCGTATCAGTTATGAATTATATGCATCTATGAAACCTTACTACCCACTCAGCCAACTGCTTACCCAAACATTCCGCGTGATTTGCTAAAACGTTAGCTGAAATGCTTGACAGTAGTGGCGTACACACCGGGAGCTGTCAAGATTATCCGTAGTTCAATATAGTTTGGGAGATGTCACCACGGGGGGTAGAAGGGAGGGTGTTTACAAATTAGCACCGCAGGTAATTGTTTCCAAAACTTATGTTCTGGATGCGGTTTTAAGCGTTATAAGATTAGTACAGGCTGTCTCCTCGAGAATATAATCGGATTTACTGAACCTGTGTTGTGTACAGTTATGAATTTTTATTTATCATGGAACTCGTAAAAAAGTAACTATTTTAATTTTAAAATTAAACGCTGAGCCTAGATTTCATGGGGCGGATTAAATATCCCCCCCCTCTCCTCGAAACCACATCCCAATGGGTACGCCACTGGATAACACAGTGAAAATTGTGTGTTGTGTCCAACTGTGGCCCTATATATACACATCATATTTACCAGCGTAGTTGTAATATTTCTCCCATCTATGCTTGGATGATGTTAAGTAAAAGTTAACTTACTATAAAATACATACGTTTATATAGCCAATTTATATGATTTGATAAAACAGTGCTTGGCTATAATGTGCGATGACAATATCACTGCGTCGCGTCTATACTGCTATTTTGGATGCACATGTTTCGGAACCACCGGGCATTTAGGAAGACTAATTTTTAAATTAAATATTTTCGGACGGCGAAAGTATAGTGTATCAAATACTACGATAATTAACACTATGAATTACATACATGATGTTGTATACTGTGCCTTAAAAATTAATACAACAATAACATATTTTATTCATCAATGATTTAAGCTACACTTAGCCCTATACCGTGCTACAATTTCACTACATATTTCGATGACGACGACGACGACGACGACGACGACGACGACGATGACGATGATAATAAAGTAACTATAAAATATGTTCCATATTATTTTTATTTCAGATTTTGTGTGCTACTGTTCTATCCGAGTGTCATTTTGCTGCCCTGTGAATGGATGTAGTGGATGTTGTGTTTAAGGAATGACAGATTTAAGAATGTGGTGACTGGATATGTTAAATATCTGAGGACTGATAAATAAAAATTGAAAATTAGTTTTCGGTGTGCTTTTAGAATTCGTTGCAACTAAACGCTTAAAATTTCAATATTTGTCACGTTGGGCATAATAATATTCCATATATCTTTAAAATCTTCAAGGGCCCAAGCATAGGCGCCGACTGTACAAAAATGTCAACTGACGTCTGAAAGTGTAATTTTCCTGCAGTTATGACGAAATACATTTGCATACGATTTAATTTATTTGCATAATATTTAAAAATGAATAAATATATATGACTTGTACTTTACACTATTGAAAATTGTTGAAGATCAATCATAAAATATTGCGAGAGTTTTTAACTTTTTGGCAAAATCTGAAACATGGACATCGAAATATATGTTTATAATTTATTACCATCATTATTTGGAAAAGTGCCAAGGGATCGACCATTATATCTCTTTATTTAATATTTATGCAAAGTTTGAGACATATGTGACCCTAGGTGGCCAAGAATACGATAAGCCGAAGTTCCCTCCTGTGTCCTCTTATGTGTAGTTCTGGAGATATTTAGTATGGCGTTTTATACCTCTTTCCCGTACATTATATTAGAGGAAAAAGCAACGCACTGCTTCTTTACCTAAGTAACGTATATAATGTTTTTAAATCTGGAATAGATTGAGGGACTGCATACAGGATGTATATTAAATTCGTTGCTGGTAAATATTTATTTCCTGTGCCATATTTAACGCATATAATTTATTATTTTCCTATCCATGTAAATTAATTAATGTTGAATTAATGGTGTAATTAAATTTTATAATTAAATGTATAGTTAGTTTAAATGGAATTCGTTTTGTGAAAAAAGTTTAATATGAGGCATCATAAGAAATGCAACACTTCAACTAAAGTCCTTTGCAAGTAAAGAACGATCCCAGGTATTAAGAAATTTCCCCTCCTCGTTACCACCTCCACTCGGCACGGGTGACAGTGCTCGCGAGGCGTTGGAATGCGGTAGGCCGCATGACCCATTCATCCAGGTGTCATTGTTAAGAAAGCAATTTTTTTATGTAGTTAAAATGTTAAAATTTCTCATTTGTTTTCAAATATATGGAATAGTCATGTAAAATTAATATAAAAGAAACTTTGTGTTTTTTAAATAGCATGAAAACTGCCGTAATTAGAGTTAGTGTTGTAACTTCATAGTTACGATCAGAATAATTACGGCAGGCAATAATTACGGCAGTTTTCAAGCTATTTTAAAAATACAAAGTTTATTTTATATTAATTTTACGTGATTATTCCATATATTTGAAAATAAATGAGAAATTATAACATTTTAACTACTTAAAAAAATGCGTTCTTAACAATGACACCTGGATGAATGGGTCATGCGGCCTACCGCATTCCAACGTCTCGCGAGCACTGTCACCCGTGCCGAGTGGAGGTGGTAACGAGGAGGGGAAATTTCTTGATACCTGGGATCGTTCTTTACTTGCAAAGGACTTTTAGTTTCGATTTTCTCTTTAAACATACCCTTCCTTTTTCTCTTACTTTGAGTGTAATATTGATGAATGGAAGCTTGTCTATACAGGCAGTCTATACAGGCAGTAGATAATAGATAGTAGATAGTAGATAGTAGATTAGATAATAGATAGTAGAGAGAAGATATAGAGTCCATTAAGGACGAATAAGAGAATACATTACTATTCATTTACTTTACACTGTTATGTTGGCCTACCTACATCTATGCAACTTGTACTATAAACCAACAATTGTAATTATTAATAAGAACTGTATTCATGTTATATTATATTGTTATGTACCTAATACAAAATAGGACCGACAAAAGACAGTTTTTAAATTTACAGGTGTTATAATATATATTTCCTATTACTAGTTCCCTTCAGGAAAAATCGACAGGTAGGGCTTCATAAAATTCAACAACGATTATAATTGTTCATGTAACCATTCTTCGTTCATTCTTTGTAACCTAGGTTAGAATATTATACTAGTTAAGTTACTATCCATTTCTTCAATTCATTGATTGTTAACTAAGGCTATAACCTATTATTATATACTTATGCTCTGCCTCAAGAATCTATTCTTATTAGAGCATAAAAATTTCATAATTATATCACTTTGTAACACAATGGAAAAATAAAGCGAATTGAATTGAAACATAAAGATTAATTGAAAACAATTTTCGAAAATATTTTGCCTATCCCAACCGGGAATCGAATATCGAAATCGGGTCTTTTACCGATGCTCTACTAAGTCGGCTATCGGCCACAGGATACACCCTTCCTCAATAAATAGCTATAATGCGTGTGATTATATACACAATGATGTCAAATTGTATACACAGTTGCCTATTGACTGACTGACTGACTGGTTGATTGATTGATAATCGATGCCAGGCTTTGCGTATCATATAAATCCGGTAGCTCTTATGCATTGAGGGATGTGGCTGAATGACAGATCGTGGGATGAATCCACAGAACAGGGAAGGCTTATGCTGGACAGATTCTGCCACGGGTGACTCTAGATAGCGGACACGCGAAGGGATTTCATTCAAGACGGTGAAGTCATTTGTTATTTGTGAAATGTTACGGGAAAAGGAAAATGTGAAAGTGATGCAAAAGAAAGCAGCGCGATTCTGTCACATAACCTAGGATATAAAGTACTCGAAAATATAGCGACCGTCCGTGATTATACCACGCTTATTCCCGCGCTCGCCTCCTGTTGGTAAAGGTGCCGAGTTCAATAATGTTCTGGGGAGCTAGCCCCCCCCCCTCCCTAACCCTCAGGATCACCAAAAAACATTCATCATCCTTTTGAACGGCAACAAAAAAAACTCGTGTCAATCGGGGGTCATGTTCGTTTTTCATCGTGAGACATGACGCACGCACAGACGGACGGACAGACAGAAAAGTGATGTATTAAGGAAGTATATAACATATTTTATTATTACAGTCGGTAACAGTAAACATTTTATCAGGAAATCCTATACTAACGTCATAATCTGCATTATATATGGACTTATAGTTGCTTCATATTTCACATTTCAACTATAAATTACATGTGAAATGAAACATTTTGTTCGGCAACGTGCATTTCGTGACTTCCCAGCATATTTATTCGTGTTTACAACATAACAGGTTTGAAATTACGATTTCATGAATGAGTGACAGCCGTCGGCAGGCTGGCTGTCATCTCTCTCACTCCCCCCCCCCCCCGCCCCCTCTAAATCGCCCGGACTTTTGTTTACGAGACGAGATTGGCAAACGCCAGCCCAGCCATGGCTCAAACTCACAGGGTACTATAGTGTATCCCATATAAACTAGCACCCCTGCAATATGTATAATCAAAGAAAGTCCTCCAGGCAATTAATGTCAATCAAATAATATTATCCGCTGCAGAGCACTCACCCCTCCTTTATTAAAGTTGTGCATACACCCTATTCACTGCCATGCCAATTCATTGAGAATGATGACGTTTACAACCCCTATTCATTAAACATATCAACGTGTACAACCTAATAGGGCTTGTTTGTTTTGACGTAATCACTAGGTTCAGGTATAGACCATCACATATTTTATTGTTTTTTGTTATTGATTGGTTTAATTTCTGTAGGCCTAAATAAATCTGTAAATGTCAAGAAAAACAATTATTTTTAAATTATATATCATATATGATAATTATTCATTTTAGTAAGTACATGTTGGCCTACCTCACGAAATTGTTTTGAAAAAACATCGCATATTATTGTACATATATTCACAAAACATCATTGGTTCCTACGGTAAAGCTACGAACTGGCCCTATATACAAAGAAATCGATAGATGGATGGAAGATGAATGTCGATGTGTTTTTTTCTTTATGAACCGACGATTTTATAATAAATGCTGGTTGCCACGCATGTGAAAGATGGTTTCTTATCTGCTATAGAAACCCTATATAAATTATCACAAATGCGCGCGCACATCGTGATCATACATATTTTACACGCTTAGAAAAATTATGCTCATGTTGATAGCTGTAGACCTACATTAAATTTTGTTGAGTATAGTCCTGCCTTATATGTATGGATTGCTGTCCACCAATATCCATTTTTTAAATTATACATAAAACTGAAGTTATGAGCAAGAATATCAGAGATAGTCTTCTGACTCTGAGATGAGTAAAGCGTTCTTCTTGTTTGGGTTGATGCATACCCATCGCTCTCTTTCTGGACACACAACTCAAATATTATTCTATTTGGAAGGCTGATTTTGTTATAAGAGCTTACACTTGCCTTTGACTTGGGGATGACATATTTTGTAAATTTTATCTTTAATATCTTACGATCAAGGATAGTTGTCTTTTACCGGTACGGTGACAGTATTTGTACCGGCAAACGAAAAAATCGCTCAACGGAAGATACAATTTAAAAAATATTTCATCCCCAGGTAAAATGTAAGTACAACCTATAATAGAAAAGAACAGCTTTCCAAATCGTATTTGCATTGTCCACAAAATGTGTAGTACAAGCTAGGAAGTTCAAGTTGCAATAGCGGGAATATGCGTCAACAAAAAAGAGAAAAAAGAGATTCAGTCTTCTCAGAAGTCTACACCTGATAGTTAACTTTATAACTGTTGTTTTATGCAAATTTTGGAAACTGATTTGGTGGACATAAAGCCTTAATGAAAACCACTCTGAGAATAATATTATTACGTCTTGAACGACAGTTAATCACATGCAATGACGCGTAATGAAGAATCGTTTCGCTAATTCCTGGTGCATGCGGATGAGCGTTCCAAGGACGTTGTCAGCGTGCACCATGTAGACGTACGCTCGGATTCCCCAGGAGAACGCTAGTAAAACCCTGCGGTGGGGCTTTATAGTTCACCCTCTGTCTTTGTTCCACACATTACGGTGCCTTTTATAGCCGAGTCCGAGGGGACATGTGGCATCACTAAACCCAAGATCTCGAGATGAGAAAAAGGTATGGTCCGTTCAAAAAACAGGCAAGACAAAATTGCGAATTTAATAACTCGTCTACTTTCAGTAGCTTAAAGTGCCCGTTCAATTATTTAACAATTTATTCTCGATATAAACTAGAATCATAAAAAACATGATGTTCATACAGATTAGCCAAGTTGCTTCAATGGGTATCTTTAATTTGCGATGCGTAAATTGTCGCCCTGGCGTTCATTGACGTCACGACTCACGCCACACGCGCGTTCAGGTTGCCGCGAGCTTGCAACACAGTATACATCTAAAGCAGCAACTGAGGGGAGCGGAAACCGCGAGCATGATTAAAGATTTAAGGGGAGTAAAACCGGCTAGAAATATTGTAATATAAATTATTTTTAAGCCAGTGGTAGTGAGACACATGTCATGTGGTATGCGGCTTGCTTTTTCTCTCTAATCCGTCCTCCGTTGTAAATCAGTTTTTATAACTGTATGTGATGGACGTTAAATTAATTAATAAAGTGCATCAATATGTTTTGAATGGTACATTTTATAATTAACTAACAGAATATAAATTGTCACGACGAATTTAAAAATAAATCGTAATAAATATAAACATAGTTAATTTGTATGAACATTGTGTAAATGTGTATATGTTGTAATTATTATGATTATTATGCTCATATTAGTATTATGTACACAAGTGTAGGATGTATGCGCGTATGTTGTTTCGTAAAGATGGATCCATCAATAAAGGCTTGCAATAATTATTGACAACAATTAACTCATTACCTACAATTTGACGCTTGATACATTATGATTACAATGCTGCTCTCGAATCTACTAAAATTGCTATCTTCCTTGGTTTCTTATCTGTTCAAGAGTTAATTTGATGGCAATTATTTCACCATCAAAGTTATTGCCTCCTTTCCATGCTGGCTCTGAGCACTGAAACTGGGCACAGTAAACTCAAGCTTCAGTGTTTTGTTTGTTTTATTTTGTTTATTGACGAATCAACTGATTCATTTGTTAAACGTATATCCAGGTATCCGACGAGTAGACAGTGAAAATTGCCTGTGAAGATAATTGATGCAAGTGAACACCAGTCAAATTTTTCTTTCGATCAATGCCCAGAAGAAAAATATTGATCGTGGGTTGTCGAAACTATATTTGATGTCGGCTCATAGCTTGAAGTGCTGCGTTATGAATTATTTCAATTGTGTCTCTTCTCGAGGCATCGTAAGCTAAAATACAGTCTGGGAGAGTATTCGTTGTGGTGGTACTTCGTATAAGAGTCCAAGAACTAAGCCGCCAAATGAAGTTGCTTTTCATATTTTTTCAAATATGCATGGTTTCTATGCCGGTGTCTATGTCCATAGTCTTGATTTTGTACTAGATCTAAACACCATGTCGCACTCTTTGTTGTCGTACAATAGGCCTCTCTACCATATTGCAAAAGTTGTCGGGCATAAATCTCGTACGTATTACCAGATACTCGAAGCTGCCCACTTCAAACAACTTAATATAGGAAGTCCTCGTATTATGTTCCCTGCTTTCCCACCTTGTGAATTGGCGAGATCTTTCCAAGTAAATTTATCATCTATTATAGATTAACCCCTAAATACACATGTGCACGTTTTAGAGCAAATCCATGATAGAAAAGATACATGTGGGCGTGTGTTAGAGATAAAAGGAACAGCTGAAATGTAGTCTTCTTCACACTGACTTCTATCTTTTTTGCATGAACTTAGTGACAGTCCCTTAATATGTATGAGATAAAGCTTATCTGGCATCAACGAAATATCGTGAGATCAGCATACATGAGTGCTTCTACCTCCACTATATTTTTAATTCTTCCAGTTAAATCTTTGATAAAAAAAAAAGTGTGGGGCTAAGCACCGCTCCTTGAGGAAGACCCTTATAAACTCCATGGTGCCGTGAGCACGTATTGTTAATACGCACTCGTATTAAACGCTGTACCAGAAACTGCTTCACCCATTCTACAATCTTAACTGGAGCCGTTAATTCAGAATGATTTTCTTAAAAGTTTTTATCTCCAGATGCTCTCATATACAGACACAAGCGAGATAAACAAAATTGTAGACTTATTGACTGAAAACGCCAACATGCGATCAGACATTGAATCTTCACAATTCTTCTTCTATCATATAAATCTTCTTTCCATGTTCAGCCTCAAAGTCGTGCCATAGTTTTTCAAATATATGGTGGAGGACATGTTTTCTCGACGGAACTGTACTGGTTCCGAATGCCATACAATATAGAAATCACTTTTCCACATCTTGCGAAATCTTGCTTTTTAACCAGTTCAAAGTTCCCGGTGCAGTCGGGAGGCCAAACGCAAGGCTATCTGTAATTAGAAACAGACCAACCACCTCGGTGACACGTGTGATAAATTGATCACTAGAATGTGGAATGCAGGGTGAGTTAAGAATAGTTAAGTCTAGAACGCACTTATGTGAAAACTGCATCGCGCACGTAACGGTGGAAGTGGGACACATTTGAACTATTTGCTCAAAGCATAACTCTTAAGTCTGAACAATTCTGAGAATATAACTTGGCCTCGTTAAGCAATAATGTTGAAAAACGTTTACAGTTTATTTGTACTAAATTGTGAACTGACGAATAAAATATAATTTGTTTAGCGTACCAAGTAGTAACGAACCACACATCTTGGTGGCGCAAATAACTTTATGTTCATACACACTAGTATACACAAACGTTATCGTCATATCGTAATGAGGAGTAATGTACAGTTAAAGCAATGTGTTTGGAGTAGTTTTGCTTTGATCGCGCTCTGTGAAGACAATATGCCCATTAGAACCAAATAAAAGGAAAGTAGATTAAAATCGAACTTTGTGTTTATTTAAGTGTTTATTAATGTATAGGTGTGTGTGATAAACTTGTTGTTTACCGCTGTACTCGAACATGTAGCCCTACAGCAGCATCAGTATTCGAGTAGATCGCCACTTACCACCAGATGTCAAGACACTTTGCTTTTAAGGAGCAAAAACTCTATATAAATTCCAACTTCCGTACTACGGGAACAGTTGTTCAGAAACTTTTACACGTTACTATCCAAGTATCGAAACATTATTTGTTGTTGGTGTCTTAAAATATTTCATTTTCATTGTGGTTACCATTAAAAACTATATAGTTGTTCTTATAGTTAAACGTGAAGAAGAACACGCATGCATAAAACTGTATGTTTTACTAGTGTGACACATAATAGTATGCAATTTATTATTAAATTCAAAAGCGTGAATAAAATCGTGAATTTTACAGTTTTGAATATTTTTTTTATTTTTTATTATTAACTTCTATTTCAACTTTCCACTCATTAATACACTAAGTCCTTCCTAATTTTACTGACTATCAAATCATACTCGCAATTTGCTTTTTTATTGTACTCTGTATGACATGATTTTGTTTTATCCAGAAAGAGCCTTAAAGAATTAGAGTGCTTGCGTCAATGAATTACAAATAAATACATTTTATAACATTATGGAATAAAGTAAGACTTCATATAATTATGTTTGAACTACTAATAAATATAATTAATGTTTTGTTGTTGTATTTTGTATTCAAGTGGATTTCATTATTTTCCTTCCTTACACACGTCAATTGGTTTGTTGGCACAAAACTTTGTTGATCAAATTCCCACGTTTACATCTGACTGAAGCCATGCCCAATTGCTTTGTTGTTTTATTGCATCAGTTATATTCACCAAGGAAATTGCATTCTTGTATTACATTGTCGTGTCGATAGATTGATTTTATTGGATTGGATCTGATCTGATCGGAACTGATCGAATCGCAAACAATCCTTATAATCCTCCATTAGATATGCAAAATTGTATTGTGTTTCAATCCCCACAGTTTGGCCATCTTTGTTGCTTGACGTAAACGTATTTCGGATTCTAACCAGCACCGTCGTTACTTGATTTTACAGTTTCATATTAGTGAAATTGCTATTCCATTTTTCCATTTTCCTCTCACGCTAATCCAATCATGACGATGTGCTAGGGTAGGGACACGTACGTTTCTCAGCTGCATGGGTCGATATCACTTCATGGTCTGCTGTTAGGAGTGCGATGAAAGGACAATTACAAGTGCTCTACACGCCTTGTGCAACGTGATGCAACCTATCACCTTAATGGAAGATGAGTTATTGCCAAGTCAAAAGGAGTGATTAAAAGGAGAGATGGTTACAGTGGATGAGAATGTAGACTTCTCGGGTTCTACTATATGATTCTGTAAGAAACGGAGTGTGAAAATATGTTTCTAAACTACCAGATGTTCTATTGGACCGTAATTTATTGTGGCTTCATACTTCCGTGTATTCATACACAGCAAATAACATTAACACACTTATGAGTGAAAATGTAAAGTTATTATTTAATAGCATAAATAATGATAATCTCATAATGTATTCTTGTCATCCTTCTTTCTCATAGATACATTTTTTTTAAGTATGAAAATTCGCGCCTTGAAAATAAAAATTTGCGATTTTTCGTTATTTACCCAAAAACAATTTAATAATGCGCAACGGAAAAAAACGTCTAGTTTTAAATTACCAATATCACAAATTCCAGGACAATTAATGATTAATTTAAAAGAAAAACGTTCACATGTGAGTGAGAATTAGTTTTTATTTTAAACTCAATTTCAGCCTTCAGTTTTCAAAGTTTCTGACAGTTTTTACCAGGATTAATTTCTACTACCCGGCACCTCCACCAAAATTACGAAATTATGCATTTTTTGTGTAATGTCGATCTTCTGATAAGAAGTATTTTCAGCTTACTCGCGTACAAACGATTATAACGATCTCACAATCACGTTTTATGACCCGGCACCTCCAACATATGTACCAGCCAAAATCAATTTAATTTCGACTACCTACCCGGCACCTCCACCAAAACTTTGAAAAAATCCTTGTTTGAGATTTCTTGACCTAATTCGCGTTTGAAGACATGATTGCTAATTTCGCCACTAGTTCGTGGTAGCAACCAAAATATCGCGAAAAATTCGCGAATTGGAAATTGGTACCATTCAATCACAATTCAAGTAATTCATGTACTAACTGAATTTGAAGGGATTATTGTAACTAAAAAAAAAAATACGCGAATTTCGTTCTCACCATTTTTGCACATCTCTCTCATAGGTCTTATGTGAGTTTGGAATTCACTAGAATGTAGTTTGTTAACTATCAAATGATAAGTAAATCACCCGAAGAGTTTTTTTTTGTTAATTTTTTTCCCTCATTGTTACATACATATGTTTTTATTCAATATCTCAATACAATATGCTATACAAAATATTATTTTTATGTTAAAATGTTAAGAGCCCAGTGGCTCAGGTTATTTTGTACACACTGTATGCACTGCTGTACCGTTATTATAGGCCTAAGCTAAATAAATAAATACCTTTAAAAAAAAGTAAATCAAAATGATAATGATAATAAAATGATAATAAATAGACTAAATTTTTAACACGTAAAATGTAAGATGACACTTGTCTCATAGTAATATTGTAAAAGAAGTAGCTCTTTGATTACACTATTATTTCTTGGCTGAGTTTGGGTTGCACTTATTGAAGTTAGTTTAAAACTATTAAATTGTAGACAAATACAAAATGATTATGGACTTTTACAATAGGACTTATAATTTGTAACAAGTAAAATTTAAGATGTAACATTTGGCTCGTAGTATTTTTGTAACAGAAGCTCCACGGTTACACTACACTATTATCTCTTTGCTGAATGTCATACAAATATAGGCACGGAAATCATATAATACATGCCGACAGGAAAAATGTGCAATTTATTATATCGCCGTTCCGTGACTGACGTGCCTGAGTACCCTGCAATACGAACACTTGCGCTCATGTACGCTTTGCATATAAATTATTGTAGTCGTATTGTTAGAAACGCTTAGTCGAGGTCCCAAAATAAGGAACTTAGAGTTAAGTTACTTCGTCACGTTCCCGTTTCTCTTCACAAGTAGGAACTTACAAGTTCTTCAAGGGATTTAGTTTACTGACTCGAGTAAAAACATGTACACAATAGTTCACATCAAAATAAACAACAATTAACCATTCTCTGAAGAGCAGTACACCAGGAAAGTCAAGATCGCATTAAATTTTATTTTGATTTCAGGCATTAAATATAAAGGAATAGTCAAAAGTTTAATTTAAGATTACATTGATTGTAACTTAAGATTACATTATTTCAGCGTATACAGTTTTCTAGCGTAAATAACTTTCAAGGAGTTAAATAGTCCTCGAGTTCCCACAAAATAAAAAGTTCCCGATTTTAGAAAAGGAACGTGTTCTTATTGGTGGCTCGTTGGTCTATGGTTAGCGTATCGGCTTCCAATGCAGAAGGTCCAGGGTCGATTCCCGTTAAAGTCAGAAGTTTTTAACTTCTGATTTGGACTTAAGTCCATCAGTTCTTGTCTTAGGTAGTTTGTAAACGGTGACTTTGGAGCCGTCCTAGCAACGAAGCACATAATAAATTTCAGAGTTGTTAGCTGAATCGGCCTTGTTGATTCTGGCGTTGATTCGCGGGTGTTCGCACTGTCCATACCACTGATTGCTATATTTCCTATTAAAAATATCGATCTTTGGTTGGTTATCGCTCACTCATCGATTGTGTCGGGGCCTACAGGGTTGGCTTGGTCACTTTGATTTAATGTCCCCCACTGAAAATCAGTTATATAACTGAGTGGGTAGACTCTAAATAAAAATGTATTTATTATTTATTTATTTATTTAAGAACGAGTGCCTTCCCAAGCGTTGCCAACCCATTGTTGTTGCAATTTCAATGTGCAATAGGGAACTGATCTTCATTCCAGAACTGAAAAATAGCTTAAAATATCACGAAAATGGCTATAGCTATTTCCGAAACGTCGTTTTATATTAACAATTAGGTAATCATGAGTTCCAGTCGCGTAAGAAGTATTGTAGTGAATGGGGGAAAGTTTCCTCCGACGTTTACCGATGAGGCCATTTTCATAAATCTTAGTTCAGTCCTCGCCTAAATTACGCACGAAACAAATTTATTAAGGAATTTTTATAAATGAGTTTTAAACCATTAAACACTGATTAATACAAAATTAGGCAACTTGACCTGTTTCTCAACTCGCACCCCACCTAGTAATTTATTAATTTGACTCAAAATTCACAAATTTATATGTGTCAAATATAAATGAAAGCCATATTGTACTTAATGATTCTGCTGAATGCTGGTCTACATTTTTACTATCCAATTATATTTTTGAAGTTTAATTAATTCCTTCAAAAGTCCATAAAATAGAATTCCCCGATTTTTAGAAGAACTGTCATAAAGAACTTTTTACTCATTTTGCAAACATTTTGTTGCATGCGTTCAATGGTTAGGGGGATCTGCCTCAATCCCACGTACGACAAGAAGTTTCAGTTCCCCGCCAAGCTACTTCGAAAGGATCTCGTTTGATATTAATTCATACAACTGTTTTTAGTCAACTTTTTTATGTGTACGTTTAAGTGCTACTTACTCATTATTAGGGAGTGAAAGTCCCCTACATCCACCCTTCACTTGTCAGTGTCCGTCTGTGCGTGTGTCACGTCTCACAATAAAAACCGAGCACAGCCTTCGATTGACACGCGTTTTCGACATTGTCTTTCAACAAGAATGATAAAGAATGTTTTTGGTGACCCTTGGGGTCAGGGGGTGGGGCTTTGCTAGCCTCGCTCTAAATGGGTGTATTTCAAACTCGGTACCTCCACCAAAATCAGGTTTAACCCTAATCGAAATGTTTTTGTGTATCGTTCTTCGTCATATTACTCACATCGTGGGTACTCCCGTATTCCGAGCTTGTTTTTTAATAAGATCCACGAGTGAACTGGTTAGCTTTTTCAAAGAAGGTATGAATTCAGATATATTTGCTTCATGTATTCTCTGTATTAACTGTTCTTTTGTTCTGTTTTAGGCTGCTGCTTCGTGACCTTCTTCACGAGGAAAGCTGCCCTTGACGCTCAAAACGCCCTTCACAACATTAAGACTCTACAAGGAGTGAGTACTTATAGCAGATTATTGGTTTTTCTGTCCCACGTAGTACATAAAGATTCAATTTTATTTTCCTGACAAACAAGAGTCGGTGACACAGTACCCTATCATGCACTTATACATGAATGTTTCTTCTCGAAATGTCCCATCCAGAACAGACTAGTGACTGTGGCCATCATTATTGTGATATATCTCTAAGTACCGATGATTATCTTCTCGCAATTGTAAGTTTATAATTTGTGAGCCAGATACAATGAAGTTCACCTAAGATTCACTAACATTTTCTGGTTCATGAGCTAATAGTAACATTCTAATTGTTATTGGATAAATGTTTTTACGATCACTTATTTCATTTGAAAACTGCGCCAAAGAGCAGCACGCATTCGTTCTGCTTTCTGTGGAACTATTGGTCGAGTAGTTGATTGGATCACTCCTCGTTAGATGGCACTTGACGCTGTTCCGAGTTACTCCAAGCTGCTCAGGCGTTCTCATTGTCGGGGGGACATTATCAATGTTCTGCCTATAAATAATATATAATATAATACACATCATATTTGAGCTTTAAAAAAAACTTGACGTTTTGTGATATTGTATTTAGCTTAGAGCTAGAATAACAGAAAACGTTTATAAAACATATATTAAATAACAAATGAATGTTGAAGTCTTGATATAAAATGTAAAACCCTAAAAGTTTACTATATAGAAAAAAAACTTTTTAACTATTGTATCATTGATCTAAAAATGTTATCTAGTTTTGGTCACTAGTAAACGAGTATTGATCATTGATCGATATGGGGTTATTTATCGATTTTAAACCATTGATCGATATCGAACTGTGTGTAGGTAAAGGGCGGTCAATAATCAATAATCGCAAATCGTTTGACATCCATATTTTGTAATGTTTTTGAAATTTTACAGCATATACCGGAACAAGTAAACGGAATGCATTGTGGACTGTTTTTTTAAGCAGTGCATGTGCCGAAATAAAATAGCATATCACATTCCAACTTAAAACTCATGTAAATAATCTGTAATATTCACAAAATAACAATATGCCTATAACATTTTATTGATGAATACTACAATTTATCAATAGTCAATTCAAAGTTATTTATAAAGGCTGTCCGTATACCTTGGTTGAGACTTCAGAGCAAAATATGGCGTGTATCCATGCCATGTTTTCTTGCTTCTTTAGTAATTTACTTTGCAGTACATATTGTTTTATAGTTTCCATTAGAATCGATTCTAAAAGCGATCGCAACGTATGGCACAGGGGAATCTAAGAAGCGAGCCCTCGAACTCGGGACTCATCCAGATCACAGTTGATCACATAGTATATCTCTTTGAACTTTGCACTGTGGCATCTCTGAACTAGAGAAAAACTAAAACATTTCAAGCACACAATGAGAAAATATTATCTTTCCTCTGTAGATTTAAATCGATATAATTTACAAAACTTTTGCCAGCTTAAAAATATGAGCGAGTTTGGAAGATATCTGCATTTGCCGTTGCGAACGGACTGAATTCTACCGCTTTGAAGTTGAACGTTAAAACTAGAAAAGTTAGCTCGTAGGCTATGCATGAGCGAGGGATCTGAACACTGTGACCACCGATTCAAAATATAATTTCACGCATTCGATTTCTTGAACAGACTCCGAAATTGGATACAACTTGTGGTTTGTCAAGATTTCGAAGTTACATACTACGGTTCTGCTTCCGTTTGACTTCCATTTTTTTTTTTTACAACAGGTCAGGGGTTAATATTATAGACACCTAATAACTACGAGGATTAGTATTGAGTATTGAATGATCTAAGTACACGAACGAAATTAAATAACAGCAACAAATATAGTCATGAGATAAGTTATAGTACACAGTAAACAGAATTTATAATTTATAAAATAGGCCTTCGTATTTAAAAGTTTTGTGATGCAGTCCATTAACAGGAAAGACGACCGCCAACATAAAAACCACGCGACACTACCTGGCTTTTGTAATATCTCACAAAGCGCAACTCAGAACCATTTCCTGCATGACAAAATATTATAATATTATAATCGGTATATTGTTTTAACTACAGATTAAACATTTTTATATTTTATTTACAATTTAAAATCACTACTGATAAGAATATTTGGAAAAGAATTCTTGCAGGATAGTCCTAACGAAACTTTGTCACTGTAAATATAACAGAAGTGTGTTTGCTGTCATCTTCTACAGTATGGATATCTCATGGATATCTCTCAATTTTCAAAATCTTCTGAAAATGATGGATTGTAAAGGAAACACTGCTAATTGTCCGAAAATTTTGATGTTTCCAATAGTAATGATTCACTGTACAATACTGATAAATATGAATATATACGTATACTCACCACGATACACTCACACACTCTTCGAACAATAGCTTGTTGCAGCAAAATTAAGTGTTTAGAAGGATAATCGACCGCATTTTTCTATTTTCCAAAATATACTACCAAGTCAAAATACAGTGAATGGCTTTGAAACCTGGCTCTTTTAGAAAATCAAAACAATTTTTTTCGAAATTTTCTTATCTGGCACACAGCTATAATATCGCCAACTCAAAATAATTTCAAACTTCAATTCGCCCAAACACACCATTCAACGTAGGGTGTTGTGTTTTTGTGACATTAATTTTCAACTGGTTTTCTAGAGGCTGACTGAGAGAAAAAAGTTTTTTTAAACAATTATTGTCTCTCCTGCGAATTTTTTCGTTTGGCGGTACAAATTGGTACTAAATACCGCCAAACGAAAGAATTCGCAAGAAAGACAATTTAAAAAAAATAATCAGTCAGCCTCTGGAAAACCAGTGGAAAATTAATGTCACAGAAACACAACTATCTGTTGCGGTGTGCTTGGGCGATTTGAAGTTTGAAATTATTTTAAAGAGGCGATATTTGCCGTGTGCCCGATCAGAAAAATTAGAAAAAAGTTTTAATTTCGAATAGAGCCAGATTACAAAGCCATTCACTATATTTCGACTTGGTAGCATATTTCGGAAAATATAAAAACGCGGTCGAATAGCCTTAATGGTTAATTAAAGTACAGGTGAAAAATACAAATTAACCTACATCAGCCTTCTAGAGATGCGAATTTAAAAAAAAACGGCGGCCCGGCCCGGCCCGAGGCCCGACCCGAAACGGTCCGGCCCGGGCCCGGCCCGACTTTTAAAAAATTACTGCGGCCCGGCCCGAACCCGGCCCGAAAGATAATCATCCTGGCCGGCCGGCCCGAAAGTCGGCCCGAAAGTCCGGCCCGGCCCGAAAGCCCGGCCCGGCCCGAAGTCGGCCCGAAAGCCCGGCCCGAAAGTCTGGATTTTTGGACTCGTCAAAGCAAATGGGCCGCCTTTGCCAACAGTATGATAGTATTTCTAGTTCTGCGATTATATACCGTTATACCTAGATCTGGGTGGGCATTGGGCAGTGTAGACCTAAAGCAAATTGCCCATATGGCATGTTTATGAATTGTGTGTGTATATTTATCGACATGAGTGATGCCGCCAATAAGGGACGCAGATGTAGTTGTAGGCCTATACATATTTATGTGAGAGCACGTTCTATTTTGTGTTTATTCAGGACTAGAGACCAGGCGAGTAAGTATACTGTTATTTCAAATCATATTGGACAGTGAAAAGCAAAGTGCCGAGTGACATGTTCACAAATTATTAATATTTATGACTTAAGTCTATGAGTATTGAGCTTGTATTGAAATCGATGGGATCACGGGAGAAATGCCGCCACCGCCAGGCGACAAAGTTGTAAAAACACAGCCTGTCTCCTTCGTCATAGTCTGTCCATCTTCTTGTCGAAGCACGTTCGATATTGTGTTCGGGAGTATTGTATCGCAAATCATGTTGTGGAGGTGTGGTGATGTCCACTCCAAACCCTTCTGTCCACCTCGACGTCGAAGCTCATTATAGTCTAAGCAAGAGGTTGGATTCTAGGAGATGAAACTTTAATTATAATATAATAATAAGACTGTGAAAACGCATTGTTTTTGTCTGTCTGCTGTATCTTTCTTTCTTTCTTTCTTTCTTTAACGTTTATCCTATTCAGTTAAAAAAATGATTCACAAATCAACTTCTCAATGCTTCGGCTCGGCCCGAAGCCCGAAACCGAAACTATCCCGAGCCGGAGCCGAAGCATTGAGAAGTCGGGCCGGGCCGGGCCGGGCCAAAACACCAATCTCTATTTCCTAAGTTAAATATGGTGCCCGGCCCGAAAGCTGGCCCGAAACGGCCCGAAAGCCCGAAACGGCCCGAAAGCCCGAACTGGCCGAAAGCTCGAAACGGCCCGAAAGCCCGAAACGGCCCGAAAGCCCGAACTGGCCCGAAAGCCCGAAACGGCCCGGCCCGGCCCGGCCCGGCCCGAAATTCTAATGCTTCGGGCCCGGCCCGGCCCGAAGCCCGAAAATAACAAAAACATCTGGCCCGGCCCGGCCCGAAAGTCGGGCCGGGCCGGGCCGGGCCGGGCTTTCGGGCCGGGCCGGGCCAAAATTCCCATCTCTACAGCCTTCCATTCGTACACGATAGGGCAGTACAATGTAATAAGTACAAAATGTAGACCAAGATATTTTGGCCTTGAGGAAATGAGATTTTCTGACGCAAACTCATTTTAACTGAACTTGCAGCGTTCACATTGAGCCAACAAATCGTTTAACGTTTCTGATCCAATCCTTAGAAATGTCAGTTGACACATATTGGCACGTCACAACTTGTCATCTTTATTTTCCACCCTCACACATGGTTTCCTCTATTTGGCCAATCCGAGTGAAGTGTGGCTGTGGCAACACCGCAATTGGTACTTGATTGGAACTTAACAATTACGAGTACGGGAGTATAGAAAATAGGAAGCGGAGCTACTTATGCAACAGATTGTTGTCATGTATTAAAACACATTCTGGTGTAGGTGCCTGGTTGATGATTAGCTCAGCCCACGTGACCCCAAAGGTCAACAAAAACATTTATTGAAAGGCTTTGGCAACAAAATATTACAAAATGCTTGTCAATTGGAGGTCATGTTCGGTTTATGTTATGAGGCGGGACATACGTACAGAACGACGGGCGAAACAGTGCTACATAAGTTATATTATTTTCATGTTACTAAAATAGTACATCGGTTATACAAAAGATACATCAATGTTTCTGGACAGTAAAAAAAAAGGCGGCTAAAACTTCATATACTCCTTAAATGAATAAAAACAGTGCTTAAGTTAAAATAGTCTCACCTCTCTATTAAAAGCTCTATTGTTGTCAATAGACTTAATATAACATGGTAATTTGTTGTAAAGTTTAATACCAGCACATCTTGGTCCCTTTTCAAACAAAGCACTGTTGTGTTGAGGGGTGGAAGGTAGCCTCGTCTGGTACTGTATATTTGTGATTAGTAAAATCACTAACAACGTCCTTAAAATTACTTTTAATTGACTTTAATTGTCCTAAAATATAAATACAGGGATAGGTTAAAATGTTATCTTTAAAAATCTTCTTACATGAATCTCTGCATTTTATAAAAAACATTGTCCTTCTAAGAAGGTATTTCTGCTTTTTAAAAACCCTTTGCCATTCAGTGGAATGTGGAGGTTTGCTGCTTAATTACGTGTGATTCTATCACTGTTTCCCTTTAGGGGTTAATTCTATTACAAGGGGCGGTCACACCATGCAATAGATGTTGTGTGGTAGACCAATGTGCAGACTTTGTGGTTTGAAACATTAGAAAACTTTCTGTTCTGTGGTGTTTTCACCGTCCTCTCCGCAAAATAATTCTGTAAACCAATAGATCTTCTTTCTTTAATGTACCCAAGTAACGGAAAACTCTCTTCGGCGGTGGATTATACGAGCAGTGATTTGACAGTAACCCCCCTTCCACTTTCGTTCCATTAGTGTAAAGTTCGGGCAGCTGTAGGATAATTTATTAATAAATTATCTCGTGCGCTAAGGCTCTGGCTGAATTACCTGCCTGAAAGGGAGGACATTGTTTTCGTGTCTATTGGCTCGTTCCTCCAATAATTCGTGTGTAAAATACGACAAGAAAAACAGTTCTTCCGTAAGAAGAGTCGCTGAGGCTAGCGCGGAGGCGAGTTTAAGTGCTCAGCTTTCTGTTTTTTAGAATAACCGGTTAATAACATATTTATCATTTTTATCGTGGACGTTAAAAGAATAAACTTACGGGAAACAGGACGCACATTCCTGAATTTATTCATCAATTTTGAATATAAAAATTCGTGAAATGTCCGTAATTTACGTTTTTGTAAACTTCAGGAATTTATTACAGCTGCCTAGATATTTTACAGCAAATTTTAGTATTGGATCCTAACGTGTAAATCTACTTCGACGTGCAGATACATTTTGTAAAACGTATAAGTTTCACGATATAATTGAAATTTGTTCAGCTGCAATCATCTTAAACCTGAGCTTTACCCGCACTAGTCTCAGTGAGTCCTCTTAAGAAGACATGTTTGTCAAACATAAGTTTCATAGTCCTTAAGAAGGCATGTTTGTCAAACATAAGTTTCATAGACCTCTTATAAAGACAAGTTTCAAACGTAACTTCCATATCATAGAGACCTCGACCAAGGTAAACTTTATATCAAACTTACATCTCCACTTAGGGCCTGTGACGTGATTGCATTCCTATCGAGGTCCGTTCCAAACCAAATACTCTTAACTTAAACTTCCCTTATATGTATTATATTCTCTCTCATCTTCCCATCCTTCTCTATGACGTAATTAATATTCTCTCTTTGTAATTTCTCTTTTCAGTATTTCCTCTCTAGCGCCTTCGTAACCTAATTATACGGCCGGCGGAGCGGCGAGGGACTATTTTCCATCTCGCACTCTCACACACAACCCAAACCTCACAAATTCAATAACACTACGTGTAGCTACAATCTAGATCACTTCGAAATCTAGGGCTATTAAAGGATCATATGGTAAAGGGAAATAATTTCATTACCTGATGTAACATTTTAAATACGCGTCATGTTGATCGCATAAACAAGTACACAACGCATCTAAATACTCATCCTTCGAGCCTCTCGAGCTTATTTGAAATTAAGACCTTCATTCTCACGAGAACCCAACTTTATTACGCACTCGCCTCTGAAAACAACAACATTCCAGCTTTGATATATAATACAGACCCTTCTTTAGATCATATCGAGCCTCTCATTGAACAATGTTCTAGCATCATCAATGTACTAGCAGGCATTGTGTTATAAACTCATGATGTAGCCTGCTAATGAGGATTGTGCGACATCAACAAACTCTTCCTTCAGACTCTTTGTTTGACTGCCAGTATGCCACATAGCCCGAGGGCAGCGGGAAACTCGAAACTCCTCTATGACAAACTCTCTTTATTAATACACGTATTCTTGAAAACTGGTCGTTGAACGATATTCTTAAAGAATAATATAGAGGCGAATAAACATCTGTGGTAAAACGGGAATCGGGTACGAACGAGGAAGGAATCTAGATGTAAAAGTAGGATGTTAAGGATGGATAAGAGGCTGCTTATAGGGGAGGGCTGAGCCAGTATAAGGAGCATCCAAGGGTATAATAGAACATCACAGACAACAAAATTGAATTGAAAATGAAAAGAGCCCTATTATCAAGTCAACTACAGCTCAATTCATTTCGTAGGGAACTTTCTTAGCATGATGACAAAAACCTGTTCTTCTGAGAATATATTGCTTCTTTGCCGTTGAAGCCCAAGGAAATCTGACCAATTTTCTTAGACGGCATGCCAAATGCCATATACCCAAGATTACCTCATAAAGGGGGGCATGTATGGACCCTCGACAGATTTCTTAAGAAAAATCACAAATATTTTAGGGAAAATGTTATTTTTTATTTGTTACCGCACGTCTATTTTTGTTTTCCTCTTGAGTAGAATTGATTCCATTGAGAGCACCCGACGTATATTGAACTTGTCATGTTTGCCAAGAAAGCTTACGTGGACAGTCGTAAAGAATATAGATTATTAATATGTTTTGTTAATCAGACAGAAACAACCGACG
Organism: Sweltsa coloradensis; assembly: GCA_024449915.1. Taxonomy (NCBI): domain Eukaryota; kingdom Metazoa; phylum Arthropoda; class Insecta; order Plecoptera; family Chloroperlidae; genus Sweltsa; species Sweltsa coloradensis. The sequence goes on from JAMZAV010000021.1 coordinate 201,664, forward strand.
AAAATGGGTTATTTCGGACTGTTTAACAAAATTCCAAAATGTAAAAATGTATATATTTTACAATAATATTTAACTAATTGTGACTGTAGAGACTTTCGTGAAAACTATGCCAAATTTCAAACAACTGTGTTGTCATTCAGCCGAGCAAATAGGAATTTTCCTAAACGCATGTTCTATATCCTCTTGAAAACACAACATTTCGAGTTCCGGAATCAAGTATACCTTATAATGCTCGCATTCTATACAGTTTTTCTGAGCACTCAAAGAAGATCCAACTCTATTAAAATGAATAACCTCAACGCCGAAGCTTTTCACAGACCAGGTTACTATGTGAGAAACAAGGACGCGTATGAACGGGGGGAGGGTGGGGGGATTTTCCCCCCACTTCACTTCAGAGCTTTAGGCACCCAGTCTCGGCTTACATTCCCACAGCCACAAATGAAAAAACATCTAATGGATTTTTGTTTTCAAATTTAGTACGTATATATCTCTTAACTTGCGAGTGAAGAGTATTTCGCTACGCTACTCAGAAAAAAAGCCTTTGCGAAATGAACTAGGTAATTTACTTGTGGAGTTATTGTTACGAAGGCTTCGCGAACAATATTTACAAGCGCTTTGTATGAGCGTAATGGTTGGCTTATTTTATTTTTGTTTACATTTTACTTCGAGCGGTTCGTTAATCTACATGTATATATGAACTATGAAGTAATGTGGCCTTGTAAAAGATGACATAATGTTGCTGGTAAAAAGTTAAAAATACTTGCAAGTGCCAGTTACATAATAAATATTTATTGATTGAACTCGAAAACGTGGCAGGTGTAACATGAAATATTTCAAAGTTTCCCTGAATGTTTAATCTAAATCGAAGAAGTCGTTTGCCAGGTCAATAGCAAAGAAACCCGGAGTTATCAAGCGAGAGGCCGAAGAAATAAGTATGCTTTTTTTATGAGAGGTGTCTATCATAACCGTTCACGATAAAACATGGCAAGTCACAGCTTAGGGATTTTTAAGGTTCCACGAACCGTTTATATTAAGATCAAATAATCCATTTGTCCTGCATATAGTAAACAAACAAAAGATATGTTTTCTTGAACACCGAAGTTTTTTTTAAGGTGAGGCATATTGATATGTTTTCATAGATCCTAACGGTTTAGTCCACCCACTCCTCCCACCCAACCCCCACATCACCAGCCACACTAAAAAGAGTTCATCGGGAAAATCAATATGCAATTAGTTTATTTATTAATTGTGTTTGTTACACAAAACAAATTGATACTTCATTAATTTAAAAATACTTCAATATTTCTGGACCGTCAACAAGAAATTACGATTTAAGTTGCTCAAACATCATATACTCTCAATCGAATACAAAACCGTGCTTGAGTAAAAAGATTGTTACCTCTATTTTATCTCATAAAGCTGAAAGCTTTATTGTTATCTATAGACTTAACAGCACTTGGTCATCTGTTATGAAGTTTGATTCAGGCACATAAAGGTCTCTTTTCAAACAAAGCAGTAAGCTCTGTTGTGTTGAGGGGTTGGAAGCTATAACCTCGTCTGGTTTATATTTGTATCATCAAAATCCCGAACAATGTCCTGATATTACTTCAGATGTTCTAGAATATACAGGTAAACGTGTTATTGTCTCTAAAGAACTCCTTGCCTGAGTATACTTGCATGTTGTTACAAAAAACATTGCCCTAAAGTAGGCCTATTATATATTTCTCCTTTTTCAAAACCCTTTCCCGGTCAGTGGAATGTCCCCCCCCCCACACTAGAAACCCATAATGAAAGTATGAATTACAGTTAATATAATGAAAAAGTCAGCAACGTTTCTCTACTGCATAATATGCTTCATATTTGACGTAAAGCGTAACAAGCAGATGATGAAAGTTTGCAATAAACATAATTTACATGGGACGAAAAAGCCGAGGAACTTCAAACAGGGTGTCATTATCAGGGCATCTCCACAGCACTGCCGTTACTGTGACGTTTAGACAAATCCTTTCTGTTTTAGACTCGTTGACAAGTTATTTACTCGTTTAATCCAATCTGTGTAGTCCGAGAGAACCTCGGTTGACTTACGGCCAACTTTCAATTAGCCATCAGTCCATCACCAACAACCATGAGGGAGGAGTCATCCGCGTAGAGAACATTCTTTCAGCTCGTTTGGCATTTCGTGCGCATAAATTAAGAACAGTACAGGGCGAAGTATTGAACCATGAGGGACGCCTGTTCGAACGTACCTTGTATAGTAGAGAAACAAAGTATATGACTGTTTTTTTTTAAAGTTTGACAGGCCTAAGACTTTGTGCTTGACTTACTAATGATTGTTAATCTCTTTCAAGATTGTATCCACACTTTGTACGTGTGGACTTATTAGCACGAATATCATGCTGGGCTGAAGACAAAATATGTTTCACTCTATGTATGACATCTGCCCCGCATTGCCCTTTCAATATAATCTTTGATTGAGAATACAGTTTGCTTTTTAGCGTACAATTATTACCAACACACATAACCTTTTTTGTGAATATATTTTCGGATTTTTCCCACTGAAAGTTAAGGGCTCTGGAGAACTGTCATACATATAAAAACATACATTTATAATATATAATATAAGGGGCTTGACGATGCTTTTTGCACACAATTTAACAAGGAAATCGGGAATGTTTCATACCTTAAGAATGCTTTAATTTGAGTTCGCTGACAATTCATATTTTATTTCAGTTATTAACATAATGAGGCATTGTTTTTATCACAAGTTTCTCACAAAAATTGGATAGTGTTATGGCATTTTCGAAAATATTAAAGAGTAATTAAAATAATTTACTCATACTTTTCAGTCAACAATTATTTTCCTGTTAATCATGTCACGAATTTTGTGACTCTTGTTGTATTTTTTTTGTAATTGTAACTTTTTTAAAGTTTTGTTTGTGGCATTTGTAATAATAGCGTCGTACACCATTTTGTTTGGCAATACATATAAAGATAATAAAAAACTTTTATTCCTGGTAAACTTATCTATAACTGACAGGGCTCTAAGTTTATCCATAGATATACGAAAACCGAGGGTGAGGAATTTATGAAGATAAGCTTTGGTAGCTATTGCCGTTTTCTTTATGCGGAAAACTTTTTTCGAACTTATTAATAAACATTTCACGAGTCCCACACGTGTAGTCTTACATGCCCCCACAATTCAGCATGTCCTGAGGATGTATTTATATTAGTCGCAGTGTAATGTCATCTGAACCTCACTGAGCTATTATTATCATCCAGTGGTTCACTGTAGCAGGTAAAGTTTAGTGCCTCATGATCCGGGAGCCGTCCCACAGTGCCGCTTCCCGTAAGGCCATCAACCTTTTTTTTCCCCCTATGCCATCATTACTACCTGTCGATAAAGACCATGTTACACTTGTGGCCTAAGGGGAATTGATTTATTCCCCTTAGGCCAACACCCTGCATTTCATTATCGAAAATACAAAGAAGGTTTGTTGGCGTTAGGGTAATTGATTTATTCCCGTTAGGCCAACAGCGTATATGCATCGTTTACGGTAAGGAGCGGGGTGTTGTTGGCGTTGGGGTAATTGATTTATTCCCCTTAGGCCAACAGCGTATATGCACCCCGCTCCTTACCGTAAACGATGCATATACGCTGTTGGCCTAACGGGAATAAATCAATTACCCCAAGGCCAACAAACCTTCTTTGTATTTTCCATAATGAAATGCAGGGTGTTGGCCAAAGGGGAATAAATCAATTCCCCTTAGGCCATCAACGCTTCCTGTAACATGGTCTTTATCGACAGGTAGAAATGATGGCATAGGGGGAAAAAAAAGGTTGATGGCCTTACGGGAAAGCGGCACTGTGGGAAGACACCCTGATCCGCTAAGCTTGAGTTGACAACATCTACCTTACGTTTATATAGTCTGTCACTGACAATAATATTAGCAACGACGGAGGCTGAAGTACGGCCGCAACGCGTGGGCTTATCCACAATGGCAACAAGCGAATAAATACGACTGAGCACATCTCAAAACTTTAGTTGGACTTTATCTTCCTTTGACAAATCGATATTAAAATCCCTACATAGGTTCCGGAGTCCCGCTGTAAAATCTACTTTCTCCCGCTTTCTATGCCCCTTCGGATGCGGCTCAAGTGTTTGTTTGTATGAATAATAATGTCACTCTAGAAACAGTGTTAGTAAATTATTTACTTCAAACGTTATGAATCGTAAATATTATAATTGTTCAACGTCAGCTGAGTTTACAGTCCCCAATATCGGACACTGTTCTTGATGCCAGTTGACTGGGCAAACTAGATCTAGTCGATCCGGATGTACTCAGCACTCAGCAGTTATTGATCTGAAACCTGTTTTGACACAAAGCGAGCATGGTGATTGGTTACCAAATGGGGAATCCCTTTCAAAGTGTTGCTGCCGTGTTTTCAAGGAAGCTATATCGATACATCCCTCTCCCCTTTGGAATGGGCGCCGTAATAGAGCGCTTTAATGAATTAAACCATACCGTGCCGTGCTTGCATGATTTGAACAAGGGGGAGGGGAGATACGATTCCAATATATCTTCGGTGCATTTGGTTGCATCAATTATTTATGAAGTCTAGCCAGATAATCGACATTTTTAAAGGATTGCTAAAACATTGTATATAGCCTGCCTGCAGTCAAACACTTCGGTGGGGTTGCAGAGTGGACTTATAAATGTCAACTATCACTTAGTGCAGACATGAAAGGGGAAAATGCAAACACAGGTTAATTCATTATACAGAGGTGAATTCACCGGTAATTGGCCGTTTAGGGGCACGCGATTCCAGGGACCCTACAAATTATTCTATCAATTTGCCAAGTTACAAAAATCGAGGGCAATTTTTTTAAATGTCACTAGTAGAAAAACATATTTTATCCCCTTGTGGAACAATAACAATATATCTTCATCTTTGTTTCAAAAATCAGATGTGACGTTATTATTTTTTGTCGCAGCAGTTTCATTTAGCAGTGCTTTGAATTTGTTGAAATTTACATCACAAGAATGTATCAATATTTACTGAGTTATGAATTCAATTATTGTAATATCAATATTTAATCTAAATCATACATTAGCATAATACACATTCGGTTTTGCTGTATTTCATTAATTTATTCATTGATTTATTTATTCACTCCTCTCCATAGTACCAACAAAGACTAGAAGGTTAATCTGGTTCTTGTTTTATTTTTATTTTGTTGTCGTGAAAAGTTCAATTTTGTTATGATCTTTATTTCTCGGCGATTTTAAAAAACTTTGTACTACCGTGTTTTTGTTTTTACTATTAGGCCAAATTAGGGAGCGAAGCTTAGCGTTATTGGACATTTGGTCTAGCATATATATCTTTTTCTTGGTGTAGGTGCCGGGTTTATAGATATCCCTTACTTGGGTGGGGTTAACCTCATCGAAATTTCCTTAGAAGTTCTTATAAAACACATGGATTATTCCCACAAAAAGTCAACGGCTACTGTTGAATGAGTTAGCCGCTGTCAAAATTATGTAATATTCTGATTGTTTCAATTTCTCTTCGTTCAACTGATGAACCTCTTTCAACCGAGTGGGTAAATATGCGCGCGTGTTTGCGTATTTTGTTATTTCGTGTATTTATAGTTTTTATTTCCTCGGCAACGTAGTTGAGAGATTGTAAAAATGTTGGAATTGTATAAAAAAACACGTTTTTCTGTAACAAAAATGAAATTGCCTAACGAGAAAATTAAACTTTTCCCTATGCCCTATGCGTGGTTTAGATCAGTGTGCGCGAACAAGAAAGAGTTTTCTGTTGACGGACTGGACTAAAAATACGTATGTTATTCTGCAGGGAAGAAGGGCCCCTGGGTCTGCCTCAAAGTTAATACATTTATATTGAAGAGCTGAAAATTTTGCTGGTGTTGGAGATTGAATTTAATTTTTACATTGAAGGCCACATTTTTCGCGCAGGTCCTTAGCAGAGAGAGGGCACATTTTCACAGCCCAGTCTCCCACCCCCTCCTACACTCCCCTTTTCTACCTTATGTACCCTAACCTATCACGGATGATTTTATACAGTTATCTTAATAGCTGGTAAATTCAATGTAATTGTCTTGTTTTTCAATCTTACATTCTTGTTATAGTCGGGCATGAATATAAAACAATTGAGCATTTGGTAAAAGGCACACATTCTTTGTACTTGAACTAGATGTCCAAGAAGTAATTTTTCAGAACAGGAGTACATCTCGGCTTTCAACCTATTCTCTTGTGTCGGCCATTTTTAAATATGGCACTTTCTTCTTTTATAAATGATTCAAAGTTCGACGCAATCGTGGCGTGTGATACCTTCTTTACCACTTCTACTGACTGCATTACAATTTCTTGTACAATGAGACTTTGTGTAATGCAAAGTTGTTAGCTCAAGTGCTGTGCTTCCTACAATAGTATAGTACATTAGACTAACATTAAGGAGTTTTGTAAAAGAACGTGTATCCGTCAAATAGTCGGGAAAGTCCACTAATAAAATATCATACAAGATAAGTCCTTGCTAAATGAGCCGACATCAGATTTTGTGCGAGGGAGGGGTCAATCAATGTGGTGGAGTGGAAATTTAAAAAATAACGCGTCATCAAGCATAGGCCTAATTATTAAAACATTCAAATTTAGGCATGTATACGTAGGCTAACACATACATTTTAAAAAAATGTTTATGTCAATATTTATTTTGGGATTATGTACATTGCGTTGGTGCACAACGAATATAAATACACAGCGGCAACATAATGTTCTATGATTTTACTCGTTCTATGAAATAATATCCTAGTTTGTGTCTGATAGGCTCCGGTGCGGTTTCATTCGTATTAACGACCCATTGGACAGGGTGCTACGCTGTTATAAAACTGTCATTATTTTGACGTAGCTCAGCTTCATGCAAACATACAGTTTGGATATTATATCCTAACCTTCCATAAGTTCACTTAATAGAGTTCTAGTTCAAGTCCTTGCACCATTGTTCTGATACTTTTTTCACGGTTGTAAACCACATTTTCCAAATACAGCGATAACTGACCGGTGATTACTAGTGCGCCTTTAATACCCACTCGCGCATCCACCCCGTCACTTACCCGTGCTTTTTTTCCTTCCGCCTTAATTTAAAAACGACGTAAGACTCTTGAGGGAGTAAAGCCTAGGATGCATGACGAAAGAAACCAGATTTCGTTGCCTGCGGCTGTCGCGGTTTAGGGTGGAAAGAACCACATAGCATAGCATAGTGGTTCCAACGAAAGAATGCAGGTTGCTCGAAATCGTTTCCCCAACATAACAACTTTGTCAACTCTATTCACGCTAGCTCAGCGTCGATCTAGCACATAGTGGAAGTTCGTGATCTAGCACAGGTAATTTTTGCTTGTGTTGGTAAAAGATATTTCTCTTTCATACACAAGGCGACATTCCTTTAACCGTGCATTCATTCTACCACTCATAGATATTAAACACCTTTAGTAGGCTAGATCAGCAGTCATTGGTTTGAAGCCATCTTGAAATACCTGTTTGCATGTTAAGTAGATGGGAGCGATTTGTAGCCAAAATATTTTTAAAGATGGCCGTCAGTTTGACAAATGAGCATACTAGCCATTAACACCAAATGATTACTAAATTCCCTTATGCAATAACTTCTTATTGTTTCTGTTTGTACATTCCCATGCTGCACAAGCTAAAACCATATCAAACAATCCAGTAAAATACTTTATTGCATTAAAAAAAGAATAAATTAAAACGCCAAATCGCCATCTTGATTATGGCAGATTGACTCTTCAATTTGCTACGCTCGCGTCTGTGCGGACGTATTGGAGATTGCGGATCTAGCCTACTATAGGTGTTTAATGTATATGCCCCACTTGTGAAGAAAGCATTTGCATTCTTTCGTTGAAACTAGTATCGAGTTTCTGGTGTGGTTAGAATCGCGGCGCCAATAGCCTGTCAACTGCGATGTATCGCCAACATACCTTAGATGTAGTATGGTAGGAATATGGCGTCCGGGACCAGCACGTACCACGCATATGGCCCTGTCGGAAAGAAAATAACGGTTCTCTCTCGGGAAAAACACGACATTTATCAGCTGCCCATCTATCCTAAAATGTTTTTGGAGGTTACGAATAGACAAGCAAGACTGATGCTCCTAAACCATACTATCACTCTGGAGTGATTATAACAGCTACGACACACCTCACATGCAACCACATGGATTTCTTAAAATCAATGTAAAAACATCTTGGGACTACTTATTCCAGCTTGTTATTTGTGTAACATGATCACGTACATACCAGAACCACGGTAGCTTATATCATTTGTTATCCCGCCCTGCCCAGTCTTGGCCACTTTCTGGTTCGATATAGATTCGGCCAATGATACATTCAGTTTTTGATTTCACTAAACAGAAGATACTATCTCTATGTGGGTATAAAGGTCAGCATGTGGTTATCCCTCCCAAAATATGATTTATGAAAGACTCACACATCCTATGAATACAAAAGACAAATTGAACAACCCAAACAATATACCATTAAATTTTTTAATATTTCAAAATTTTGTTATAAACATTGTTATTTTATTTTATTTATGTATTCAATCTATTAAGATCATATCTTGTATTCAACTAGTAAATCGATGACGTAAGTAAATAACACAATATTATCCCAATGGAAGCATTTTAAACATATTTTTTCAAATAGCAAATTCCTCTGTGTTGGTTGTGTGTTACTGTTGATATTATGCTGATGTGTGTTTGTTTGTCGTTATTTTAGGCTTTTATAGTCCCACCAAGTAAAGCTGTCCGAAATGCACGTCAGCCGTCCCCCCCCACCACCACCACCCTCACCCCCACCCCTCTGGAATCCAGCTAAGAGATATTAATTTTGTATTCATAATGTTATTTTTTAATTTTATAATTTGATTTTACTTTATAAACAATTTCATTGCTGCCCCTTTTAAATCTCACCACTGCTGCAGATGGAATTGATTTTGTAAAAGTAAATAATTTGTATTTCAACCCTCACTACTCTCACAAAAGAAGTAGATGCCCACTAATCCATCACCTGTTGAATTGAACACCAATAGGCATGAGTATTACACAACTTTAGGTTTTACTTTTAACCTTTTTGTAAGTAGGTGTGGGATATATTCACCAAACTATATTCTTACACATTTATCAAACCTCTCTTGTCAGTTCTCGACTTACTTCATTGTGTCTCTTAGGGTATGTAAATGGTTCCATGTAACAACATTAATCGTGGTATTACGAGTAGACCTATTTATAATTCGTAAAAAACTAAACGACAGCTTTAAAACATTTTCTAATTAATCATTCACGAAAAACAAGCGAATCTTTATTAGCATAGGCCTGTATGGGCCGTGTGTTCTAATCCAGAGGCGGAATTGTTTAATATTTTTTTTATTTTGAAGAGTTTATATTTGAATATTCATAGCAGCACGGTGCTGCCATCATGAGACCACAATCGGCATCACCATTCAGCACATCGCCGTAGCTTTTAGAGCGATGACATCGCACGTAGTAGCGAGCACCAAACGACGGAAGAGCCGGCGTGCGAACAATTGGATGGGGAGGAAAAATGAAAAATACGAAAGATATGAAAAGCCAAGCTAGCGTTAGTGTTTCAAGAGGCTTGCACGCACGTGGGCCGCAGCGCCAGAGTGTACAGGCTTTGTGGTTTCGGTGGGGGCGAAGAGGGGGGTCTTCAAGAAGCTCTCGTTTAACATTCTTGTCAGTGCAAGACCTAAGCCGTTGCAACCTGATTAATCGTCATGGTGTGCGAATTTACGCCAGAATAAAATAAAACCGGACTTAATTTACCTTCCCTGTAGCTGTAGCTGTAGCTGTAGCTTCTCCCTGATGTAACTGACATGACTGCGAAGAGCGAGAAATGCACGCATGGCGGCAATGCTTAATTTGCAGTCTTGGAGAGGAACGCGTTCACGTAAATGATTTCCTTTTTAGGAACTTTTATAGGAACGCCTTGCTATTCCAACATCAGGAACTTGTTTCTTAAAAAGTTTAAATTTGTTGGAACTTGGAACGAGTTTTTGTTCCTTGAAAAATTCCTAACACTGTCATAACCTCGATTGCATCTCTCACTGTATGAGATATAAAGTGATGAAATGAGCGAACACTAAAATAAAACTGAAACAATGATCTGTGTATCCGTTGAAGCTAACTTAGATGGAGTTCTTATATGTTTCCAACACGTCCTCTTAATGTTGCTAAATAACTAAGTACCATTGTCGTACCATGCTCGTATAGGTCATGGTTCTTCTGAAGTATGAACAAGTATCGAGACGATTGTTCCCCGGGTGTGAAGCTACATCCAGATTATTCTATATGGCCAGGACTTCAGAAGTTTTATCGGTTCTACTAACAATATCAATGTTTCGTAATTGCACTGTAGGCTGTCTCTTCACGCTGTACTAGCTTTGACGCGGAGTCAAAATGAGTAACCTGCAGTCATGTACACAAACTTGCCCCCACCCCCGCACTCTCAACATTCAAATTCGAGCTATGCACCTTCTTGCACCCAAACCTCGATTTATCCCGCTGGTTTCAATATGGACATTATAATTTTTTAGGGTCAGTTATTTACTGCCAACTCCCCGAATTACGAATTTCAACCAAAAAATCTGCAAATTATTATTTTGCACCGTTGTTGTACCGTTTTTGCTCTCAAGTCTTGATTTTTCCACCCCTATGGTTTCGGAGTTCTACGTAATTTAATTGGGAACGAGAGAGGGGGTGGGCGAGTTAATGGCGGCCCTAGGGGGGAAACCGTCTGATTTGTGCGCGAAAAATAAATTCTGATTTAGCCTTCCTAACCGTTGTATCGCGTGAAAGTTGTTTTGAATACACGAAACATCCGTCATTTACATTAATATCATTTTCATTTTCCACAATCTATGCAGATTTTCAATCAGCCGTGTAATGGCAGTTCCTGTACCTCATTAACGTGTTAGCTATGTACATTTCTCTCTCTCTCTCTCTCTCTCTCTCTCTCTCTCTCGCTGTCACTCACGCACACCCACCCACACCCACACACGGCGTCACTCAATTAAGGAACATTCGCAGCCAAGTAATAATAAAAAATTGAATTAAAGGATTAAATACTTAAGTTTTGAAATACTTGTATGCGCTTCAATACGAACATTGCGATTCAAATAGCTTCCAAACAGAACGGGAAAATACAATTAATTAAAATAACCCCTGGATACAGGCTACAGAAGTTGTTCAAGAACTCGAATTGTCCCAAGATAAGAAATAAAACAAAAATGTGTAGTCGCTAGCTTCATCGTGACTGTATGAAACGGTGCGTTAACATTTTATATTCAAAGTTTATGTCACAGTTGGTAGGTATTATTCATAATGTGATAGTACAATTTGTTTTGCCACTAAATGTAAGGCCGGGATAAAAAAATCTCTAATAAATATAAGAGAACCAAGCACGAATTTCATATTGATAATAAGTATAATATATTATGGAATTAAGAATATTTTCGATAAATAAAATAAACAAATTGTGATCTAGTTAAAATGGCCATGGCAGATATATTTAAAGCATCCGGTATGATGAATGTCAGAATTTGACCCTGAAAAAATAAAATATCCCATGGCTATAACTCCAAAATATCTACACACTTTTGTCTCTTTATATTAGAGGTCAAGAAAAACGTGGATACCGTACATTACGTGTGGAGGGGAGGTCGAGAAGTAATGTTTATTGGTTACGCCACTGCAAACGCTTGTGTGGATATGTAGCTGCACACATCGAAATATTGTCTCGCCATTTGCATGTTCGGATGCAAGAAAAACAAAAAAGGCACAAACTTAAAGTCGGTCAATTACTGGAATGGCGAGATAAATTGGGTAGCGGTTACTGTTCATTGCTCTAGCTCAATTATCTAAAGTTTTGTTCCGAGTTGTATTTGCTGATTCAGGCAGTTGCTTTGAGAATAAATGAAGAACTAGGAAGATTGTCAGGCGTAAAATCGGAACATTGTTTCTTTCTCTAGTATGCTTGAAACCCTTCTGAGTTCTGAGATGCTTAGTTTTAATTGGACAAATAAATCTGCAAGACAATTCTAGTGGTTGTTGTTAATTTTACGATTTCGGGAGTTGATGACATTGCTATAACGACCTGCTGCTGCTGTTGGTTAAGCTTTCTTATCTATTTATGCTTCGTTTCAGTGAATGAATGATGAATTAATTAATGAATGAATGGATGAATGGCTCAGATTTTTGCAAACTTTCGCTAACCAGACGACCGATGCATTAAGCCTACCAGTTCGGAAAATAACACATGATTACTCTCTAAAACCCTCGGATGATTAATCATTAAAACTTTAGTTCCAAAAACTAACCCCGTGTTTTTTTTATTGCTGTAAATTTGAAATGAACAATACTATCAAGAGAACGGAAATCGAAGTTTTAAACTAATTTTTACTCTGGGTGACAGCAAAAACTTATTTTTAATTTTGGTGTTTGTGTTAGTTGTTAAAGTTCGCATACAATGCTCACTCCCCTCTTTCCGGTTCCGTAAGAATTTTTAATTGACATCGCGCATATACGAACAAGCACAGCTGCAGGCTAGGTTGAGAATTACCATGAGACGATCGTTGCCTGTGTACTGTAAATTAATTATCTTCGTTGTGTTCCAAATATAATTTTCTTGGAAACCTCAATTTCCGATGAACATTTACCTAACTGTACTCAAAGCGTGTGCGAAATCATTGCATAACGCAATGCTGCGAATATAATAAGATAAAGTAAGATTTAATTGCAATGATGTCATGTTTAAGCTGGTTTTGTCGGGAGTGCTGCCTCATCGCAGTATTGATTGTGAGAAGCCAGTTCCTCCCTATCGGACATTTCGAATCACCAGCTTGCTCTTCAATAATTTACTTAAGCACATACATTGATATTTCGGATTGCTCCAATTTGCCGCGCTAGTTTGGACGAAGACTTGTGCATATTTCACGACGCCCCTCATTTCGAATCGATTTCGAGTTCGCAGACAACAAGGCTGACGATAAATTGGGGAGGGGGGAGGGGGAGCTTTGCACGATTCAGAAGTCAAACCAATAACTCAACTTCGTCGCTATCTATTGTTGGTTCTCATATATGAACAGTTTCTGTCGATTTTCTAAGAATAACTTACATTTGATTGTTTGTTTCGAAGAAGGGTATTAGGAAATCACATAAATGTATATGTGACTTATGTATACCTGTCCTGGCGCCCGACTAATAGAGTATGATCTCTGTGCACTTAGGTTTTGTTTGTGTAACAAAGTGTATTCTATTGACGCGATCATTTTTTTATCTAAAGCCGACTGTCGACAAACTACATCCCCTGTTGTTATAATGGACGTTTTATTATCACACTGCCTGAAACATGCCAAACATGTATGTACTTTTTTTTAATTACAATATAAACATACATTCTAATTGTGAAAGTTGCTAGTCCAAAACCACGTTTAAAACTAAAAATATCAAGCTTGATATTTTTTGACATTTGAAACTTAACTTGTTTTTGGATCGGGGGGAATTTGAGTTTACTGTTCAACAAAGCCACCAGACCGTATGAAAGAGTATGAAATTATGTCTATGTAGGGGAGTTTCACTTCAGACGTTGGCGTGGAAGACAGAACACGGTGGATGCGAAAGGGTGGTTTGTTTGAGGAGCAGGATGTCTTCATGACAATCGCCACAGAATGGGGGTTGAATGTGACTGCTCTCACTCTCATCGACCTTGAGAACTAGCAGAGAAGCTATCCAGAATGATTCTGGTCGATGTCCTGTCCTTGCACCCATGCTACCGTGGTCGACACTACGTTGGGACCAAGGTTGTCCACATCGCTCACAAAGAGGTTCGCGTTGGTGCAGGATGCAGAGGTGTCTTTCTGTGCAACTCGTGCTAGCTGAAACAAGTTCTTTGAAACCGAACGACAACTCTGATACTCATCACGGACAAAACAGAATCTGACATGGTGCTGTTCGATTACAAGCCACACGTGGCTGCTCGTACTGACATCGCCCACTGATCTCCTATATACTTAACGTGGATAGAGGGTGCTTACCTGCCAGATGTTGAGAAGTGAAGTCGGACTAATTTAGCGGGTTTTCTTACTGTAAAACTAAATAAACAACACGATTAGGGTTTCGATTAGGTTTTCCACATTGACAAATCGTTTTGTGCACTTCAACGCAACTCACTGAAGCATGTTTGCCGTAAATATGTAAAGTTTTGCCCTCCAACATGGCCGCCCCATAAGAAATTGCATTGACTACCAAGATAGCGGTCCCCAAGGTGGCTTCAAGGTTACAGCTAGCATACGTATTCTACGTAAGTATATAGAGATCAGTGACATCGCCCTCGAATTCGATGACAACTTTCAAAACCATCGCAGAGCAGAATATAAACACTTCCCCCTGAAGTAGAAATTAGGCACATCTACAAGCTGCGAAGCGTAGACATATTTCCGGTTGCCTCTCTGCGAATGGAATTGTCACCCAGTGTTGGGGTGATTCTAAGAACGAGTTCAAATTGGATTATAGACATTTGCGTGTTTTGCTAAAGGATGCAGTCCTTCGCGCAAGCAATATATTCCGCCAATTAATTTCGTGCGAATGAGAGCACGTGACCACATCCGTGTTCGTCTCTTGTTTGTCAATTTATGGGCTCGGTGTGTGCGGTGATGTAAAAAGCAAGAAACAATAGCCACGACGACGTAGACAATGACGACGACGACGAGGACAAGGACGAAGACGAAGACGACGACGACGATAATAATAATATTATATTAATAATACAAACTTATTTTTTAAAGACTTCCAAAGACACTTGTTGTTATAACACTACCTAGCGGTCTAACTTTTCCTGGAATTATATGAACACGTTCACAGTATATTATCTTATATTAATAGCGTTTTTTCCCCTGTGAACCTATAAATGATTACTACCCATAGGGTTGTTAGTTACTAATTCTCCCAGTAAGAGAAATAAAATCAAGTTCACCATCTTCCAAGAAAAAGTGGCGAAACTTTGTCTATTTTTCTAAACACATTTATATAAATACGATCTCATAAGAAATCATGTTGATACAATTACCTCATTACTTTGAAGTGCTTTGGTCAGAAAATATACTAACACTATTGTTATTTGGGCACTTGGTTCAAGTCACAATAAAATATACTATACTATACATTTTAATGAAATATTTTGATGTGCTAATTTTTGCGTGTCCTTGCGTGTCTCGTATACTTGCCAGTTCCACGTACTCTGGATTGCAACGAGTTCATGTAGCTGCATACATTATGATTAATTTACGAAATTTGCAACTCTCTGAGCGCATTAAAGTAGAAAACTTTGATAATTCAAATTTACATCTCTAAGATATGGTTGAAATGGGTCATTTGAGATTGGTATTGCCGGTATGCAAGAGTGCCATACTCAGTTCTTATACGAAATAGTTTTTGCACGAGTACACTAGGAAGACACTTGCTGTTTACAATTGAAATTTAAAAAAGTAGGTATTGTACTAAATATTGCTTAAAAACCATTCATGGGAAGGTAATGTGATTGTGGTTGAGTTGCATAATTTTGTTGGCTAACCATTTACTGTGTCGTGACCAATTGACCAATAACGAAGCAAACATAATGAACATAAATAGTTTGCAGTCCCCCCCCCCCCCCCCCCCCCCCCCCCCACCACAAAACGCAAATTATAGTGGTTGTAGGAGGTTCTGAAAACGATGATAATTAATTCAGACTCGGAAAAGTCACCAGGCGTGTCAATTATAATTAGGGTGCAGGCATGCTATTCATCTCATTCCATTTTCTCATCAAATTTAATCACGTGTTTGATAAAGTTACATAATTGTTAATTATGTAGTATTAATGAAACATGAATTACCCAATTATATATCGTGGTTCCGAAGCAGCATTGAATTGTGGGTATTTTAAATTAGTCCCACTCGTTGGCCGATATCCACTCGCCTGGCGACAGAATCGGCAAAGCTACTTCGGAGCCCTTTTCAAGAAATTGATCCCAGAATATTAATACAAAATTTATATTTTAAAGTTGATATTATGAAATATATTTATATTCTGTATTACCTAGACTCCCGATGAGAACCGATATTATCAACGGTTTGGGCCATAATATTTTAGCACATCCTTGCTACAGCCCAACATAATATGCACTTAAACTGTAAAAGACGGTAATACTCAAAGATAAAATTTTAAAACTTTTGACGATAGAAAGTTTCAATAAACATTCACCCACTCTTGTGATTTTCTTTATTTTTAACGGTATAAAGAATGTCATACGATGAATTCGGCAACGGTTGCACAAAGTAGTAAATGTATAAATAAAAGTGGGAACTGGTGAGAGATAACAAGCAGGTTTATATAGTAAGATTTACAATATACAATAAATTACAATGAATGTTCGGTATAAAATTTCCGTGTGTAAAACTGTTCAGTTTCATTTGCAAAAACGTATCTCGTATTACGCCCTTTTTGCGTTGTAAAACTACTTTTACAACATGTAAATATATTTCCGGGGTTGAAAAATATTACAAAATCATTATGTGAATTAAAACATTACCCAATGAAATTCTTTTACTTAAACTGTAAGTAAAATTTGGCCTCTTTTGTTAGACAGTGTATGACGAAAATTTACTGCCAAGTAAGTATTAAAGTTTAAAGTAACTTTGAGCGTGGTAGACTTGAATGGGTGACAGATTGGCAACACCACGAACCGTTGGTAAAAATAACGAAATAAACGGATTAACGAAATAAACGAATAATAAATAAAGTAATAAAATTTATAAAATTTACCTCAGATTAATGTATTAGACTTTCCGCCCCCAAAATGTTTTCCGTATACCTGTTTTCGCACTAATGAAGAACGATTGGCTATGTGTTTATTGTTCTGTCCACCAAAAGCGATCGTGTGCAGGCGCACATCACGCATTGTCCAATGCGTGTATTATCTGAAACTGTCTTAGTTTCAATTCAAACTGATCATAAAGCATATAACATTTCAAAAAATTGCGATCGTAGTATTAAAAAATCGCTGTGTTCCAAAAACAAGTGTTCGATAAATAAACTTTATGCAGATATATCGAGGACACAATATTACAGCATATACACAATATGGAGTTCTTAGTGATAAAGCAATGTTGATAGACGTAAAATATATAGCAGACATTTGCAAACAAAATAATAAACTTGTGATTATCGTATTAACACGTTTACAAAAAAAAAATCAAAAGTTAAATTACGCCACTTTATTTACACCGATAAATGCAATAATGATGCAATTTTTCAATGTGTTTCTTAACACCGCAGTAAACAATTTCTTGTCAAACTTCTTTATTATTTATTGACATCTTGTACCTAAAAAAAGTAATTAGTGTACTGATTTTGCTACTCCTTATACCCTTATTCCGTCAAACCCTGCTTGTGTTACCCAATTCATTGCTAAAGTCCTTTGCAAGTAAAGAAAGATCCCAGGTATCAAGAAATTTCCCCTCCACGTTACCACCTCCACTCGCACGGGTGACAGTGCTCGCGAGGCGTTGGAATGCGTTAGCCGCATGACCCATTCATCCAGGTGTCATTGTTAGAAATCAATTTTTTGATGTAGTTAAAATGTTATAATTTCTCATTTATTTTCAATTATATGGAATAATGTAAATTAATATAAATAAACTTATGTATTTTTAAAATAGCTTGAAAAACTGCCGTAATTATTGCCTGTCGTAATATTCTGATCGTAACCATGAAGTTAAAACTAACTCTAATTACGGCAGTTTTCATGCTATTTTAAAATACAAAGTTTATTTTATATTAATTTTACATAATTATTCCATATATTTGAAAATAAATGAGAAATTATAACATTTTAACTACATCAATAAATTGCTTTCTTAACAATGACACCTGGATGAATGGGTCATGCGGCCTACCGCATTCCATAAGTCTCGCGAGCACTGTCACCCGTTGCCGAGTGGAGGTGGTAACGAGGAGGGGAAATTTCTTGATACCTGGGATCTTTCTTACTTGCAAAGGACTTTAGATTATCTCTATCGCACTGTTGCAGCATTCATATGTGGAATGTGTACTGAGAGTCTGCTCGTTATTAAACTATTCCTACTCGATCGGATTTAACACAAATTCCATTACCTACAGTTATGAATAATTTGCTCAACCTCTCCACAAAAACGTTCGCAAAACAAATGTAATTGCCATATTAACAGAGCTCTAACATTTACACAAATACTTGACTGCTAATACTGCTGACTATTTATTTTTCTCTCCTCATATTAAATTAATGTGTTCGTATATTTTATGTTTCTTCTATCTCTTTCCAAAACTGTACGAATGTAACATTTTGCTATTTGTATGTACTTATTTTACATTTAATTATTATGAATTGTGTGCTCAGTTCTGTTTACCCTTTCGCAAGATTCAACGTTTTACTTTTTTTCTGATGGTGCCAGAATATTGTATTTTTGCTATCATTTCCAATAATTCCTATGTCATCCATTATTAAACAACCCCTTGTACAAATATTCTTCTTTTTAACGAACGCAGCCTGTTATATGCGCCCTCTTGAAATTTAAATCGAGTTATACAATGTCTCACAACTATTTGCAGGAAGCAAAATATTATTCGTGGTGTTATAGACAGAAACTAAAAAGTGCCTCCATCGGGGATTGAACCCGGGATCAGTGGAGGCACTTCTTTAATTTCTATCTATAACACAATCATAACAGCGTCATAGTCGCCTACTATAAACCAAGGCTAAACATAAAATAAGATTATTCTTATTGATTCATAGCAATTGTCGTAAAAGTGTGTCCCTAATAGCAGTTTAGTAAAGGTTTGTTCTGTGGTCCCGGTAGCTCAATTGGTCGAGCTATGGCACGTTAAGCCGGAGGTACTGGGTTCGAACCCCAGTCGGGGCAAACTTTTAGACAATTACTATGAATAAATAACTATGTCCTTAAAGCGGGCGTATGTTAAAAACCTTATATTCAAGATTATTCTTGCTTACATAATATCAAATTATTTATCTTTTCTACACATGACCATCTTTTCACGTGTTACCCCAGAGATATGCCGATTTCCTCTATATGTAGGCTCGTTTTGTAATGCTGCAGAAATGAATCACACCCGTTCAGAATAATTATCATCTCTAACATCTTGAGTGAAAATTTAAATTGTTAAGTTGACCCCTTCCCAATAGTTTTAAATTAACTCGCCGTCTGCGATATTATTTGCAGGTCTGTAGCCTAAACGAGCAACTGTGACGCGCGATTATGATGCGTGCAAGATCTTCAACATGAATAAATAACACGTGATTCTTCTCAAATAGTACTGAGTTGGATGAGCTTGGACGTATGGGGGGGGGGGGTGTAGTATACCAATTGTTCTACTTCTTGTTTGTTGATTAAATCAGTATTTGGAAGTTATGATGTGTGTTTTACTTTTAGAGTATATTTTCATAATAGTACCTATTCTTTTAGTAACTACATTAAATATGTCATTGTAATTTTTCTAACTAATGAGGGAGACATTTAGAAATGTGGTAATGTTATCATGGCTTTTTCACTAGCTTCCTATAAAGTTCCCATTTTTGTGTGAAAATGAGAAGTTATAAAGTGCTCTAGAATATGGGAAGTTCGCTAGAATTAACGATGAATAGATTTTTAAATGGACATAGTAAAATAGTTGGCCCAAGCTAATGCAAACGTCTTACATAATTCGAATGAGGCCACCACCTCGCTTTTCGCTTCATAACTCATAAAACATGTCAAACCCTCCCCTCCCTACTGTTCCTCAGGAATTATTCTCAATTCATCCGTATGGTTCTTCATTGATCTGATATCCAAGTGAATAACTGTTGGCCCTTGACACTCGTTAACCCAGTTGTGAATGCTATCTATCACTTCTGCCACAGGGCTACGGATTCCACACATCCATTCTTACTTAAGGTACTTTAATTAATTTAGCAACATCTCGCGAGTTTTTTTTCTATCTAAAGACTCCTCGAGATGGTTACGGACGCAAATAGAAGACGAGGGTTATTATCCCGTCAGCTTTGCTTTTGTTTGTACTTGCCAAAATAAATGCTTGTTAAATGTTCATTTATATAAATGGGAGAGTTTTCGTTCCCCCGGAAATAGGTCCTTATTCTTCACCGACACGTTGTAACTGACGGAGAAGAATTCGTCCCTCTCGTTGCTAAAAGAAGACACGAACTGAACAATTATTTTTGAAGAGTACTTACTGATTGGTTTCAAACGGTGGCAGTTTAGAATACCAATGGAAGCAGATAGAGTAGATAAGGCATGGCAACGTTGACAATTTTACACGAACCGCAAAATATCTCATTTTTCTATCTAATGATATTTCATGATTAAAAACTATTCTTCTAGTCACAAAATCGTTTCTACCGTCACAGAGTAAAAGTAAATCAAAAGGATATCGTTATAAATTACTCTGGAAAGTTTTTTTTTATTCTCTTGTTAGTGTAGATCATTTCAAATTTTCCACACAATTGCTGCCAACTTCGATGCCAGTGTTTGGGTGATCACAAATTGATCACTTTTCGCACGACTCTGAAAATCTTCCAGTTTAGTGAATCATTTATTTATTTTATTTTATTTATACATTTATTTGTACAGCATTTGACACGTAAGATTAAAAATAAATGCGAGAATGACAGAAAGAGCATCTGCCCCATAGTACGTGAGTACCTGTCACCCTCTAACACAATATATAATAAAATACAATGTCCAAGTTAAATACAGTATCAAATACATCAATAAATATTATAAAATCACTACATAAACTAAAATAAACAATACCTTACTAACAAAAACAGAACTACAACCTACTTAAAATAATCTTTGATGGTGCTATTGAAACTACTGTCTGTTTTTAATTCATTTGGAAGTACATTCCATAAGGAGACATATCGATTAAAAACCATTTTGATATGCTGATGTTCTAGCCCGTGGAGGTATCAACAACTTAAATTAATTTGTTTTAATTTTTTGGTAGCAGTTTTAATGCTGAGAGTCGTTGTTTCTAGATAGCTGTATTGACATTTACTTATTAATTCCTAATCGTCGACTATAGTGTGAAGGATTCGCTCCCTCGGTCGTCAACCAAGATGTACATCAATATATCACCTAGTATCTGACTTACCTTGAGCACAATTTCCTCTGTTTTCATTGTCTTCTTCTTCTTCTTCTTCCGGCACGTTAGATATTTCCGTGTTTGTATTTCTCGCGTATTGATTTAGCTCGTGGACCCGGTCAGTTAGCTCGACAATAATCACGTCCTATGAGTGAGGGCCGAGGGTTTCGATTACCTTGCTTTCAATTAATTCTTGCCTTATCTCTAGCAACGAGTCGAGCGAGCTCTTTCTTAGCTATTCTATGTTCGTAACGAAGCTCGTAAACAACACTTAGCACTTCATCAATTGATTTTTTCCTATGCCTCAATAAAGACACCAACCAGTACAGGCAGTGATGTAATATATCAGTTCTCGTCGGCGTGAAGGGCCGCTTCCATCCGCTTTGCAGTACCATTGCTCCACTTCAATTACTCTGATTTTCTTTTGTGGGTCGATATTTTAGAGTTCGGATACCCAAAATGAATTCTGAGCCTGAATGAAGTATCACAGCCTGCACATTGCAAATTCACCATCCTCCAACATGCTCATGATACACATACCTGTACTCATTACTTCCTATTTGCAACATGACCAATATCCTTGCGCTGAGTGGAGCTCACTCGTCGCACGTCGACTCCCATCCGTGTGTAACGATCAAATGATAATTAATAATAATTATAATTAATATTAAAATTATTTTATCGGGACATTGCGCCACGTTGATAATTTATTATACCTTGACATTACAGCCAAAACTATCTTCAGATAGTTAGGGTATACAATACAAATAATATAAATCTTAATCAACCGCCTACAGTAACCATGTCTAGATGTAAATGTCCGAATCAAATCATTGTTATGTTATATGTTTTGTTGTTTAATGCTATTATATTAATATACTATACCGGGCCGTGAGTCTTAAATTTGAAATAACAGTCCGCTTATGATTAAAAACGCTGTAATCATACTTACCAACTTACGGGAGATGAGGAGTGAATTGCTAAATCCATGCTATCTTTCATTGTGGCAGCAATGTGGCTTTCTTCTGTTGGATTTATTTCGTGGACGTGGAACTAAACAACCACAACAACACATAAATTACGTAAAGGTTTGCCTTGTGGCCCCGTAGCTAGGGCTGGAGATTCTGGGTTCTAGCCCCAGTCGGGAGAAAACTTTTAGACATTTGCCGTTAGTTACGCCCCTGAACGTCCCACGGGACATTCCGCCGCGTCGCGATTCCCTTGGGTTCCGTATCTGTTCCCACTTCCCCGACGTTTCGTCTGCACTGTGACAGACATTCTCAAGGGTGTTCCAACCTCTGCCGTATGTGACTACTCCAACTCCACAGCAACTGAGCTCGTCCACCGAGCCAACAGCACCCGTCTCGTACCCTCCGTGTCGGTCAACCATCTCCTCGCCTGCGACTCCTAGGTTGCCGACCCTCGTCCTGTTGTTTGTTGTTCTTGGTAGTTATTGTTGCTCGTGTTTTTTTTTTCTTTTTGTTGCTGCTGAGGCTGTTGATATCGTTGCTGTCGCGGTTGTCGTCGCTGTCGTCGTCGTCATCGTTGTTTTTCGTTGTCGTTGTCGTCGTCGTCGTCGGCCTGCTCCCTTGATGACTACGACCCATAGCTTCACTTAGCTTATAGCCTCCCACATCTCCGTTCAAGTTATGAAGGGTCTTCCCGCTGATAGCGCAAGTTCGTTGAATATTATTCGGGTTTCGTCAAAGAGTATTTCGTGATCAGGGTTTCTAACGTAGTCGACAGTATGTTTAGCAACCGCCGACAAGAAGTCGCTGGGGGGCTAACGTGGAGGCAAATTTAAGCTAAGCGCTCAGCTTTCTGTGTTATTTTTGTTTGATAAAACCCCTAATAAGTAATAAGTTATTACTTACTTATTACTCATATTTCACATGAGGGGATCCAATGCGCATATTACTTACGTTTTTTTGATGCAAAATTCGGGAAATTTAGATTGTTTTAACTTCTGGAACTTATTATAACTACATATTTTTTTAAAGCAAATTTTCTAATTCGCTCCTAAAGTTTCAATAAATGAACCCGCAATTTAATTTTGTAAATCGTAAGGTTAACGAAATTTCAGTTTTGGATTTTCCATTTTTCAACTTCCTGGGCTTGTGCATCGCGCTCATTTCCCGCGCCTGCAGACGAACAGGGTTTACTGAGAGGTTTATTCTGGGCCTCTTTGAAGCTCTGTCTGTCGATTGTCGTGTGATTTTCACTAAGGCAATATGTCACATCATAATGTATATTTGACGAAATCAGAGCTCAACTACGATTTTTTTAAAAGTTTTTTTGATACCTGGCTGTAAATAGACCACTAAGGATATTTGTGGGTACATTCCGAAGCTTGAATATAATGTTTAAATGTTCTATGAAAGCGTCATGAATATCCTATTTAGACAACCTTACAAAGTTTCAAATTTTTGGGGTGAAATTTGAGGGTAAAAAATGGTCCAGAATGGATAATTTTGCTACATTTTGCGATCAACTGATTTTAAATCGTAACGAAAGTTGTCCTGAGCCCTCTGAGTAGATCCTTGTGGGGGACTGTCCTACAAGTTTTTCCTGCGTACACTTGGCCACATTTTCAAGGTATTTTATATTGGTGTGACAATATTATTTATGTGTTCTCTACATTATCTTACATAATCTTATTTAATTATTATTTTATATTAATGTATGCAATTATCTATACCAAAGATAAAAGATAAAAATAATTACCTAATTTTTTAAACAAAACAAATACTTTTTGTTTTTGGTTAACCACATTGCTCAGTACATTTTATTGGAGCTTTCCAACATTCATTTATACAATATTTATTAATCTCTAACAACAGGTTATTATCAACCCACAAGTTGTACAGCTCCATATTTTTTTATGAAATTAATTTATGAGTAAAAGTTTATGAGTTTTAGAAACTTAGTTTACTTTAACAATAAAGCAAACAAATCTGCAAGAATTAAAAACATTATTTAATGACTTAATAATTATTGGTGGATATAAACTTTTAATTATCTCCCCCCCCCCCCCCAACCCTCCACTACAAAAGAGATAAAGGCCTCCTGACTCCCAGCGCTCCGGAGCGGCGTCAAGTGCCATCTAACGAGGAACGATTCAATCATCTACTCGACCAATAGTTCTACAGAACGCAGAACGAATGCGTGCTGCTCTCCGGCGCTATTTTTAAATGAAGTCATAGCAACAACAAGCAGTATGCTTCTACACTTATAAGACAGTATCAAACCTTAGTGTAAGAATTATCTTAAGATCTTTGGTTGGTTATCGCTCACTCGTCGATTGCGTCGGGGCCTACAGGTTGGCTTGGCCGCTTTGATTTACTGTCCCCCACTGAAAATCAGTTATATAACTGAGTGGGTAGACTCTAAATACAATTTATTTTTATTTATTTCTAACATTTTTTACGTTTCTTATTTAATGACCTTAAAAAAATAAGTTAATATGTACCAAATTATACTTAAGGGACAATTAAAAATAATCATTAAACATTATCTAGATATGATAGAATATATTAAAACGATCTAGATGAGTCACTACACTACCTCCAAGTGATGGTGATGGTTTAGGTTACCTTTGAATTATAGAAATTGTCTTGTTTGGTTTGAAAATTGTTTTAATTCGGTATGTATAAATTGCAGCTGATACGATAACAAACGGGAAGTGGTCAAACTTGGGGGGGGGGGGGGGACAGAACTTTCGCTACGTCATCTCGAGGTGTTCTATGGTTCTATGGAAGATTGATGCACTATATCCATCATTTGCCCGTAATGTTTCCGTTCCGTTAATATCTTGCTTTTTAAATGTAACTTTCTTATCGGACAGACATTTTGCAAGTTACAATAACGACTGATTGTTTTTAGATAGGGGATGATATGAAGACACCCAACGTAAAGTTTTATCTATAGATTTCCGGTAAAAATCTCAACCGGGCAAGGGTGGCGATTTTTAAACTATTCGTGCCCTACCTTCGAAAACGGTTTATTTGAGAATATGAAATTGAAATTGAAATAGAAGGTTATGCATGCAGACACGAATAAGGGCAGCTTATTTACAATCCCTAAAATCTAGGGTAATCCGTAGAGATTGGTCTTGTGTAAATAATTGAGATTCATCTGATATCCGTTGAGCTACGAGTTATAATCTAGTTTAAACTTCAAATCTATTCTCGTAACTATCGCACTGACTACTACACCTGCAAACTGACGTCATTTTATGTCCACGTGCGTTTGAAGCGAGCGGCGCTATTCTATGGATAGGTCAGGAGGATACCGGCAGTATACGTAGATAGTTGGATACCAGTGGGGTAAGTGTTTGTTAGTAGTTTCTTGGAAATAGTATCCAGGCTAATTCCATTCCAGGGACAGTAATTTGAATAACAGTTGCTATGTAGCCTGTGATTACAGAAAACCACCCTGACTTAGATTCGAATTTGATACCACATTTATATACTGGTGTTGCCACTAGGCATAATAGTGACTCATACAACAATATTGTTATGCTTACAAGGAACTATGTTGAAATCAGTGACTGGTATACGAAAGTACTCCAAAACCAAACACATTCTGTATCATTCAACAAAATGAGCCACATGTAGTTTGGAGGTTATGTTCGATTAATATCATAAAACGTGACACACGACGGTCGGGCAGACGAACAGAAAAGTGATACATATATGGGGTAGCTTCGCTTACTAAATAAATTCAAATTCAATGAGTAGGTTACTCTTTTATTCGTCGGGAAGACAATCTAAATATAAGTAACCTTTACCACTCCTGCAGTGCATATGCATGTAATCTATTTGTAGTATAGTGGCTGGCATGGAATGCCATTTAGGCCTTACATACCCTTCTACGAGGCAGGCTAATGCCCGCTGGCTGTTGTATTGCCAATCTGAACGTATCAGAGGAAGTTGCTCGTGGGTCTGTTCTGTGTGTATCTAAGACGGTTTAGTACACAAATACACTGTTAGAGTGGTAATAGCTGAGATAGCCACGGCTCCGGCTTGGACAAGGCCTCCTTTATAGTTAATCAGGCCTACCACTAGAGCTAATGTGACGTCACTTGGCTGCGGGGTAGAGCCGACTCCGAGGATGTGTCGTATCAACACACGGCAGGCCGACATTTTTTAATTATTATTAATATTTTTATTATTTTTTTTTTTTTTTTAAACAAACAAACACTTTATTTCACAGTTGTAAACATTACACAAAAAATAAATTAAACAATAAATACCTGGGAACACGCCCTTTAACTTTCTACTTTAAATTAAATGTTACACAGAATGACTTAAATGTAGAGATACTCAATTAATGTAAAAGATAACAGGAAAAAATTATGGTAAAACCTGCTGCACAAAAGGCCGCCATATTATGCCTGCCCTACCATCGACACATCCTCGGATGGCCACTGATCTCTATATTTTTTTTATTTTTTTTTATTTATAAGATCGAGTAACTCCGGCTCTAGCCTAAGGCCTAAACCAAGTGTATATAAAGAACATATTGAATGAGATGCGTTTCTTAGTTGCAACTTTGTTAATATATTTTCCAATACCAATATTATTTTTGCATGAAAGGTATATGGTTCTTAAAAATTAATTTTCCAAAATTATTTCGAAAAATGTAGGAACTGGATTACTACCATGTGGGTTTGTTGGGCTTTGGTTCGGTGTGGCCTCTGTCTCTACTTTGAATGACTTGTGCCATGTTAAAATACAATAATATGGCGTAGAATCCGTATAATTACAAATGAAAATCTAATCCAATCCAAACCGGGAATACATAACCAACTTCACTCACGAAATTGTCTAACTACTACTACTCGGCATGATAGAACGTTTGCAAAACCAAAGTAGATCGGTTGAAACCAATACCTATAATTATATTCAATTCAAACTCAAATTGCGTGATAAGCAAATAATCGAGCGAAGCTCCCCCACTAACTTTTATGTCGTACAAACCGAACTTGACCGCAGATGATTTTTTTTTGTTGACATTGGCCTTTAAGCCTCGCCGAAAATGGGATCTATATATACCCGGCACCTCCACCAAGGATATTAAAAGTGTGAATTAACGTTGCATAATGACGATAAGTTGCGCTCCCTATTTTGGATAACTCGTACCAGTGATTGATAAATATATACCTACATATAGATCATGAATGACCGAAAATTAACCCATTTTTCAATTTCGTAATATAATATTTCTGCTGCTTTGTTGTGCAATGATAAAATAATACCTATAAAACCTTATCAGTTTCTTTCACAAATGCTGCGATATTGATTATTTCAGCTGTCGGATGAGCTTGGGGCAATGACTGATCGGCCCATATGTCGACCGGACATATGCCAGAAGGGTCGGCAGGTCTGAACAGAAGCGATATGCCTTGTCTGAACACGTATGGGTTGCTTCAAATTAATCAGACAAGTTAAAATGGGGAAGAAACGCTCACATGCTCAAATATGTTATCGATTGCCAAGACTGACTTACTTGACCAAACAGACAAACAACATTGGGCCTCAATAAACTAACCAATAATAATGGAATTGAGTATTGATATATAACGTTTGCGTATTATTTTGCATGTAACTAGGTACATAATGCATACCTATTCTAGCTGTTTGGTAGCTTATTTCATCATTAAGCTGGTGAAGGCTGTAATCATCAAAGTAAATCGTCGAGGTATAGCTGCTATTATGTGCGCATGGCAACACAAGAGGTCTTTCATTTGCGTTTCCGTTAAGTAAACGTACACAATCATTTCAAATTGTGCATTGTTGTCATTCATCATGAGATTGTAATGATTAAGCACGTAGCAGATTGTCAGAAAACGCAGAAACAGTAACTCACTAAAGTCGTGATTATTTTCGATTGGTCTTTTATTTTTGTTCTAAATGTTCCACAATATTGTTTTCGACATGTTTTAGTTTTGTTTCTGCAATAAAAGCATTTTAACTGTATGTATGGCATAATTGGAAATAGATGAAGAGGTGTTAGGGCGTAGCTGTCAGCTGCAACGCGATATCTGTATGTCAATCACCTTTCTAGTGAAAGGGATGTTCGCCTGCTAAAACCCCAAAAAATATATTCAATTCAAGATAATTAGTTGTGAATTCAACGAGTAAAATAAAAAATATCGAAACCTTTGGAAAATTGTCAAAATTGGAGTATTTTCGAGAACCTGCAAAAATCGTCATATAATTAACATTGCGACGATTTTAGCCGAGCCTCTTGGAGGATTTTTGGTTTTTGAATAAATGGTCATTATTGACGTATTTGCCTAACGTTTTTGTACACACTCTACTTTTTTTTTTTTTTTTTTTACATTGTGCATAGTTTCAAGATAGAATTTTTTAAAGGCCTTGTTTTGATGGATACAATGCTCTAGCTCCACTATATGTGAAACAAAAAATAAGTAGGCCTAGGTTAGAGCCGATTTAAGAAATTCTCCAAACGCCAATTTTCACAAATTTTAGGATCGAACAGCTTAAAAATTCGAGGAAAATCATAAGTATTAGATATCATTTTATAAATGCTCATCTTGGTGTAACTATTGTATAGAAAATGTGGTCAAAAATATGTTTTTGGGGTAATAGCCCTCTTAACCCCCTGGCCCAAACGGACGCGTCTAAATCCAAAAATATATAATTGGGGGTGCGTGAATCCTTAATGGGACATTCCGGGTCCACCTAATAAATGTAGGCATCCATCAGTAAACGGTTATTTTTTATATTGGGAATATTTATAACTATTTATCCGCGCTTTTTGGTAATGTAACAAGAAAAATTAACGTTTTGTTGTTCAAAACATGTACCTGGTACAATAATTGCTTTCTTCTAACCCAAAAATCAGGAAAAATCGTAGGTAATGCACACCGCACATGTTTTGGCTGAAGGCCATCGCCATCCTCCTCCTCCTCCCCCCTTACGAACTAGTATTATCACGAGCACTCTGCACTGAATATCTATGATCACGTGGGACCACTTGTGTTCGTAGAAAATTACTACTGGCACGGGAGAAGTGGTCATTTTATGTATTAGTGTAAGTACTAACTAGTGATGTTTGTAAAAGCCTTTTATTGTGTGATATGCCAGCATTGGCGAAATAATAGACAGAATTAAATTAATTGTGGACGTTGGGCCCATTCACAAAATACGCTGTCTGAATGTGGCCGCTCCCTGTTGCTTCTAATTGGCTCATAAGTGTGATTGTTTAAATCTTCCTCGGTGTGAGCCCTCTGCTAATCCATCACTTGTACGCTAGTTTGGTGCTAGGGCAGGCCGGCTGTATTCTCGACAATCAGTCCTGCCAAGAATGTTTGGAAATAGAACGGCGCTCTGTTCGCGCGCGCCTCTTTTCTACGTGTTAATCAGAAGTGGGATCATAGTCGCGGTAGGTCAAGCAAACTGTGTAATTCATTGGCACCGATAGACTGATGACTCATCACAGGGAACTTTGTTTTATGCGACAAGCAAACAATTCTATTCAAGTGTATGAACGACGATTATAGGAGAATAATCCATAGATCAATCACATGCCTATTGCTTTTTTTAATTTTAAAATTTTTTCGCCTCCATTTTTCCTTTATTCATTTCGTATCACTTCATTAAGTCGCCTGTTTCTCAATACTTGAATGCTGCGTATAGCCTACAAAGGTACATTATTTTTAATAAAATCACTTGCAGCATTATTTGAGAAGAGCATTTAAAACTCGGGGAGGGACGCTGTAAGAAAATTCAATAAAATTCCACTGTCTGGGTATTACAATTATTTTCTATCTAAGGGGAGGAGTTTTGTTCCTATACATAGTAAATCGATGAGTTATTCCTAATCCAAAATAAACAGGAATGTATTGCAAGGAATTTCATTTGTTTACTTTGTGTTTCAGATGCATCATCCGATCCAGATGAAACCAGCGGATAGTGAGAATAGAAACGGTGAGTCAAACAAATATATACCAATCATAAGTAATTCAATTTATATGTATGCTTTCATGTGAGTTTCATACTTCCGTTCAATTGTGGTATTTTGTTTTGTGAAATTTACGTGTAGTCTTACCAATACTTTCTTTCTACCTCAAGAAATTGTAGTAAACGTTTAATTTTTATTTCAATGGAGAACGCAACCACTTTGCAATAATGAGAAAAGTTGAAAGACAAATTTTAGTAACAACCCACCTTGGTTAAAAGACTTCCAGGGATGTTTAATATTTTACGATGATTATAATAAAACGCCCAAGGTTCTACCAAGTTGCACCTCGAGGTTTAGCCTCAAAATAGAAACATGTTCAAAACACTCTATGTACTAATTAGGTATACGACTTGGTTAAAATAAAAACGGGTAATAATTTGTACACAAGATGTCGCTTCTCATAAAGAAGTACGCGGCCGGGTCTTCTTTAGTTTGTCTCCTCGATATCCCAACTCCAAACAGCTGCCTTCTTCCCCGCGTGAAGAGTGGAGAGTTCTGCTTGAGCATAGTGTGTCAATCATTCATTTTATATATCTTACCAAACTATTACATGTACTGAAAATACGATTACCTATCCTTTTTGTAAACATTTTTCTGATTATTGTTGTGATTGTAACTTTATGACGAACACTTATAAAATGTGGTCCAACGCTCCACTTCGAACTTGAGGGATTTAAAAAAAATGTTTATGATAGATTTTGTGTATCTTTACGAATTTCTAGATGCAAAGTGTATTGTATCTGTGTCAATCTAGATTATTTTACTGTGTAACTATAACTTGTTGACATACATAATACTTTTCGCCAAATAAGTTCAAATTTTACCATGCCATACCACACCATACCGATTCCACAGCGCGAAAACTGCCTTACCAACAAAGCATGAATTCCCAAATCATATCATGTAGATTCTAAGCATCCGTATTTACGTTTTGCAAAGTACACATTTACTTACCAGGTACTTCCCTAAATATTTTTACCGAAACACATTTAAAAAATATATATTTACCTGTTTCTACATCTATTTGGGCCAAGTATTTTTATATGTAAAAATATTAGATAACAACATACTTAATGGGTAGTGTGTCTGATTCCAATTCTGAAGGTTCCAGATTTGATTGCCACTTAAGGCAAAGTTTTAACCTCTAAATACCCTTTAATCTATCCATTTTATCCAAGGGTGTATGTAAACGGCTACCTTGGAGCTGTCCTATATCCAATATCAACGAGGCACATACTAAATTATATATATACAGTTTATCTGAACTAGCCTTGTCGATACATCGTACACTTGAGTGTTGAGTCTAGACTAAGCAGTGAATAAAAAATAGAATATGCATAGGGTACTGTGTGTTTCGCCTGCTTTCACTACCATAAACAATTTTATTGAAGGAATAACTTGATATTTTTGGGTCGTTGTGTGAAGTTATTCAATTATCTTATTCATTTGTTTATTTGTTTATTTAACTATAAATTATTTATTTATTTAACGTCTATCCTATTCTGTTATAAAACTTATTTACAAAGGAGGACAACTAAATAAAACTAATACCATATATTCAGACAAAAAAATAACATAAGAAAAGTTTGAAATAGTAATATAACAACAACGTATACTGGACAACAATCTGAATGAATGTATCGACGTTTCCTCCGTGTATGAGGTACAGTTTCAATCTGATAGCCCTGACGGTGTTGAGAATACAAAAGGATCGTTTATCCTGTGTGGAAAATACTACAATTCGTTTAGGAATACTTTTAGACAAATGCATTATCAAAATCTATTCACTCCTCCAAAATAATAACATTGCCAATTTTCTTAGACCTATCAATGACTCGTTTCTAGCAATACCCACCTGTAACGGCTGAAGAGGGTCTGGGCACATGTTTTCCAGGATCCTACATTGTCCACCCTGTCCACCATACTGGGCAGGTGAACTAGAATAAATTCAATTCAATTCCTCCACTTTATGTTCCAAGGATGTAAGAGATGAGATGAGATGAGATGCCGTGTGCATGCGGAACGGTTTATACTGGGAGCTGGGTGTCTGATCGCTTACGTGATCACAAGGGAAACTGTCATACAGATGAAATAAAACTTTCAGCGGTTGCCAAACATGCCGTAGAAAACATTTCAAACTCACACCTCAAAATTGAATATGACAAAACAAGAATACTGAAACTAGAGTCGGGTCTCGCCGTTGGCCAAAGCAAACAGGGAAGCTATTAAGGTTAAGAAGATTAAGAAGAGTCATAATATATGAATGCGGATTACCATTAGAGCAGTTATGTTAGCGTAAATTAATTTGTGCCTGGGTGCTCGACAAACTAGCTGAGATAAGTTATAACTATCAACTGGGGAAGGAGGGGGGGGGGGGGGGTTGTATTTTCGTGCAAATGATTTGTGATTTCTTCGTGACTTGAACACATGGTGCATTTTTAATTTTGGTTGTAAGAAATTACCTAAACATAAGTGGATGGTTTAAAATACGATGAGCGAATTGATTATTTCAATTAAACGACCTTTTTCTATTACTTTTTATCTTCAAGACAAACTACAACTTAAAGTTTCATGAAGTTTTACTGAGCCCTCGAAATGTCTAAACATAGACCTTGCATGTTTTGAGTAATCAAAGCCACATTCTAATGAGACTCGCTTAAAACCATGTTTTTTAAGTTTGGTCATTTGTCTGTTTTCTTCTACCAGATAATCTGCTACAAGTCCGACGTTGGTTAAATTTTCAGTGAATCTTCGAAATCTCTACTGAGACGTGCAACCTTTGTTAGTTGAGCAGAACCATGGTGCGCACACAGCGACCGCTATTCACTGCAGTCAAGTTGTTGAACGCAATCAAAGAATGTAACGTAGATCGCATCTGCACGTCTTTTTAAAACTTTAAAACAATTTTCGTCTCTCTACTGATGGCCGAAATGCCGCTCTCAGTACATTAACATAGGAAACGACAGTAATCATTACGTTCATCCATCTATACGACATATGGCGTTAATGAAGCCCTTCGTTTTTAAGTGTGTAACAAATAGATTTCTCTAATCGGATTAAAATTTTAATTAAACGATATCTGAAACTTTGTCTCAACTCGCTCAATCGAACTGAACATTCACTACCGGCTTGAGAAGATTAAAGATTTACTTTTGAATAGTTTAAAGTTCTCAAGCCATTTGCATCTTGAAGCTTAACCTTTTCAATTCTTCCAGTGCATTGTTCTTTTATATGTGGATGATTGGAAGCCTCTCTTTTCTACTAGGTATTTTGAGGTGCAGACAATTGTGAATGGAAAGCCTAAGGGATATTTAAGCGAACTAAATCCGTTGACTGAAAATGGTTGGAAAAACTTTCAGTCAGGATTGCCGGTGGCGGATATCGGGACGGCACCTGCCGAATCACAGTCTCGCTCGAGCGGTTGCGCTGTTCTCGTGCCTGGGTAATGAACCCACACCCAGGCTAAACAACACGGTCCTGGGCGGCGCCCATGTAGCCCTGCAGCCTAGGCCCGATTATACAAACGTTTGTATGATTTAAGGGTTAAGCAATACCTGGACACCTGCCATTAGCCTGACCGAAATAAAACCTCGACAACGGACAAAGCCACCCACAACCATTGATCACCGCGACTCCAAAACAACAGGAGCGGGGAACATATTTACACTGGCAGAATTACCAGATCCCGGAATACAAGAAGTTACAAACATGTACAGGGAAGGCGTTCTGTAAACAAGAACAAAATTAACAGAAATACTCGCAAGAAAATATTTTAAGTGGAGTTAAAAAACATTGCCTGAAGCACGTTCATATACTTCATAGCACATGAAAAGGGGGATCTTGAGGCTTGACCCCTCCGAAATTTTCAATTCTAGATTCGCTTGGCTAATTTTTAAGTTTTTTAACCCCCTTACGGTTCACACTTGCGCTTCTTTTGAGTTGCTTCAGATGCGCTTCCGAGCTTAGAACTCTTCACACTCATCTCCATCACAGGAGCGCATTTCCCCGACCAGAAGCGCTTCTGAAGCGAAGAAAAGAAGCATCTGATCGAATGCAATTCTTCCTAGTCGTCAAGCATGAATATGTTGGCTCTTCTCTAGTAAAATTACTATAAAAGTAATTCCAGATTGGTCAGAAAAAAGTCCCAAATTTAGCAACTTTGATGATTAAAAAAAAAATCATAACAATCAATTACATTAAAATTTAACGCAAAGACAATCCTTCAAACACCAATTAATCATCCTGACACGATTAACACTCAATTCTTGACAAAGTCCAAAAAGCCAAAGCCAAGAACAAAGTCCTTCTATAAAAATCAGATTCCTATAAAGAGCTTAGGCTCGTAGTAGGAAAACAGAAAATTGTGACCCATGAGGTCACATGGCTAAAAGAAGTCGATGTGTGAATTACATTAAAAAGTGGCAATATTTTTTAGTGTGTCCATAGGAAAATTTTTATGACAATGCAAAGTTTTATATAAATCTGATACAATAGTTTCATGAAGTGATGCTGAAAAAAAATCACTGTTATTTTGTAATTTGGTTTAAGTCATGTTAAAATCATCGTAATAAACCTGAATAAAGTTCCAAAAAAACTATTTTTTTGTTTTGGTGGTGGAGTGAACTTGAAGCTATGCCGAGCAGCAATGAAATTATTGCCTGGCAGGCCGCGGCTGTCCAGGCCTGGGGAGAGCGCGGATGCGAGAATGTTTGCATATGCGCTAAATGATTGAAATGCTGGCTACCAACAAGCCATGCCTCCGAGTAGTCGTATTTTTTAATTGTATAACGAAGTTTATTGCAGTTTTACGCAGTAATTGTTTTTGCGCCACTTTTCTTTTTTCTGTGTTACCTTGGGTCACATAGGCCACAAACTTTAGGGCCTACGTAGGCCCTAGTTATTAAATAAAGAGATAGGCTTCTGGCATTGATCTGTTTGTTGTGTGTGTATTATAACGTTTGATAAATAATAATAAACATTTAAAATTTAAATCACGTTTAAAAAAATTAACATGAAAATCACATTAAATGGACCACAAAGGTAACTTGTACAATTAAACAGTACCTATTATTCTCTATACCGACAGTGTTGGCTCGGGGCGCTAAGCGCTCGACTCTGATTCGGGAGGTCCGGTCCCGGGTTCGAATCCCGTCGAGACTGGCAATCCTAACTGAAGGTTTTTTCCGAGGTTTTCCTCAATCGTTAATGCGAATGCATCACAATAATTGTCCTATCCCCTACATTCCTAGTTCACCTGAAGAGGGGCATATTGCACCCTATAACAGCTTGAATTCCCACGATTAAAATTTTAAAATTGTACCTATCCTCTCGTTTCGGATAATTTTATTGTCAAGGGAGATTGATAATTTACAGATTTTTCTTACCCCCGCCCCAAATTCTGTGTCAATACTGGTCAGCTCGAATTTGTGTCCATGCCCTCCCCCCCGCCCCCCGAATTGGCCCCTGACCATGACACAAGTTACGTAATTTTCTACGCGCAACCGTATTCCATCAAGCCTGTGCACCGCAGCAGGCTAGAAGATTCTTGACCTTGCTCTTCGTATCGCGTCTGGTCTGGTGACAAGTGGACGATTCTCTCTCTGGATTTTTATAATTTAGTCGTATCTACACCAAATAATTTGTCTTAGGGCCAACGTTTATCGGCTTTATGTTGCATGATGCCATGGTTGGTTGCGCTATGCGCAGACCGAAGAGTGTCTGTCTGTAATGAAAATGATGCGTGCGTGCGCTACTGTGCCACCTGAAAACAGTGTCACCGTACATGCACTGTTGCCAGGATGTGACGGCGCGGAAGGGACATGTGTGGCGATAGGAAGTGTGTCCTCGCCTGAACTCGTCTAGTAATCACATATTATCTCATTGCAACGGTACACGTGTTCCAAGTTGCCGTCCAACCGCCCGTGACGCTCGCTCGTGCACACACGCACACGCACACGCACACGACATTACGACATCAAAGTCCGTTCACAACAAGTACGATCACACGAGTTTTCAACTAGGAAATTAATTTTTCTAAATTTTTACCAACGGTGCATGTTTTAGGGTGCAATCTGTGCCCCTTTTCAGGTGATCTAGGTATGTTGCGGATAGGACAATTGTAAAGGGATCTCGGAACAAACCTGCAGTCAGGATTGCTGGTCACGGCGGGATTTAAACCCAGGACCTCCCGAATCAGAGTCAAGCGCTTAGCGCTCGAGCCAATTCACTGTCGGTTCATCTAGGATTGCTTGCAGGCGCGTAGGAACGTTTTGAAAGTTGGGGGGGGGGGCAAATTCAATAGCAGATGTTGTGGGTGGATTCTGGGGTCTGGGGCAAAGCCCCAGCCGCCGGAGGTCCTTTCGCCGAAATCAAAAAAAAATTCACCATACTACGGTTATTTCGTCATGTTTTAACTGCACTCGGACTCTGTAAACGATGTTTTACAGCAACTGTCTGCGATCTAAAAACTCAAAAAATGAACGTGAAGTGGCCCATTTTAGTAACTTAAACTTTCTACCTAATTTTTTATGTATTGACGTAGCATACATGCAAACATATTCGTTTTACTAAGGTGACCGTCGAAGTGTTTGTGTATGTACATATTTACTACGGAAATTATGGGATTAATATTTAGCTAACGTTAGTTTTCCCCCCCGCCCCCCCCCCCTCCCCGGTTTCTACGCCACTCGCCACTGATTGCTTGTCCTGGGGAAGAATAAAAATCGAATTGAGGGGAGTGCAATAGATGCTACTCTTATTGTCGAATGTCGATCTACAAATGTTTCAGACCAAAGCAGTTCCTTATTGAATTTCATTAATGTAATACTTTTCAAATTAATAATTGCCGCCTTGAAGACTGTGGAGTGACTCTTAAAACAACAATTACATCCTATTGTGTCTCAGTGTATAATTTTGTAATATCCATAACCTATCAACCCAACCGGTGTCACTACAACGGTTTGATTATAATTTCATTGCATGCTTGCATACCTCCCTCAATGTGTAGCATTGCCTATGCATAAGTTTCACGACCTCTTGACACAAAATTATAGCCTTATTGTAGGGGAATATATTTCATATGGTAAGGAATATTACTATTAGGGTGCTTGAAGGATGTTCGTGAGTGCAGAGTATATTTGATAACTAATTCTGAAACTTCACTTTACTTTTCTTTCCTTTTTGCTTTTGTAACAAACTAAATAGATCAAATATCCAACAACACTAGATTTTATTTTTATTTATTTATTTATTTATTTATTTATTTATTTATTTATTTATTTATTTATTTATTTATTTATTTATTTATTTATTAACGTCTATCCTATTCAGTTATAAAATTGATTTACAAAGGAGGACAACAATTATACTTGTTATAATTAATACTTGTTATTAAAAATAACAATAATAATGTCTTTATTTACAACAGAATATCAAAATTCCACAAAGTGCCAATACCTGGAAACAAGAAGTTAATTATTACACATGCGACATAAGGTACATTAAAACACAATCATACAAAATCAAGAACAACAACTCATAAGTAGTAGTACTATTTACCAGAGCAAGTTTGCACAAACATCATTATTTAACAGTCTTCTAATGGTATCGTTCTGACTTAGGCCCACCTTTCTAAATGGCATCTGAGGTCATTACGAACCATCTCGTCCTTCACATCATGTTGACAGAAGACCCTTGTGTTGCAAGACCCCGAGTTCGCTAATTGATCCACACCATTTATTTCAAGACAAGATAAAAGCGTGATATAGGAACTAACCAATATTTCGAGGACACTAGACTAGTATGCAGTAGGCAGCTAAATTATGGTAGAGCCCAGCCACGCAGCTTTTTCGAACAGGCTTGCTCATGGAGGTGCAAACTGGGTTCAAATCGGCGTCACCTCTACGTCATCCAGTCGGAGACCTTCCCGCATATAAAATATCGTCTTTAATTGGGAATGGGACACATTTTCGCAGTTGGCAAGTAGCTATTCATTCGGCCAGACCGCATCAGACGTATGAAACTGCGTTATTGTAATGAAAGCATACATAGGCGGGAGCCCTATGGTCGTAGATTACCAATTTTTTCAATTTTTTTTTTATCCAGAAACAATTCACGAAAATTGGCAATTTTGTTCTTTTGACAAAACCCAGCGGCGTAAAAATCCTTTGAATTTTAAAAATTATTTTGATAATTTTTAGGAAAGTGTGACAGAGCCTCCGTGACAAATGCGCAAAATGTCTTAACAACTATGGTGTCAGTCAGTCGAACGAAGCGAAACTTGCCTAAAACGCATGACGAGCTATGCACATTGCGGACGGACCCTCGATGTATGTGGTTTGGTGTGTACCATAAACACAAGCAATTTAAATATTAATATTCTGCGTATTATAAAAAATGAAACTATATAACAGGTAGTAACGTTATAAATATAAATCATTGGACTTTTTCCCTGTTAGTTAACAAAATATTTAAATAAATAAAAATTAAATAAATAAATATATTTAAATAAATAATTAAATAAATATTTTGTTAACTAACAGTGAAAAAGTCCAATGATTTATATTTATAAAATTAATATTCTGCGTCTGAAAAATGGTCGATTCTATATTGAATTTGTTGCATGCTTTCACTTGAGGTTATTTCATTCGCATCTGATCGCTTTGTTGACAAGTTTTCAACTGTCTTGATTGGCCTCGATGCGACGATTTTGTTGAGGATTTAACTTGAAGATGTTATGAGATCTAAAATTAGATGAAGTTGCTTTGAGATTGTTATTCTGATGAAAATTGTAATTAGTTGAGCCGTGAGCGTACATTGAGTTTA
This sequence comes from Sweltsa coloradensis, assembly GCA_024449915.1. NCBI lineage: Eukaryota > Metazoa > Arthropoda > Insecta > Plecoptera > Chloroperlidae > Sweltsa > Sweltsa coloradensis. Next base: position 240,759 of record JAMZAV010000021.1, read on the forward strand.
GTGAAACTAATTTGACTGCTTTGAAAGCAAAGTTCGAATTTACGTATTTATTTGTGATTATTCGCAACAAAAATCTTCCATTGGTTTTGAAATCAAATACTCTTAAAATCATTTTTCTCCCCAAAAAAGGAAAGCTCTGGCAGTCGTCGTCGGGGATCCCTCCCCTTCCCTCGACGATCTCCCCGAAGACGATGACAAAGACGACCACAACCACGACTTGAGAAATCCTCCCTCTTCCTCCCCGGCCTGTATGCCTCTATAGCTGGATCTGTCCAGCATATTTTTCCTCCTCAGATCCCCTCTAGGCTAAAGTATCGCATTATGACCTAGCGGTTGACGCGTCCTTAAACAAAATACATCTTAAAAATCTTAAACTATAGAGATTTTAGATATCTTAACTAAGAATTTAGGAATATAATCTCAAATCCCGTTTTCGTCTACAGTTTGTGGGAATGTTTGCAAACTCGGTCACTCGCCTGTCTTGTGCCTATAAAATCCGTAAGACATTTCTTCTGTTGTCTCTACTCTAGCTAGAATACATCAATAGACTAGGTAGTTAGCCGAACTGTACACACTTGAAATGCCAGGCACGGAACGAAAGTTTCTATCTATGAGTAACAGCGTCTGCACTTCTTTCTTTGCCTTTTTCAAGTGAATTATCAACTTTTCTGGCAATATTTAGAATTTCAGTCTTCTTGGTACTATAAAACTTTTCCATTCCCATCTATACTCAATGTATAATTGTGTAAGTACCGACAGAGGTGTAGCTCATGCGAAACGCGTTCGACTCTAATTCAGGAGGTCACGTGCTCGAATCCCGACACCGGCAATCCTGTCTGATTTTCCCCAAGGTTATCTTGTTTTTTTTAAAGTCATACCTTGGGATTTCCTTCACAGTTAAACCCCGCCATCCGCGGTGGCGCATACGTTTAGGTGTTGGTTCGAAGCGTATGGCTGAACGAGGACGTGGGTTCGAATCCCGCATAAGGCAATGGTTTTCTGTATTCGTTCTTCATAGTCATCTATCACCACTTATCGTCTAGATTATCCTAAGTGCATTAATATGAGACGTTAAGCAACAAAAATCATCATTTTCAGTTACCTCAAAATCCCAATAACCTGAAGAGGGTCACACCGTGTATCCTATACAGGGGGCATCATGACGGGGGAAATGTGTAATTCGCCGTTATCAATTAGAAAAGTCAATTTGATTAGTACGGGAGTGTTTCCCGATTAACCAAATCGAGAAATAGAAATGTCAATCTTTAAAAGAAATCAACACTTTTCAAATAGTTTGAAGTTGCCAATGTAAACAATAACCTTTATCCCCTAGGTTATACTTGGCAGCTTGACTTTGGGTTTTGTTTAGCCTCATGCACTCACAGAACAGTAGGGTATCATATCTCCCAATACCAATAGCGCATGCACACAACGTATTTGGGTGGCCATGCAACTAGCATCTATTTCGGGTGTGCTCATAAAATCTATTATTGGGCAAAGAGCAACAAATCTCCATGAAGTGAATGAAGTAGGCTGAACAACGCCTGAGATGATGAACGCGTCATTATTGCTTGCGTACTTGTTCGAGCATTTAATTTTATTGCGGAAGTGATCATATTTTCATCTGTCGTTGACGGCACTAGGCAGTTGGTTTTACGTATTCGTATGATGGTAAAACCAGGTAATCGGTTATTTGATCGTTTTAGAGTATAAGCAGTTCATTTAGACATCTGGTGGCATTTCCTGCTTTCAGCAAGCACTGTCTGGATATGAAACTTTGCATTTTTTAAAACTTATTAAAGGGGCTATTACCCCCTAAAAAATATTTTTTACCACATAATCTATAGTATAATACTACTCTAAAATGACCGGTTAAAAAATTATATCTTGTAACTGTCATTTTACACGAATTTTTCAATTTTTTTTATCTAAAATTTGCGAAAATTGGCGTTTTGGGAAATTTCTTAAATCGGCTTTAACCTTCTTCTTTTTTGTTCCACGTAGATATAACAGAGCATCGTACCAATCAAAAATGGCCCTTTATAACATCGTGTCTTGAATTTGTGCACAAATATACACTCAAACACGCAAAAATATACATTCCAAAATCACACCCTTTCTTGGTAATCAGCGTATTTTGACCGAACCGCTTTCCCAAATGACAAAACAAAATATAGAGGATTTACATAAAAGGCTGCCGAGTACGTCAATAATGTCAATATTTTTTTGGATCAAAATCCTGTAAGGTCACGGGGCTTAAAGACCGTCCCCATATTATTTCTCATGGGAGATTTTTGCCGATGGGACCTAGCTCGAAAAATTCCATGTTTGACATTTTTTGGGGTGTCATGGTGGACCTAATAATTTTTCTGTTAATTTCTAAATTCATAGCTAGTTAGTCTGAATGAAATATATTTTTTAGTTTAGTGGGTGAATACCCCTTTAAGTAATTAATATGTTTACAATATATAACAATATTAATAAAAAATAAATCATTTTATTTATATTTTTAAGTATATTCAAGATCATAACAATGGCTTACTTTATTATTATTTTTCCTTAACCATTTATATAAACGGTGACATAATATTTTTTTAAATCTACGGTTTAGCCGCGGTCGCTTAGCCGGTTCCCACTCGAACACCGAAGTTAAGCAACCTTGGACGTGGTCATGGGGAGAGTGGGTGAACGCTCTGCCCTGAAACTCTCGTATATCGCTGGCTAGAGCAGATGGAGGGTTCGAGAGCTAGTGTAACGGCTTTGTTCTCCTCGACGTCTGCTTGGCATTCCGGATTAGTGGAGGAACCTATATGACTGTCAAGGTTACATCGTCCTTTCGGATGGGACGTTAAGCCGTTGATCCCCATGGTACTTTTTGAAAGGAGTAGGCTACGTGCCGGTACCGGGTTTCCCATCCTCTCTTCTATTCATCCTGCTTCCTCATCTATCACCACTCATTGTCTCTAATAGCCTTAGTTCATTAATATGAGACGTTAAGCAATACAAATCAATCAATCAATCGTACGACAATTAAGTTTTTTGGGCATCTGTCATGCTAGCCAAAGGTGCATAGCATACATGATTTAAAAAAGTGGTATTTGAACTTACGAAGGTGCTCGAGCAACTTACGGAAGAAAACTTATGTTTATACACTTTTATTACGGTTGTATAATTTTTTTAAATTAATTTGGACATACTCAGTTACCTTTTTAGTTTCTCGTGGGAGACGGCCCAAGGGTATAATTCATGCCAATCTTCTGGAGTCCATCTAGGTATTTTGGAGTCTGGACATCTAAGAGAAAACCTCGGGAAAAACGTTTAGTCAGGCACACAGATGCACAAATGTTGAAATTCGATTCCTGTTGTGATTTTTGTGTTGTCCATATGTAACGCCATGTTGATAATTTATACATTGTATTGCTTCTCTTTATTTGGTAGAAATACAAATTTTGTTCAACTGTACACTACTAGGATTGCTAAAGATTGTTTTCCAATAGGTAAAATTTGCAGACCACCGAACTAAACTGAACATCGATGATTGTGAATAATATCAAGTTGCTGATACCAGAGTCCAGGCATATATTGAAAGTTTGTACTTTGAAAGCAATAACGGGAGTAGAAATAGTACATGGGCTGTTGCCATGTCTTATGCGCTTAATTCCTGTCCTATGAGTAGGTTTTGAAAATCACTGAACCTGTTGGCATGTCTCGTGACATTGTTCCATGAGGAAATAGCAAGATATGGGGCGTTGCATACGTCGGTGTAATATTGCAGTCGCACCCGCTACCTCATACGGTAGCTGTCGATTTAGCAAGACGACATGCTCTAGAGCAGAGGTGTTGGGTTTGAGCCCCAGTCGGTAAACTAAAGTGTTATATCGAAACTTATAATATGTTAGGATATTTTGATAGACACACGCGTCTTCTAGAATTAAAAAAAAACGTGCAGGTTCAAAATTAGGTCCATTACAGACGCAAAAATACAGTCTTCAGTTCGAAAAGTCGTATGCAACAAAATCAGCTATCCAAATCGTGACCCTTCTCGGCCAGCTGCTAGTATTGTTTTACATCAAATTCGCAATATTGGAGAATGCTTCAAACGTAGTTTTGGACTTCAGAAGAATATAATAGTAATATTCTTACTCTGTGTAACCTTCAGCGTATTTTCAATTATTTTACGTCATGGAATAGCCATAACTTTTTCGAGATTATTTTTGCCAGCGCATATATTAAAGATACATACTATACAAGAAATCGGTGTACAAGCCAGACTTTCTATTAATAATATTTCCGCTGGGAAACACCTTGAACGAAGCAATTAGTACCCTGCGCATATTTAACTCTTTATCGAATATTGATTAATGTTCGCATACAAATTGAAGTTTAACACCAGAATCTACAACCTCCTCGTTGCATCATTACTTTCGACGTCGTAAGCACACTGCTTCTGGCTTGTACTCACTAAATATTCCTATTACGAGGCAGAAGGTAGTTGATGATCGGCATTAGTTTCTCGCCTAGCAGGAAACATCCTTGTTGTTCACCCACCAGTAATACTTAAGTGTTAATTACAGGTCTTAACGATAACTAACAACTCAGGCAAATACAATTTTTAGGACAATGCTCGTAGATTTAAACTCGAGTGACACGGGCTACAGTTACTATGGTAATGGGCGTGCGATGCGAGCATAACTCATATTCACTAGTTCGCATGTTCAGAGTAACTTAGTTCTGTATTATGGCTATCCAGTGGCGTATCTAAGAATGTATTTAAGGAGGGATGGAAGGGGCTACATGTTGATATGGTTACCGGCGTTTTGGGAGGAGTGCAGCTGTTGTCTGCTGAATGGAGGGAATAGCTTAATTGCACGTGTTTTTGTTTTAAATCTGAGTTTTATAAATTCTATATTTTATAATATATATAATTTTATTTTTATATAATTAATTTGTACGATAATATATCGATTCACCAAACTACACACAATTAAACAATACTACATAATAAATAAACAATTAAAATTTGAATAGATATACATTAGCAATTCATTATTGTGTGTAATGCCGTCGCTGACTAAATGCGAATATGGTGAAATCAAAGTTTAGTATTGTTTTTTTCACGTATACTGATTACTTACACTGTATCATTAGCAATCATTCTCTACGTTTATATTGTCTTTATTGCAACGCAAGTTACAAGATTCAAAAACGTTTTCTAAAATGTGTATTTACTTGCAATTCATGAAGTAAGAACAACACTGCACTGGCGTAGCGGAGAGCCTCGGTGAAATAGATACCTTTTTATGAAAATTTCAAATAAGGCAGCAAATCACTCAACATTGTATTTCAAAAAGTTAGAAAATATTCGCGCTTCCCCCTCCCCTCCCCCTCCCCCCAAAGAAAAAAAAACTGTAAAAACTGATTAATAAAAATGTTGTGTAAGCCATCAAAAATCGCTCTAAAGGTCTCATGAATATTCACAAAATTATCAATAAGTTATTAATATTATATACATTATGAAGAAGACACCTTAGAATTTTCTAGACAACCAACATTTACGTTTTTCTACAGCGAAATACGAAATATTTTGTAGACACTATAGCAGTTATTCTAAAAGAGTTGTAGATACGGTCGAGCCAGCCCCCCCCCCCCCCATGTATATTTAAAAATAAAGTATTTTGTATTATTCCATAATAGTTTATTATTTTATCTGGCAAACAAACGTAGCTAAACAGCTTATATTACAATAGTATGTTTAAATAAAAACTACCTTAGAAATTATGATTATCACAAGGGCGGTAGGGAAGGAAGTGAAATTGTGTGTGGAGTTGTGGAGCAAAGTTGGATTGAGATGTGATGAACGTTAATATGTTGCCAGTGTGCTATGAATTCTAAGCTCGACATGACGACAAAACAAATTGACACGCACAAACTAGATTGTTTCGGTATTGCATTTAGCCCACCACTTTTTTCTAAAACGCACCAAATGCACTCTAAAAACCTGATTTTTTTCAAAAAAAATTATGGGGTCTCTGCCCCTCACACCCCCGTGCATAGTTCTACATCCGCCTATCTGTCGCGGCCCTCCCAAGTTCTGCGCTACGCCACTGAACAACAGATATAGTATTTTGAGAAGATAAAGTAAAAGTATAAACTATACATTTTTGTGAATTCATGAGCTCATAAAACATTTTGAAATATTTTCGACAAAAGTATTAGATTTGTATGTCTTACTTTTTAATAAAGCTCAGACTTGCATTACATGTGACTATAGGAAATGTGGTATTTTAATGTGTATCTTGATATTGTGTTCTACGAGCCTTAGCATTTTTTCACAATTATATTTTCCCTTACAGCAAACGCAAACAATCCGAGATCGTAATTTATAAATGTGACACATGTCAAAATATCATAAGTCCTGTCACTGGTAACTATAAGTTATAATACAAAATCAGCCAGGCGAATGCGCATTATTTTTTAGGAAATGTGTCACAAATATGTTTAATAAAAGTCGGAATTAATGGGACTGCATCGACCAAAGTATCCGTCTTCTAAAAAGACTATAAGCTCAAGTTCTTACACCATAAATGTATTATTCATCGTATTATGGAAAACATGTTTTCTTGTCCAAACAGCCGACACTTTAACACTGAAAACATCATTTCACTAAACGCTGTTGTTAAAATAAGTGTGGTACCTAATATTAATAACAGCTGTAAAATATTATGGAAAAGTGGCCCAGTCAAGGCCGGGTGCAGTGCTTTCAAGTTCTTTTATTTCCGACAGAAATACAATATTTTTAACGTTTTAATAATGCCAGTAATCTGTTCCATTTCATTGTGATTTTGTTGATTTATATTTTGGTGTAATTTATGAACCCAACCAAACGCGTTAAAATTTAATTTAGAAAAATATAAACTAATATTTTAATTCATTCAAAGGTACCAGATTGAATGGCAAACTACCATAGATTTCGCTAACCGTTTGCTCCCTATACAAAGCTATAGGCCATGTTTTTTACGCTATTTAGAGTGCGAGTGTTTCAAAGTATAGTGGAATTGAACGGGTTGAGAATTGAAACGGATAACCCAGAGCGGTGATAAAACCTGTCAAAGATAACGATACTAAACCGAATTGCCTCTTGCACTCGGAGAGCTAGGTCAACAACATTTCATTGGCAAGTCACCGACACAGGTATAACGAGATCGTCGGATCGATACAGCAATCCTGACTGAAAGGTTTTTACGAGGTTTTCATCGGTCAATAAGGTGAATTCTAGGGGTTGAGTTCTCAGAAATACCCTTTGGTCTAACATCCCTATATCCAATACCCACACTCAGTAAGTCACTTGAAGAGGGCCATGACTTGACCCTGGGCAGGTTGGCCAGTCATATTTACGTAAGACTCCAGTTGCGAATTGACGGTATTGAGTTGACATTGTTTTGTTTTCGATATACTCCGAAATTTTCCTTGTTTGTTCCTTGTATGTTGTTGCAAACTGGAGAAGATCCGTCAGAAACGTTGGTGAAATTGTTATTATTGGATGAGCGAAGCGAAGACTTCAATTTCACTGACCCCCCAAAGAAATTAGCTCGGGAGTTTTTTGTTTGTTTGTTTGTTTGTTTAGTTTGTTTTCTGTCTGAATATCGTACTTTTACGATTTTTTCGATTTTTAATGCGATATTTTCGTGATATTTGGGCCGATTCTGACCAAACGGGTGGGGCTACAACGTTCATATTTCACATGGACATTAAGGTAAGGGTGATGTACTGCCTTTTGAAAGAAATAAAATTAAATAGTTAGCCAGATTCCATAGAAATAAAGGTTTTAATGTGAGTTTTTTGAGGTGTATAATTAACAAGTAACAAGTAACAAGTAACTATAGAAACTTGACAACAATCACCTACAATGGGTTCAAAAAGCAAATCTTTGGGCCTCCAGATATTTTACATTCTATTAATTGGTATTACCATAGCAATTAATACTACTTTATAACAAATATCCTTATTTAACAAAAATGATTTTGCAAAGGGACTTGAAAAAGTAAAGAGATCCCACGCATACTAAAAACTTACAAAAAGCTCATCCATCAACGCGACTAGAAAAAGCGTTCGCGAAGCGGCCTAATTATAATAATAATAATAATAATAATAATAATAATAATAATAATAATAATAATAACCTACGTGTAAAAAACATTAATTATTACTTCCACGTTCCACTGCAAAGAACTTCACCGTAAAGCAAAGGCAGGACATGCCATTCTAATATTGACAAAGTTGCATTCATACATTACCTGAGATTGTGAGGAATCCAACGTCAGTTCATTCATAGTAAGTCGCCAGTTGTCCTGGCTACAGTATCAACTTATCAACAAAGGCAGAGACATGCCATTCTAATATTGACAAAGTTGCATTCATACATTACCTGAGATTGTGAGGAATCCAACGTCAGTTCATTCATAGTAAGTCGCCAGTTGTCCTGGCTACAGTATCAACTTATCAAACGAGCGTGGTAAAGACATCAATTTGACCCCCCTAGACAAATATTTACTTTTGTTTGCTCTCTACCAAACAAACCACTACTCAGATTTTGATTAACTTTTTCTGGAACATTAAAGATCTCTAAAGTTAGACCTGCTACGTAATCAAAGAGATATTTCTCCTGAAAATAGTACTAGGGCAACGCGAAGGTTATTTATAATTACGTTGAAAGATGAGCGTATTTATTAGTCTATTAAGCCCTCTTATCCTCTGCGTTTCTTCATGTTTCGTTCCGACATAGTCGTCATTGAAATGTATTTCAAAGTAGCACCAACCAACAATAGTATAACCTTTGGAGTTTGGAACAATCAAATGATGCCAACAAGTGTTTGGTAAACAGTGAGATATTTCTCGTTGCTTTACGTCTCCGTAAGCAACAACTTCCGCATGTGTTCCATTTGAAACGTGAAGAAATTTCTCAAATGTCGGATTTTCAGAAGACATTTTGCAACGATCTCATTTTTAAAATATACCAATGTATAGTTTTAGTGGGTGTAGAAGGAATTCTGATTATGTCATTGCAAAATTAGAATTGCACTTGCAGTAACGTAAAGAGCGAAGAAATATATAAAACATAATAAAATCGTAAATTCGATTTAGGACGAGTTTCACAAGTAATCCCTTATTGGTAGTCCTAAAACTTTAAAAAACATTTTACCTCTACTATGTCTGGTATAGAGAGTGAGGAAAAAACATTTTTTGTATCTATAGGCGTGGTAGAATTTGGTTAATTTATCAATTATTTGTTCAATCATGTCCTATTCTTTGTTTTGCTCGGTCCGCTTTTAATATTCTAACCTCGGTAAATAGTACCCTATAATAATAATAATAATAATAATAATAATAATAATAATAATAATAATAATAATAATAATAATAATAATAAAAATAATAATAATAATAATAATAAAAATAAAAAAATGATAAAAATAATAATAATAACAATAATAATAATAATAATGATGAAAAGTAACCTCAAAAAAATAATGAATACGTAATTGGATGAGCGTAGCGAGCGAAGCGAGCGAAGCGAGCGAAGCGAAGATTCCATTTCACTACACTGGAGAAAAAAATCCGGAATGTTTTTTTTTTTTTCTTTTTTTTTGTATTTTTGTGTGTCTGTGAACACGATTCCGGCTAAACCAATACTCCAATTGCGATGAAATTTTATGGAGGTCTATGAAACTCTGAACGAAGAACTGCACGTAGGGAAAAATCGATCAAAAAATTATTTCCCATGAAAATCGCAATTTTACGATTTTTTCATTTTTAAAAAATTCTTCGACTTATAACACCTACAAACTTATTCGATTGTAATGATTTTTTACAAACCTTAATTTTATGAATTAATATATTCGTGTGAAATTTAAGCGCAATCGAAAAATCATTTCTCATGATAATCGCAATTTTACGATTTTTTTCAATTTTTAACATTTCTTCGACGAATAAAACCTACATGCCTTATCCGATTTTAATGATTTTTTCACAGAACTTTAATTTTATGAATTAATATATTCGTGTGAAATTTGAGCGTAATCGAAAAATTATCTATTAAAAAAATCGCCATTTTTCGCTTTTTTCGTTGTAAAAAAAAAAAAACGCTCATCCATCAACGCGGCGGGACTTAAGCGTTTTCCTAGTTTTAAATTTGTTTTTATTACTTTCCTAGTAGCTATTAGTCATTACCAATAATACTTAGAAGCTCTTGTTTCACTATCATGCGTCTCGCACCGTGGCACCAGTCTGCACGCCTCTGGTGGTGGCGGGTGATGATAAACCACATTCAGACCCTTCAAAGAACTCGCTCTTGAATTGTTTATACAAGAAATCATTGAGCTGATACCCCTCGAAGCAGGACCCGATCGTGCCCTTATACCTAAATATAAATGTAAGACTGGATATTTTGCTGTTCTGTTATTTATCTCCCAGACACGCACCGACAGCTTTGACTTTGATGCTTTGAAGGAGGTGCATGACAGTTGAATCGCTAGGCGAGGGCCCTCGGGCCCTCTACTTCGCCGTCAGACAAGACTTTGCAAATACCGCTTTATTCAATGTTTAGATTGCTACCGGAAGCGAAAAGTGGGAAGCATTCTTGACAACTTTGCCAATTTACACTAACGCAATAACAACAATTTTTTGTTTTCTAATAATAATTGTGATGTGAAAACACGATATCATTGCAAAGTGACAAAATATGTATTTACTGCCAAGGTGTTAAAATATCTCAGACCCAGTGTGTTGGCATTTAAAGACTGTTGGGAATAGATAAGTAATGTTGGTATTTAAATTTTTTTAGTTTTTGTTTTTAAATCATCGCAATTCTGCTGCCAACCACGAAATATGTAAATGCCATTGTTTGGACGCTTTTGCCTTTACGTTGATAGTTGCACGTCTCTTAAAATATTCAATGTTCTCGAAATCTTGACAAACTGCAAAGTGGAATCCATTTTCGGAGGCAGTTTAGAGCGTATGTGTGTTATTTTCCCGCGTATCAGTGGTGACATTGCATCAGCGACGGTGCTGCGATGGGTAGCCTGTGCAAGCTTATAACTGGAACATTCCAAATTTGAGAAATTCTATTTCGATTATACTCTCACTCCACTTTCATGTTCATGTAGTGCGAGTTGACCTGTATTTGCACTAGTAGAAATAGGTACCGTGAGCTCGACGATCATGCATATATTTATAGAACGTTGTACAATGCACAGTGCTGTTAGTCCTGACATTTTTAATGAGTACACACACCCCCTTCCGCCTATAGTGTTGAAAAGGCGCGAAAACTTGCAAGAACTTTGCTTTGTCGTCATTTCCCCGCAATTTTTCCAACACTTTATAAAATATTATATCGACATTTTGCCGGAACTGTACATTACTTCAGCTACAAACCTATGGAATCAGACTTCTCACATAGTTTCTCTTCTGGTGTCAGAACATTACTATAGTAGGGATTTATTTTCGTTCTCAAATCCTATGCGGTGTATACTCTTCCTCGAAATTACACTGAACGTAAAAAGTTACGAAATAACTGTCCAGGACTTTATTGCATTGATGGGCCCTGAAAGTACTCATCCAAGTATTATTTCCTAAGCAAATGGTGAACAGATCCCTTAAAAAGGGGCCAGAATACAAGAGTTTTACATGTACTGGAACATAGAATTGAGATGCCGGCAAGACCCCTCCTGTATGGGGATACTTTCTGTTATCTTAGGTTAGGTAGAAGTTATTTTTTACAGAAAGGTTGCACAATGCATTACCACATTGACTTTTTTCAGCCATGTGACCTCATGGGTCACAATTTTATGTTTTCCTACTACGAACCTAAGCTCTTTATAGGGGATCTGATTTTTATTGAAGGACAATGCATCGACACTTGCCAACACTAATGGGCGCAATGCGTAGATATGCTCGTAGTCGTAACTCGTAATAAGTCTCTGGATGAGCTCCATTTTCTGTAACAATATTAGCTGCTGATGTAGTACAACAATGCTCGTATTCCGTCTGTGAGGAATCTGAAACAGTTGAGTAATGGGACTTTACAGTAGAATCAGTAGTAATAATCACATGTTGTTCGCCTGAAATTGGCTCAATGAAAATGTACCAAGATGTGATGTTGTTTCTGACACTTGTGACATTTTGATGAGTTGCAGTCACACGACGAATGTTTAGACCATGGACAATTAAAGCACAATGCAATAACCTTCACGAACGATTTGTGATCAGACACTCACGTAAGAAATATTTGTTTGTACACTCCATGCATGGTTGAACCTGCAGGGAAACCGTGATGTGAAGGACGTTTGCTTATAGCTACTAGATTTTGTGCTAGATGCAGTTAAACTTAGCAACTGCTGAATAGCAGGCCAACTTTTTAAATGTTTTAGGACCAGCACACTGAGCACAGAGTCCCAGTGGTTAACAGGTTGGCCAAGAAATGTCAAAGAGTGTACTCCTGAGTCCAGAGTATGTCGTACCACTAGCGTATTGCACTCGCAAACTCATATTGAAGAGAAGGATGAACATTCATGCGTTTCAATATAGTATTTATGATTTCCCTCGTGTTTTGATGACGTGAAACTACAATATCAATTCATCATCATTGGAATTCACTGAAGGAGTGAATCTGCATCACCTTGCAGTAATTGTAGTCTAAGTATACTGTACTGTACTGCAGGTTTAAATGTATATCCTCGAATGACAACCATACTTAGGTCCCCATGATAATGAATAATGATAATGATAATTTCTGTGGGTAGCCTGCCCAGGGTGCAATTCATGCCCCTCTTCAGGTGTCTAACTAGGTATGTTGCGGATTGGACAATTGTGAAGGGATGTCCGAGGGCTATTTAAAGAGGACTCAATCCCTTGCATTCGCATTAACGACTGAGGAAAACCTCGGAAAAAACCTTCAGTCAGGATTGCCGTTTTCGACGGGACCTCCCGAATCCGCAAACACTGTCGGTGCAGGTCCCCATCAAAGAACGGCGTAGTTGTCGGTGATGTGGTACCTCGCTTGCCCCTAAACCAGACCTGCCATTGGTTGATACACTCCCAGTACAAGTGGCATTACCGTAATCATTTCCTATGTCAACTAATTTAACTTTGAGTGGCACCAAGCCACCAACCTTTCATATAGTCATTAATTTCCGTCTTGTAACGCGCGAATTAATCGTCCGTCTTTCGACGCAATTCTGATGCCGTGGCGTGGAGTATAGGCTGTCCAAGACCGTATATAGCTGCTTCGTTGCTGAAGATTAATTGGAGAGTAGTCACTATCTGTATGTTGTTGACTATTTTCTAGTCGTGTTACGTGTAACCTGTCACATTCACTTTTGACTTGAATACACATTTATTTGCTAGGAGTAGATGCATGACGACAAGACGCACGCAAATAGAATAACTAATATAGTCCACAACATGTATGCAGTTAAATTCCAAGTAAGCGATAATAGCAATAAACACACAATGCCGGATCTAACACGTTGAGAATCTGTACCGGTGTGATGGAATATCTTTACCCCCGGCGGGACATAATGACATTACTACGGTACGAGTTCGCTCGAGACTCCTACCCTATAGTAATGACCGGTTATGGGTAAGAATATACTATCACACCCGGGACAGCAAATGTTTGCTATTTCCGAGTGGAATTAACTTAGTTGAAAATGAACACTAGGAAGGGAATTTATTTTAATCACAATGCAAAAAGACGCTGTGCAATGAGACCACCACAACATTCGAAACAAATGACACTTCCAGCACACTGTAGAATGTAGATTGTGCCACTTGTATGGCCCACATTTTAACTTCCCGTCATTCGTAGGGAACCTGTCCAGTGTCGACCAGGGACGGTGACTTACTGGGTAACGGGGATGCCAAAGCTATTCCAAAGGAGTCAATCCCAGTAGCATTCGCATAACCGACTAAATACACATAGGAAAGAAAATTTGTATTTTTAATAAATTTGTCGTATTCGATCCCTGCACCATAATACTAGGTTATCTGTACTTCATTTGATACCAGATCAGATCAGTTTACAAAACTCCCTCAATTTTGGTACCTATACTGAGTTTGGGTTGGCTCCCCATCTCCAAAATTATGATTTCGTAATCAAATGTGAAGGCCTGCCTTTTTGTCTTCTGTCACCTTAGGTCACATATGTATGTCTCAATTTTTATTATTGCATAGATACTTGAAGGCTTCTTAGACTGGCAACACAGCACGTTTAAGAGGGAATGGGACACATTTGGCAGTTAGCAAATAGCTATTCGCTCGGCCAAGATGCATCCGACGTATAAGAAACTTTACAAAGTTGTCAAAGCATACATGGACAGCTCAGTCATACGAATATAGTAAAAAATTTTAACGATTTTTTTAAGAAAATCAAAATTCGTGACAACTAATTTATTTTTTATAAATTATTTTAAAACAAAATTTGGAAATGTGTTACTGCAGAGCCCTATATTTCCATATTCTTGACATATGTTCAAAATTTCAAACACCTGTGATGTCAGTCGGCCGAGCGAACAGCAATTTGCCTAAAACGCATGTCCTATACTCTCTCAAAACAACTTAATGTAGTATACAAAATTGTGATATTTTAGACATAAATTAAAATTAATCTGCTCCACCGGGAATTGAACCCAAGGAACTCTGCCCTCCGGTAGTTACTATTACCAACTGACCTATGGAAACAATAGACAACGTAATCGATACTGACTAATTGTGATTTTGTGTATTCGCTTAGTATAAGAACCTGTTACACATTATATTACATACCAATATCCTATTTTAGTATTCTATCAAGAAGTTAAAAAAATAAAAATATATATAAGCCCTAGAAATAAATTACTGTCTACCCACTCAGCCACAGAACTGAGTTTCAATGAGCTTATGTAAGCTTGGGAGAGTAGATAAAGACGAAACATTAGTAACGAATCATTGCTTTTCCGCAGTCTTAATTTACCATTTATCGCTGAAAAAGAGTATACAAACGTCCAGAAAAACTGTGTAAATAAATGTATCGATATTCATGAGTTACATAACACGTACCATGGATTGTTTTAAACGAGTTTTACAGTTTCTGTCGTTCTCCATTTAAATTAATTACGTTTTTGTAGCAAAAAGGTAATTTCTTATTAATTTTAAAGAAATTGACCCGTACATCTATCAATCCATTCTTCAAAACTAAAATAGAATGTCAGATGCTATGTTAATTGTCTGTTAATTACCTATTCGAATTTCTTTATTGTCCCTTTTTATGGTTTTTTCACCGATTCTGTCTGCGAATGAAGGGGATTCTATCAAGTAGTCAGTAGTGTGTGTAGGTTTGAGTGTATATAGCTACAATACATATTGCTTCATCATATCTTTAGACATGAGGTATATTTAGCTAACTGGATAGGGCCACCAAAAGAGCTGCGTGATGTACGGCCACACGAACTCGAACTCTCCAATGCCAGGATTACACCTTACAGCAAGTTGGAGGAATAATGGTTAGACTTGAGTACGTGTAAACAGCATTTGCAACCGTAATTTTATACTTTATTGCATATTGTAGCATTTAGTTTCTGGCCACCTTAAACAACTTGTGTATGCGATATTCGCATATTTTATTTAAAAATTTTGCCGTCAAGTTTAAATTAATATCATCCCGACCAACTCAAATTTTTACAATCAAATTATAAAATATAATATGTTATATTAAATTAAAATCTCTAATCGTTGTTGATTATTTAATATTATGTTTGTCTATAGTATAATATTGGGATCATAATTAGTATGTCTATAGTTAGTACAGTCGATGATTTCATTCTAAGCCATTACAGTTACACACAAGTTGAATAAAATTAGTCTTGGCGAAGTTCCCGGTACACCAAAATTATCAATTTTCTTCAAGTTAATTTAATTCTGAAATAAGGAAATACGTATAAACTTTCCGTCCGTCCCACCAACTCTCTAAGAAATCGTAAACAATCTACTCTAATTCTTTGAAGACCGCAAACTCCCATGAACCCGACGAATTTTAGTTGTATATTTCACGCAGTAAAATGTAAAATTAAGTGGATATGGTAATTTAGTTTGTAATTTTAATGTTTACTCGTGAATTCCCCGCAATTACGACAGCGTTAAAACGTTTAAACTTAAAGCTGATGTTTGAAAAGAACGTGCTGTGTTTCATAAAGTTCCTATAAAACTACAAAAACGAATGTGTCCCTCCCAAAGAATAATAACGTGTTCCCGTATCTACAAGTTGTCTTCATAATATTATCACACAACGAAATTTTAAAAAATTCTTGTGTTAGTTGCTATTTTAATTTATATGTGTGCATTACATCAAGTATGCATGAGCGTGCAACGCACGTGTAATTAATAATTATTATAGGTTTATTCCTAATTGGCTGGTTAAGCCGTGCTGCACAATACTATTACTCTGAAATGTTGCGCAATGGGATACCGTCGTGTTTATTGTTTGGTTTCCGCTGCATACCCATGCGTCCAGTATGCCTACACCTAGACTACACAGTACACAAGTGATAACATTATATATTCCTTATACTGCTGGGGCGTTGGGTTTTCTAAATTCCGGGTAAACGCAGTATGACAAACGCGGGTGTCACTCAAAAGTGAAAAAAATTCGCTCTTTACCGGCCAGACAACTACCTCGATTGTGATGACATTTTCAGGGAACCACCGAATTTTCTATACCTTCACCAGTTACATTTATGAGTGCAAAACAATCTATTATTGCGTGGTATTATTGTCATGAAAATCAGTAATCACACTTTTAAGTTTTAAGAATTGTTTTTAAACATTGTAGCCTACAGGCCAACATACCTACCATTCTTGTTGATAAGGACATCAAGTTATGATTACTCGAAGGCTTCTGTTTGGGAAAAAATATATTCTTTACAGGCTTGTACTGTTCGGCCGACTGACATCACAGGTGTTTGAAATTTTGAACATGTATCAAGAATGTGGAAATATAGGGCTCTGCAGTAACACATTTCCAAATTTTATTTTAAAATAATTTATAAAAAATAAATGAGTTTTCACGAATTTTGATTTTGTTGAAAACTCCAAAATTTACTAGGCCTACATTCGTTGATTTTTTTCTGGTTGATTAAGACAAAATTTTGAAAATCTATGACCGCAGGGCTGTCCATATATGTTTTATTGACAACTTTGCAAAGTTTCATATACGTCGGATGCTTCTTGGCCGAGCGAATAGGTATTTGCTAACTGCCAAAGTGTCTCATTCCCTTGGTGGCCAAGGGATCAGAGCACAGTAGCCCTTGCACTGTCACTGTGGCCACCGAATCGAAAAAAACGCCGAGCATGAACACCACTAGTATTTTTAAATCAAACTTGTGTGTGGCGAATAAATGTGCTGTAGTTTTATGCTCCTGAACACCGGCATTGTCATATAACATTTGGCGAGGCTGGGGGAGCTAAGTGCGGTAAACTGAAAAATATAATTACAAGGTAAAAACACTTATGTAATGGCAATTCTTAAAATCATTGTTTAATAAAAATTCCACCTTCGTGGGATTAACTACTTCATTATTTACTTATAAAATATTAATATATAAAATATAACAATGACATGACCAAACAAGTTAGTGCCGGTTGTAAGTAAATTGTCAACGTTGGCGTACAGGCTCTCGCTTCACCTTGGCGAGGCCGACTATATAATTATATGTTAAATTATATGTAATAACACTAATATGTGTCATTGTTTCATTATATGTTATATCTAAGAAAGATGCTGAAGTTTAAATCCTAGTAGTCTCATCAATCAACGCGACTGTGAATAGCGCTCGTTGTGTGCGCACCATGGCGTCTTAGACCGGAAACTTAGTACATCGATAGTCACAATACGATTTAATTGAAACAAAAAATTATTTTAAATTGATTGTTAAAAATATTGTGATCTTTGCAAAAAAAATGCATAAAAGTAATTTGGACCGTCTCTACAATTAATAATGAAGGACCACTGAGACCTCCGGGCATCCACGGTAACACCACCCCTGCCGTACTGTATTCAAAGGGATAAGTAAATATATTTAAATTAAAATGTAAATTATCGTTTTATTTCAATACAATAATAATATTAATGTTGAAGGTATTTTATTTACAAATTATTCTAGATCGTGTGAATTTTTGTATCAATGGTAGAATTTGCAATGAGATGAAAAATATTGCATGAAACAGGAAACTTGCTTATTCCGCGATCATTGCACATACACGTACACATACACGCACACTCACGTACACGCACACGTACATGCGGTAACTTTCAATGAATTGAACTGTAGGTAGCCGTTCCGTGGCGGTGAATGTGTGGCCGTGCCGTACTGTTGGTTTGTTTCCAACGCGCTCGCCGCTCGTCAGTATAGTCATAGTCGTCAACTCAGTTACTACTCTCTCTAGTGGAAGTCTTCTTGCGTATTCTCGTGGCCGGTAACGATACGTGTTTCACATCTAGTTATGTGCCGTAACTTCTCTTGGGACATCAATAAAATAAACATAGTGCATTGTTTATTTTAATTATCATCCATGAAACGTGGTGTTATACTTTTCAATACCACGTGATTAGGCCTTCCGCGGTTAATTGTTTATCTTTGTATTTCCGTTATGTAGGACTAGTAATACTCGACAAATAATCGTTTACAAGTTTCCTCATTACCTGGAAGCAAGAAAACGGCATTGTAAGCTACAACTGGTGACATTCGGTGTGTATATTCAGGTAGTGCGGTAAATGTAATCGTGGTGAACAGTTTTGTTCGGTGTTCAAATGAAGAATGTTCAACAGAAGTCGAAATGCACTTGACTGATCGATTGATCCCACAGTAAATAATTGTAACCTGTTTTACATTGTAGATGAGCAAGTGAAGGTAAAGCTCCCATCCAAACATTGATTTAAAAACTGTTTTGGTGTGACATGATTGACAAGTTGAGTATACAAAGCAAGGACAAGTTTTCGTAAATTACAATTTCAAATCGTCCCTACGGGAATCGTAATATTCAATTTCGATTATGCAGTCAGAATTTAAGACCTGAACCTCAAATCTATTTGGAATATTAATTTGATTTCGTCAGATAATAAAAACATCGATAACGCGAGTTGAATCACCCTTGAACGAACATAACATATTATTGCATTTTCGGAGTTTCCGCCAATTAAATAGTATCTGTTCTGCCAACTTTAGAAACACTGTGCGCGAATCCCGCTAACATAATACTTGTGCTAATAATAAATAACTAGAACTTTATTATTATAATTGAGTGCTCAAATCCCACGTGTTCAACTGTGCGGTTAATTGAAAGATGGTCTACTGTTTCACTGTATGGCGGCATATTGTGACATAATTTGGTTTTGAAATATTATGAAGTCCAGCCGTCGTCATCACTATTATAATCCGTACCAACCTGTCGGAGTTGATTTGTCAGCTTACTACAGACCAAGCTACTATTGGATCTCGCCCTCACAGCAATCGGCTTACTACCAACAACAGATGCCGTACCTGGTGCCAGGTAGGCCTATTTCAGTAAACTACAGGTTAATCCATACTCAAATTTCCAAACTAAAGTTTGCTTGTTGTCACATAGGCTCATCGTGTACATACTTGGCTAGTGATAATGATTAATGTGACTAACCCGGTTCAGATAAACGATGAGCCTGGCTTATCACTATCAGTGTTGACGTCACATAAGTCTACTCTTTGACTTGTGATTAAGAAGAATTTGTAATTTCTCAAATCGATAAGCAATCAGTGCACAGACCAGCAAAATGCAACATTAGAAGAGCAGAAGAAGAACATCAGAAGAGTTTTATCGGAGTTTATTTTACTAGAGAATGATTAACCAGCCCTGTCCATACACTTTTGTAATGATTAGAGATTACAGCAAGGATTTTAATCAAGCCAAACCAACAATTCATTCAACAATGAAACTCTTCATCATTGGCTGCAAATTTTTCATTTTACCGGATTAATCTTTAGTCATTAGTCAATAGTAAACTTGTGTGAAAGTCAGCACATCAACTTCAATCCACTTAGCTAGGTAATCATTAGTCCTTATTTTATGTGAATGAGCCTTAAGACCTTATATTGTCGGGGAGTCGAACCGGAAAACCGAAATACCCCATAAAACATGCTGAACACGTCGTATCAACAATCTCTCTAAAACTATCGCTACCATCGTTTCAAATGTAGTTACTAGTTTGAACTTACAACGATCTTTTGAAAGAGAAGACCGATCGAATCGATTTACTGACCCTCTTTAGACCTTTGGGTTTAGAACGGTTTAGAATGTAGGAAAACATTGCAAAGTCTAACCCAAAGTCTGGACTACTGCCCTCGTCTTCTTATATACGTAGCTATCAAAATAATTACTGTTATTGTGTTATTAAAAGGCTATATAATAACTTCGTACTCTCAAGGTCCGTATTATGGCTATTGTACCTGGACCTGCTAAATCTATGTCATTGACAAGTTTTGTAAAATATTAACATACGGCCTAGGCCTAAACAATAGTTGTTTTTTTATTAAAATTAGAATTACAATCTGAAAATATTACCTGAACCTATTTACGGGTTCCACTCTCTGCTATGTGATGAATATTGCGCCCTAAAATATTTGTGTCGAGATAAATTTATCTCCCTACAATTTCACAGGAACACATACATCCTGCTGCTGGCACAGTGGCACTCACGTGCCAGGTGGGGATAGCTAGGGTTACACTGTAAAAATAATCGTATAATAAGCCAAGTATATGTCTACGTAAGTACTAATTCCTATACTTGGCCCGCGACTTCCCGCATAGCTACGGTTCACTGGTTTCACATATGCCTGAAATTGTACTTGTTTTGGGTGGACGCTCTACAATCTTTTTCAGAGGAGACGGGGGGTGACGGGTAAATGGTTTCTCACTTTAAAAATGAAATTTGAAAGTGAAAATTCCTTAATATTTCATTACCCACCCCCCTGCCCCCGTCAAACAGCATACACTAGCTTGTCAAGGGACATGGTGGGGAAAATCCAGTCAGCACTTGGTACAGTCTGTTACAACAAAGAGCAAGTATTTAAACTTAAAAGACTTTGGACGGTCTTAGGTAAACATGCTAGGCTAGACATATAGAATAGTTCTCTGTAACTAAGCAAAGTATTCCAGAAAAAAATGTTAATGGTTTTGGTACAGATAATAGTGTCCACGTCGTTACTGGGTGATAAGAAATATTTCTGTGATGATCTACTAAAGACATCGGAGGTCTAAATGTAGGCTACCTAACTTTAGGGTTTCCACTGGCACTGTCAGAAAATGAAAATCTGCCTTGGAGGAAATTCAGGGGGTAGTTTTGAACAAAATGAAAGTCGACAAATCTAGACATAAGACATACCAAGTTCAAGATTATGTTATTAAATTATGGCAATTTTTGGTCAATTGAGGTTTCCTGTTCTACGATCTCGCTTCAGTTTATTCTTGCCAATGTTGACATAGGCGGAGGCCTAATTAAATTGTGTAACGAAATAATTTTTGTTATTTGTGTTCTTTTTATCTGAGTACTTAGTAGTTTGTGAGCTAGAGAGAGCGGAGTAAAAATGAACGTACGATAATTGTATAGCAGATCGTCTTCGGTCTCGTATCTAAATGACATCTACCACAAAACCGTATGAAATTTCGATTTATTGGTTATTATCTCATAAAGAAGTAACCTATTAATTGACTCTTAACAAAGATAATATTTGTTAATGACTCGAACGACAATTTATTAGGCATACAAGTAACAATCCTTATGTAGCGCTCTCAATTCATAAAACATCCTCTACTGGCACTAAGTCGGCTACGTTTAGTTTAGGTGTTTCATTATTATGTTATTATTTGGCTTCAAATATTTCTTAGTTTGGCGTCCCCCCCCCCCCCCATCCCCCATCAGGGCTTCGCTCATGGACCTCTTCAACTTCCAACAGCAACAGGGTCCTGAGACAGTCCTGGTGGGAGTTGGGGGCGTTCCATTTGTTACTACAAGCCACTAAGACGACCACAACAAGTAATTAAAACGGTGCCACAGAATTACGAGTTACAACCACGGTGTCATTGTGGATGTGTTCAACAAGTTAATTGTGTGGTTACTATCATAATTGTCAATAGTACACCACTTCAGTACTCACAATAATTGTGTACTACTCAATGCACGTCTCAGAATTGACGATCAAATTGTAATTGGTAAGCAATAAATCATTCTTACAATGTGGCAGGTTAGGGCAGGAGAGGCCTTCCTAGTCCTATGTAGCCTAAAATATTACACTAGTCGAAAAGGAATTTGAGATGTTTGTTTCTGTCGGTTTTTGTGTAGGTAAGTCTATTTTATTTAATTGATTTTCTAGATTTTTTATTGAATATGCCAATCTTGCCATTATTCAGTACCATATTGGTAACTGTCTGCAATGCTCTAAGTCTAGTCTTCCCACTCTGAGCAGCTGAGATCGTTGCGGCTACGAAATCTGGTTTGTTACTAGGTTTTACACCCCCGAGACGTGAGTTTTCACTGCGATTAGAGGAAAAACTGTGGTGTTTCGTTATTTGGGTAGATCTATATGTGCAACAAAAAGGAACGATATCTATTGGTCGTTATCTCTGTCGATTAGAAAAAGTAGTTTACACACACCCATATATGAGATAAAGGTTCAGGACAATTGTGCAAGGACTTGAACCCCTATTAGTGAGGTGAACTCGATGAAGCTTTGGGGATATCAAAACTGTTTGTTGCTAGGAAGCCATATGCCACGACTCGTGGTCTCAGTCGGAGTAGAATCGACCAGTGCAACTTGTTTGTCGTCCTAGACTCAACTGGACTATAGTTTGTTACTTTGTTCCAACTTACTTCTTATCACCCACAATCTCGGCAATGTCATCTCAACTCAAAGGAATTGATTGTAAAAAAATTAACTAATACTTTCTTGCTTTGAAACTGGATATGGAGGATAATAAAATATGAAATAACATGATCGTTTTCGATGTAGGATGTCGCACATCATTTTCATTATATTTATTTACTAATATGAATATTGTCCTACATTCTGTTATTTTCCATTGTGCCTCAATCTATGTTTATGGTAGGGTTGCCAATTGCCATTCAATTATACTTTTAGTATTCGATAATCACAATTCTTATTTGATTATTTTTTAGGCTATGTTCGGTGATTGATCACGAATCGATTATGATAATCGACAAAAAAATAATACAACTCAAATTATCACTAAAAGCATCACTCACCAACACTAACTTATGAAACGATGTTTAAACAAACATGTTATGCAATTAATATACTTCGAATATATATCGAAGCAGTATAGGCCCAGGGTAAACAATCGATTAATCTGTTAAAAAATGTAGGTTAGCCTAATGTCGATTATGGGCCAACACTAGTCGATTTGCAATCGATGTATCGGAAATCAGAGCTATCCCTATCAAATTGATATCCACCGAGTGAGCGGTGAGCCTCTCTCAGGTTGACTGTACCGTCACTGTTTTTAATTAACATGCAGGGAGTCACATAGGCATTTCCGGCTACACGTTAGCCCTATCAATTACTGAGGTCATTTATGTAAATTATGTACAGGCCTATACATGCCGGTACTCTCTGAGTTTAAAATAACTTCCGAATGATCCAATATATTTGCGTTGTTCTAAAACTTTCTTTACACAAAGGTTCGATTTATGCCTACGCCCGCCGTTTATTGGTACGTACTACGTAAACGTAGGCTATCTTTAGCAATGAGACTAGGAGCCGTGCTCTAACCTGAAAGTTCATCGTTAAAACATTCAACGGTGCAATATTTGACCGAATCCATGGATGCCTGATGACGGTGAAGGGAATTCTAAATAAATTATGATAAATGAAATTATATCTGTGATGCAATTACGTTACTCAATCTGTGGCGTGGTGAGGTGAGGTTCTACTGGGACGGACGTGAGCGTACTTACCTACACTCTGTACGATGTACAACATCATGTACTACTTGGAGCGTGAGCCAGAGTGTTGAAATGACACAATTGTGTCGGTGACGAGTCCAGGAATTCTAAAGGGTTGGGCTCATAAGTGCTACTTTTTGAACGACCGGGGGATGGTGTCAAGGGCGCACCTACCCTCTACAAAAGTTTTCAACTTCCGGTCACTTTGGTGGAAATAATGGCGTTTTCTAGAAACGTGGAAAAGCCAAATCATTAATTTTGTATTAACTATATCCATCGTCCTATTTACAAAATACCAGACAAATGTTATTTCTACCTCTTGTCCTGTATTGTAACATTCAATTGTCATCACAAATTATGGTGTGCAAATTTATAAACCATAAATTTATGTTTTGAGGAAGAATTGCCCAGATTTTAACACGAGTTAAATATTTATCCCAGAATTTCCGTAGTAAATATGCATTTACACTTACACAATTCGACAGCCACCTTGGTAGAAGAACGAATATGTTTGCCTGTATGTTTCGTCATTACATAAAAAATTAGGTTGAAATTTACTAAAATGGGCCACTTCACGTTAATTTTTTGAGTTTTTATGTCGCAGATAGTTGCAGTAAAACATTGTTTACAGAGTCCGAGTACAATTAAAACATGACGAAATAACTAGTATGGTGAAATATTATCATAATATTGTTGAAAATATTTTCGTAATCAATCCGAAATGTTTATGGCTATAGCTCATTGCCACGGTACGTGAAGGCGGGGATTTGTGCGGTTTCCGATGAAACAATGCATCACGTGAGTCGCACACATCACATAGTGCATCACGTCCCTGAATGCACAATAGGGTAGCTGTAACAACTATGACCTTTTGCTCGCCTACACAGTCAGCACCTGCACTGTAAGTGTAAGCGGTATCAAGGAAACATCGGCAGAAGCATATTTTATTGTGACGTAGAACCTGTCTCCATTTTTATTGTAAAATGTAACCTCTAATTTGCTTAGCAACATCCCAAACACAAAATTCCAAAATATAAGGGGAAACCATTATCACAATTTTGAATTATTTTTACCTCTATCTATACCGTACCGCTTTTATTAAAAAACAAAAACGTTAATATTTTCAACACAAATGCACGCCTCTGGGCATCGTTAAGTCCAGGCAATTGAACGAACCGTACTTTTCATCTTACTATATATTTTTAAAATTATTTCTGGCATTTAAAATTTCAGATTCAATGGAAAACTTTTAAGACGCGCATATCGTACGTTCATCTCATAGAATTGTTTTAAATTCTTTTAAAACTGATCATAGCCATCATCAATTCGAACAGTTTTTCTTGCAAGATATAACAAGCCTAAGTCTGATTTCAATGATCTCAATTCTCAATGTTCTTGGTTCACTTCATAGATATCTATTTAAAGCGATCGAATTGTAAATAACCATTGCATGTTTTATGGAACACATTCACTTCATCACGAGCGCGAGGTAGTAGGCAAAAATAACTAACGTCCTGTTATTGTGCAATGAAATAACCGGATATTTTCATCATTTCAAAAAACGCCGCCCTGAAAGACGTCGTAAATGAGTTCATGTAACGTATGGTGGGTGGTAACCCTACTTGTGCACGATCTGTTGTCAGTTTATGGTATAAGCTTAGTGAAGACATCAATTTGACCACCCCTGACGAAAGCTCGCTTTTTCGTTCTCAAACGGACAAACAACTGCTCTGATTTTAATAGTTTTTCTAGGAACCTTATAAAATCTCTCAACTAAGCCATGATTGTGTTATTGTGTTGTGACTTCTTTTCTCGTGTAAACAGGAGATAAAGTTAATTTTTCCTTTCAAATCCTTCAATGAAAGCTTGGATGGGTCGAGTATTGTCAATCAGAACTAATCTATTCAAATCTCTTCAGCCCTGTTCTTCAAATGTCACCTTGTCTAGACGAGATAATCGGCCTCCGGCTTCCGAGAAGCCACTAATCCTTTGAAATATGACAAATTGACTTGAAATAAGTTTGTTTTGTGCAGTACTAGTTTTCCTGGCAGTTAAATTACATAGGCCCCTACTTAATGCATTATAATAAAAAAAGTATTATAAAAAGTGTTTACGTCAAGATAAGTATTGGCACTCGTACATAATATTTTTGAATCACAAAACATAATACATGGTAAACACCAAACTTACATTGACCAATAAACATTCATGTATAATTATTTGCTACAAAATTTGCCTTATAACCTGACCACAGTTAATAGCGTAGTGTACTCTGTTATCTGTGACCCGACAAAGAATAATAACGTTTTAGAGATCCGTAGTTTGTAAAGGTTTTCCTGATTTCCCAGCTGTGGGGAAATACAGATTACTTTTCGAAAACGTTGAGTAAGTACCGGCCAGACATTGTGAGTCACGTGAATTAATTAAATAACCTGCATCTGGTAGAAAACAGGCAAAACACATCACAAAACATATCACACTCACACACCTTACTAAATAACAATGACGAATGTTATGTTATATTATAATCATTACCGTTTGCCTATTTCCAGTTTAAAATTTAAATTCAAAACGATTATTTGCTTATTTTCTTGTGTACATCCAATTTTTGAGTGTATTTGTTACAAAAAATCACTTGCACCATGACAATAATTCACTAGGGTACTTTGTAGTAAGGTTACAGTAATTTTTTTCCTGGAAGCAACTACGCTCAACTTACAATAGGACTGCTTGCACTTGCATTGCACTTTTCATTGCTATCCTAGATTATTATCTGACAATACACAAAAGATCTTGTAGCATCATGCCTCGAGTTTGGACTTTGGTCTGGACATGAGAACATTCTCAGACCAGAACTATATTAGTATTCGGTACGGTCGAATGTTATTTTATTGTTGCGTTTAAAAAGATGAACTCGTTTATTAAATTCGTTATTGGCAAAACAAAGTAGGCTGTAAATATTTTAGGAAATTAGCTCCAAAAAACAATACCATTTTTTCGAAATACCGAATGGTGCCAACATAGCTTTGATAAACATTGAGATTTTTGACATTTTTAAAATTTTATTTATCGGGTTGTTTAAAAAAAAGTTTTATTGAGATTTTTAATATACATTAATATTACATTAGTATACAATGTATATTAATTTAAATGTGAAAAATACGTAAAATGTTGGAATTTTTATAACGAAAGCTGCATGTTACTACCCTGCGAAACATAGTTTGGGTCCCCAGGTGTCCCGCGTATGAATGTAGGAAAGCAGGGAAATGGAGATGGGCCAAATATGCTCATCCATCAACGCCTCTATTGAAAGTGTTCCCGAAGCAGCCTAGTATATTGAATTCGCTTGCTCAGCACATCCAATAAAGCATGTGTGAACGTAATTTCGATTCTTATCTCAGCTAATATAAACAACTCGCTTCGTTTACATTATCGTTTGGGAACAGGCGGTCGAATATAAACGAATGAGTTGTTTGATCTTATGCCAACTGTTGCAAATGCTGCTCTTGTTCTTTACGAATGTATTTTTCTCTCACTTGGAGTGGGAGTGGGAAGGCCTACAACCCTTAGCAATGATCCTGGCTCGGCTCGCGATGCGAAACTATAATTTGCATGATTATCGTGAATTTAAGTCAGCTGTCTCTCAGCCATATATCTAAAAAGTTTTGGCAGCCCTGTTTAGAATTGAGTAGACCAATTTTTAGACGACAAATCTTGTGAATATTCTATTCATTATTCGGGTTATTCCGAAATCCGAAGTCGAGAATTATCATTTTTCTGATGTTTATGGATCTTCCAACTCTAGTTTTCATTATTTTTCTTCGAGCACGTTTGATTTACTGGGTCCTATTCCACATAATACAAATTCGCAACTAATTTACTTTACTAATTGCTTCAAGATCTTCTCTCGCTCGTATGTGACTATAGGCTCTACTATTAATTTGTTAAATTGTATAGTGCGCTCCAACAAAACGTTTGATTTTAGAAAATTGGCTACATTTTATAATGTTGTCTATTAATTCCGTAAAGAGGATTTCATAACAGATGGATCACGAAAGCTTACAACAACGTATATATATGGGAATACATTAAAGACGGTCTGGGCTTCCTTACAGCTCCCGAGGGTGTTTCGTAAACTTGGAGCCCTATGTCTCGGTATCATTGGGTAGATAAGACGACGACCTGGTTGATTACCTCTAGGACATACGGTGTCATAAGAACTTGTGGATTGTGTAAGACGCAGCCCCTAGCTAACCCAGGCGTGTGAGCTGGAGTGGGGAGCAGTGGGGGGACTGTTACACGCTCGCGTATCCACGTCTCCTAGTCGTTAATTTCGCAACAGTATTCACGCGTAATTAATTTCGAAATTGCTTGTTTACACGGGACGGAACGGAACGTATTCGATGGCTGGCGGTCTGTGTGACTGCAATAACAACAGACCATTAATGTGGCTATATAACCATACAAATTGATTTTTGCAATGTATTTTAACGGCCCATGTGCCATGTAGCCCTACCATGTGAGAATTTGGGTTTTGCTAAGAGTTAATTTTGTTTACGGTAGGTAACTAAAATACAAACATCGTCTAGAAAGACTAATTGAAAAATATTTGGATGAGCGAAGCGAAGACTTCAACGTCACTGACCCCCCAAAATTTAGCTTGGGTATTTTTTTTGTTTTTTGTTTTTTTGTTAGTTTGTTTGCTCTCGACCGGGCAAACGGCATATGCGATCCTAATGAAAATTGGAAGGGACCTTCAAAATCTCTGAACTTAGACCTGCTACGTTTTTGGGTACAATCGAAGAAATATTTCTCATGAATATCGTACTTTTACGATTTTTTTCGATTTTTAGTGCGATATTTTCGTGACATTTGGGCCGATTCTGACCAAACGGGTGGGGCTACAACGTTCATATTTCACATGGACATTAAGGTTATGGTGATGTAAGTCTAGTACCTTTTAAAAGAAAAAGTTGACAAAGTTAGCCAGAATCCATAGAAATATATGTTTAACAATAGAAACGTGACAACAATCACCTACAATGCGTTCAAAAAGCACTTGCAAAATTAAAGACATCCCACGCAAACTAAAACCTTACGAAAAAGCTCATCCATCGACGCGACTAAAAAAAGCGTTTGCGAAGCTTCCTAGTTCCCACAAAATAGGACCACAGTGCCCAAATTACAATAAGTCTAAATGTAATGTAGGCCTACACGAAAATGGGTGTGCTGGTCACTTTAATTCCTAATAGTTTTTTTCTAACCGGAACTACTTTAGATCCTCTCCCCTTGGTCGAAATGTTGCAATGTTAGTTTATCTGTGAGGACATTTCCGTAGAGCCCCCGTGTTCCACAAGGCGTAGACCTAGTCCTCGCCGTCCACCAGACATGGAATACGACGTCCCTTGTAAACGCCGCTCGCGCTTGCTCTCGCGTAGCTCGGAACGGAAACTACTCTCTCTGTACCTGTACAGTGTACATCACCTGTGCTGTGACGATTTATTACGTCAACCGACAGTAGTAACGATCTGCGTTGTCCATTTCTAGACAAGGACAGCATAAACTAATTACTATTGCTACTTTCTATAGCCAATGCAGCCGTAATAGTATGCACTACCAGTGAAGAGGAAACAGTCTTCATGAGCAGTGTGGTTGACACAATTATTGTTTGTAGGCCTTACACAATATTGAATACATAAACGTCCAATATCAGCGGCCTTCAGACTCGCGCTGCTTACCATTACCATTTTGTTAGTGCCTATTTGAGGTCACACGAGCGGTGATTAGAGCTGTACTAACTCGTGGACTTTAAGCATTGCTATCGCGAACATGGCGACATGCTCCTAGCGCAAACAATGACAACTTGTTGACGTCACCGGTCTAGAGCAAGGATGAGCAAACTATGTTCAGCAAAGCTTTCCAAAACGTACCGCCATTAATTACCATTTTACCAGGAAACGCACTTTTTCCGCTCATTGATTTGTCGGTCTGCGAAAAGTCAATCTCCGTGTTTTGGAAACCCTTATATAATGTTTAGGAATTCAAAATGACTGTGTTTGCATTGATATTTGTTTACACTGACCAAATGTAGAGATTTGGTATATTACGTAATTCGCAGCTCATTGACCGTGTTCAATGTATATTTTAAAATGTAAATAATCTTATTCTTGGTATTGTGTGTGTGTTGGGGGGGGGGGGGGAAGATCTATATATAAATATATACACACAAATTTGTTTCAGTGATTGGATGAGCGAAGCGAAGACTTCAATTTCACTGACCCCCAAAAAAATTAGCTCGGGTGTTTTTTTTGTCTGTTTGTTCGCTTTCTACCGGGCAAACGGCATATGCGATCTTGATGAAAATTGGAGGGAACCTTCGAAATCTCTGAACTTAGACTTGCCACGTTTTTGGGTACAATCGAAGAAATATTTCTCTTAAATATCGTACTTGTACGATTTTTTCCAATTTTTAGTGCGATATTTTCGTGACATTTGGGCCGATTCTTACCAAACGGGTGGGGCTACAACGTTCATATTTTACATGGACATTAATGTTATGGTGATGTAGTACCCTTTGAAAGAAAAAGTTGGAAAAGTTTGACAGAATCCATAGAATTAAGATTTTAATATAAGTTTTTTGAGGAATATAATAACAATTAACAAGTAACAATGGAAACTTGACAACAATCACCCACAACGCGTTCAAAAAGCACTTGCAAAAGTAAAGAGATCCCACGCAAACTAAAAACTTACAAAACAGCTCATCCATCAACGCGACTAAAAAAAGCGTTGGCTTAGAGGCCCAGTACGTCCCAATAATAAAACGGTATTTACCCATGTATACAAGGCGCGTGTATCAAAACGTTTCGACCAACAACTAGTATTCTAAGCATTTTCCATTCCAAACTCTGAATATAAGAATCAGTGTACTAGATGTTATAACTTAATTGATTTGGAAAGTGAGCGCAGCGAAGACTTAATTTAATAGTTCGTTTTTGTTTGTTCCTTCGTTCGTTCGTCCTCTACCAGATAAACTACTTCTCCGATCGGTATGCAATTTCCAGAGGACCCTTGTAATCTCTCTTTTTTAGACCTGCCCTCGAATCTGACACGTGTTTTTTCCAATATAAGAAATACTTAACAAACAAAATCTTATGATTATTTTTATCGAATTTTCGTGAGAATTTTGTCAATTTGTTCACTCTCTCAGACAAATGTCTACTCTTACCTGGATTAAATATTAAAGGGACCTTCATTATCTCTAAACTAAGACCCACCATGTTTTTTTGGTATGTTTTAAAATATTAGATTGCATGGAAACGGACAAATACGCTCAACCATCAAGTCATCAACGCATAAGCGTTCTTGAAGTTGCTTGCCTATCAATTAAAGATAAATTAAATTCTCACAGCTCTTTATTATTGAGCAATGAGTATTGACCGCGGTATTGACTGGTGGTGATGTGCGGAGCTTGACACGACCTAGGGCCTAAGTCACGTGACTAGGTTGTGATACGAAGTTCTAATAATGAAGCTACTCTCAACACTGATGCAACTGCAATGCATTTCTTACTGGAGAACTCACGGATCAAACCATCATTAATCATGCGATTATTAACGGTATGTTTTTACATGTTTACGATGGCAGTCAACGTCTTATCAGTTGGATGAAACAATTTTATTCCTATAAGCGTCCTAGCGTCTATAATACTGCTGAAAAGTTTGCAGACGTATTTTCTACCGGAAACGTTTTCTCAATTTCTTGATAACATTAATTAAACTACACTATCACATGATAAAGGTTTGGTTAACGTGCATTGATAATTAATACAATAGGCCTTCGTAGTGGGGATGCAGTCATTCCGGGGCTGCGTACTGGTGCTTTATAACGACCTACCAGGAAGCCTTGGCTCTAATCACAAAATTAACTTTCCTTGGTTGGGTCGAACGAATCGTGTCCAGCTTGTGTGGTCGGTGTTGTTTTTAAATTACCGGTATCTAGTTGGTCATTGTTCGCGACACGTCGGCGTCGACAGGGTTGGATTGACCAGTCTGCTTTTTAATGCACCCCACCAAAAATCACTTATGTGACTGTGTGGGTTGACTAATACAATTAAATGTATTTATTTATTTTATCAACGCTTATACTGATCTCGTACTGTATCATTGGCAAACATGGTGAGTGTCATTTCAATACGTCGGGGGGATTGAGATATGAGGTAACGTGAATACGATGCTGTAAGTGACAGGTGATTATATTAGCTGATGATGTAGAATATCGTGGGAAAGGGCCCCGTGTAGTTTCTCGCGCTTCAGTTGCACATTTAGCAGTCAGTTAAACATCAAATCTTGATGATTTGGTTAGTTCTCTTGGAACAGGTGCGTCGCAAGAGTGTTTGCATGGAGGGAGGGAGTGGAGGGATCAAGTCTGGTCCAGTACGCATTCTCCTCTAGCATAGCCTCTAAAAACGTAAAATGATTTTCTTACGACTGCCTTACCTACATCATCTAACTGGAACGAAGTGTTATAACCTTTTTAAAGTCCCAAACCGATAGTCTCTGTTTCGGTTTTCGTTTCATTAGGTTTATTTCGGTTCGGTTTAAAGAGAGTGAGGACTTCAATTTGACTACCCCTAAGCCTAAGCTCACATTTAAAAATTATTTGTTATCGGTGACTGTTCGCACTTTACGATTAGGCATACTCCGAATTTGAAAAAAATTCAGACAATCTTCATAATCTCCAACTTAGAAGCCTGCCACCTGCCACGTATTTTTTTTTTAAAATATTGAACATAATATTTGACATCACGTCGGTGGGTGATGTGGCTTTGGTCCGAAGCATGACTGCAAGGGACGTATAGGCTCGTATCCCGCATAAGGCGCGGATTTTTGTCTATGTCCTACAACCACTTGCCTCTTTTACTACAATACGTCGTAAGGAGTTCTGTTCTCCAGTGAGTCGCATCTGTCAACATTATGATGGCATAATTATTATAAGCGTCCAGTCAAAATCAAGTTAACGTTACCGGCTCATTTGTTCTCAGTACAACAATAAAGCCAGCTACACACTAGCCCAAACAAGATTTGAAAACATTTTCAAGTTGATGCTAAGAGTTTGCGAACGCGATTTTTTAAGTCATGTTACTTGTTTCATTTACATTTATTATTTATTTATTAACTTACTTTAAACATAAAAAATAGGCAGCGCGCAGCGGCCCCAATAAGTATAAATCCGCCTCGGGACAGATCCTATATATAATATTTACAAAAACTTGAGGTTCATTCGCTTGTTAACACACTTGTAATGAAGTAGAGACTAGCAGAGTTTATCTATCTATATATACTTAATATGGAATGAAGCAGGTTATCGGTGTAATGTGCACTGTTAAACACGAAGAACGGATTTTATAGTGTATTGTTCGTTGTAATTTTGTAATTTTATTATTATACGCTTGCAGTTTTAACTCCATTTGTATCATAAGAAATTCTTAACTTACTGTCAATCCTGCATTACGAGTATAGTCCTGATTTCTTCCCATAGCTGCACCGTGCTAGGATTTTTTTAATTTTAATAAACTAGATTGTCATTGAGCATTTATTATTTATCAACAAAGTGGCAAGTGTATAAGATGAAATATTTTGAAGCTTCCCAGAAATTTAGATTTGGTGTAGTCGTAGAAAAGTTGAATATTCATGTGAAATAGTTATATGCTTGCACTTACAACGCTAACAGCTAATTAATAGTCAATTTTAAATTTCTTCATTATCAGAGAGGCCGTTTGCCCGGTATAGACTACTTTACACTAAACAAACACACACAATGTATGAGTTAATCTGCGGAGTAAATGTTACCATTACTTCCACCTCATCCCTTAGGTAGAGGGTAATTTCAGTAGTGTAGGTAGGTATAGCTATGAGAGCGGATTTGTTTCGCGGATATCGGGGTCGGGGTGGATCGTGGCTGTCCCCTGAACCCCCCACCCCCACCCCCCCAACGACGCCACTGAACCAGACTTTCCAATCACCATGCACAATGGTTATGGCTACGGGGATCGTCAGCGATGCAAATTTATTAAAGCAGAACGCAAGTCGTCTCGGGCGTAAGTACCGTATGAAAATAAATCGTCAGTTATGCTATATTTAATATTACCGTATGGCGCCTAGATCCCTGCTGAAAAAAATAATTCGTAGATTTTGTTAATATCACGTTCATCGTGCGCAGGAAAACGCTAATGATGTTGATAGGGGGGCGTCAAATTAGGGCTGCGCACAGACCTAAACCACCCGTTTCTTATCAGTTACCGTCTCTGACCTAGTCGGTGAACCACTATGATCACTTATTTGGAGCAAAATGGCGAACAATTTCTACGTGGCCTGGCTTGTCACTCATGTGATGCTCCGAAACACAGGCTATGACTATTTACGACGTCTGCGAATGAAGAAAATTTAGAAAAACAACATATTACGTTTGCTGTTGCATTTATAAAGACTCGTTTATCTATGGGGGATTGTCGAGAAAGAGGCAAGAGGCATTATAATCGCAAATAATACTTAAAAGTGTAATTGTAATTCGTATCATCTACTTGCACGGCGAGTTTCTCAATGCTGAGGAGATCTTACTTGCGATTTCTATTATTTACATTTCTGCCCGCGTAACCCATGAAGATTCTAGGGTGCGATCAAGTTTGGCAAGGCTGGTAACTAAGCAGGGTACAATGCTGGCAACTTGAACCAGGTGCAATTCGAATTAATGTAATCGGTTTACTTCCCCTAAATGACCTTTTCATGATGCCCAATCTCTCTCTACAAGTCTGGAAAAACTGTCAAACCTTGGATGTAGGGCCTAAGGGAAATGAACCAATCTAAAAAAAGTTAGGGAAAGTCAGGGATTTGTTTATATTTGTGAAATTTCTCCTCGAACGTCTCTAAAACTCATCTAATCGACTGGAGAACACAATCGAACATTTTCCTGCAAGTCCACCGTCACCACCAATCATAGCGTTCTGGGGAAAAATCAGTTCTCTTATTTTTCCAGTCAGCCAAATTTGCTTTCAACCTGGAAATCTTAGGAAAGTCAGTGAATTTCGGAACCTAATAAGTAGACACCCAGCCAATACGTTGGCTACTTTAGGCCTATTACTGATCAATGAGTGAAAAGTTGTATCCCCAATATCTTCATTTGGTTTGCATGAGGTAATACAAGAGATTACCGACGATTTTGGATGGTATTATACGTTGCCATCAATATATGGGTTGAAACGTGAATGAGATCGGTCGGATTCAACGATGTAGACCAGCACTAGCACATGTGTTTGCTTTTTGTTTGTTTTGGAGCTGTCTGCAAAGTTGTAATCTCTAAACTCATTTAGACCTGCCACGCTATTGAGAGTAACGGACGTGATAGCTCACATGAAGTCGTCCATGCGGTTCCGGCATTGGTCCGCAACGTGTGACTTCCAATTATCAGTGGTGGTCCCCATGTGAAAAATTAAGACACTATGTGAAAACCTGCGAAAAAAGTGCCACTTTTTGCTATTTGTGCGGAAAAATGTGAAAACTCAGAACCTCAACCAGTAAAAAACGTAATGAGTTGGTAATGCAAATATTAGCTTTCTTTTAATAGTGTTTTTTTTTTTTTTTTTTAAGATTAGATGTCGCCTCAAGTCGCGTTTTAGGCCACCAAATATATCACAGAACCCCAAAAAATTTCCGCATTCGGTGGATTTGACCCCGGTTTACCCGTGCCACCTCATGATAGCGTGCTGCTCGTGGATTTGTCGAGGGTTGGATTTAAGGAAAATTCTGTTTGAAAAATGTGAATAACTTCATTTTCCAGATGTGAAAAAATACAAAAAATTGCAATTTTCAAATGTGAAAAATATGTGAAATTTCACAAATGGTGGGACCACCCCTGAAGTATCCTAGGGCTGAGGACTCGTGCACCCTGCATAGGCGTGGATGTTGGTCAATCTCACAAAACCGGGTTTTATACGAAAAGCTCGTCTCGGCTGGGTTTCTTTCCTGTCCTGTAGCCATTTCCCCTCAAAGTCGAGGACAACATATTTACTGGCAATATTATTTGGTTTCAAATAAACTCTAAAACCAATAATTTAGTACCTTTCATTCTTTAATCAACTGGCATAGCAATAGCTTCATTGTAAGGTGAAAAATAATTTTTAAATAAATAAATTTTATTCTTTGTTGTTCATACTCCCAAGTTTGTAGCTTATAAGTTAGGCCTATAATAAGACGAATCAATCTTCGGGAGATGGTATTGCAATTTGTAGTCCATAAAAGCGACGGACCCACATGGTTGAAAGTACTCATGACATGTTTCATACTATCACTGCACGTGGAAACTTCCTACCTACAAGCGTCACGCTCAAGACTACAGCTTTTCTGGTTCGTTTAGGATTATTGCAGGGGTTTTCAACTTTGGAGGGTATTCAAACTACATCATTTAGACGAGCATTTCCTCATATTTTCACATCACACAATATATCGTTGCTCTATTAAAAATTAATTGCGCGTGGCGAACACTTCATTTTAACTACTACCTATAAAAATAGAACTAATGTATTTTTGTTTTGTTTTTATGTTTTGCTGTCGGTTCGCCAGGACAAACGTATGAACTTTAGGGAACCTTCGAAATTTCAATTCTTTGAGCTGGACCTTCAATGTTTTGGGGTAAAATCGAAGATAAATTTCTCATGAAAATCACATTTTCAACATGTTTTTTTGTTGATAAGATGTTTGTTTGTGTTTCTTCGCCCCATACCGGACAATCGATTACTATGATATTGATGAAACTCTAGGAGAATCTTCTAAACCAAGTAATGTTTTTGCTTGCGAGTTGTGATTGTGACGGTATGGTAGATTTACTCTTGGTGTTTTTCTGAATCTAAAAGATTTTGATGCCAAGCAACACATTACGTAAATGCGTGATCACACTAGCACTGGCATCGAGCAATAGTACGATTAATTTGAAATTTACAATACCAACAATGGAACAAAAATCACAATTTAAAATTTATTTGTTACCCATTTATTTCTTTTTGGAGCCTTTTTTAAACTTTATTAGAATAATAGTTTTTAATCATTAATTATCTTAATACGACAGGCAAATTTGTTATTTTTGTGTTCTTGATAATTGTCGCAGTTGGCATGCATTCTCATATAGGGAATTGCCCTGCAGTAGCCTTCCATACCCGTTCAGGGTATGGTAAACCACAATAAATAAATTTAAAAAAATCGGCTTCCGTTTGTAACCTAAACTACATTTCCAACACAGGAACCATATTAATATAACTTTAGGTGTGTAATTATAAGAAAACCGTGTGTAGCGCGTTGTTGATCATGGCTCGACAGACAAATTATGTGAGTTCGAATTATTGTACGTATTTCAAACTGTCGCTTTGGTGTGGAGTGACATGAGTGGCTTTAAAGTTTAGAGAGCATGCATGCATACAATATTATATTATATTATATTATATTGTGACAAGAAGACGAGGGAAATTGACCTAGTTCAGATAAAATTGCCAAGAGTATGTACTAGAAAACTAGAAGTTCTACCACATAAATCGCGTTAACAGAAAATAAAAAAGTGTACTTGTCGACAGAGCTTGCATCAGATAGTGTCGCGTCGTGAACAACACTTGCTTCGCTTCTTGTTTGTAAAGAACACAATCAAGCTGCTTGTTCACCTGACTGGCTTCGTTCGCTACTCGCTGTATACCTTGTCTGCACGAAGACTGGCCAACGAACCTGCCATGGTTCTTATCAGTAGTCAGTACTCATTGTTACACAAGATAATATGGTGGGAGGAAGACCTCACCTTTCGACTTCGACACACCGTTCCATTTCCATGACCTACAAAATAAAATAAACTTGCTCGTTACTGCCTGTCGCATCAACGAACCAATGAGTTGCGTGACAATGACACTCCTTTGATAAAGAAAATCTCCTCGTGGAAACTTGAAACATGTGTTACGTAAGTGTATGTACAATGAAGTGACGTAACTGTAGGGGCCAGCTCTCGCGGGGGGGCCAGGCCCCAAATGCCCACTATATAGCTATGGTCCATGCTGTTTATGTGATTCAAGCCCACACAGTATGTGCTAAAAATTAAATCAACAAAACAAAACTTTAAATATTTTAATCAACTATAGAAATAATAATTATCAAAAACGACGGAGCGACAGTCCCGAATAAACAGCTGTAGGCTAGGCTGTAATAATTAATACAAATTACCTTCAACGTTAAATTTGTTATGGTCGAACTCATTTTCCAATTTCCATTACGGTGATATTCTTTTTTTTTTATACCCTACTTACTTTAAATTGTTTAGCTCATTGCCTAACGAGTTAAATGTGGAATTATATGCCATGTTCAAGCCATGGGTGCTAAAAGTTAAAATCTATATAAATATCAAGGTCATGCATGACATAATGAGGATTTTGTTTAAGGTATGTTGATCGAAAATTTACATTTCGATGAGATTTACAGTGGAAGTCTGTCTAATTCGTATGTTTTTGTTTTGAATCCACTGACACAGGGCTTAGTGTGATAGGAATTATTTCTGTTATTATTTTACGTATTATTTATATTTATCCCGTATTTATTTTATTTATTTAACCTAACTGATTTACAAAGAAGGACAACTTGCTCAGACTCCTCAGACATAATAATATTATGTCACTAAAGAATCCTATGGTTTTCAACTTAAACAGAATGTTTATTGTACACAATTTTGTGAGTAGAAACAATAAGGATACTGAAGTATAATTGAATTTAACCTTTAAATTTATTTATTATTCTCTCTTTTCTTTGATTTTTGTTTAAAAGTTGACAACAACATTTGCGGCCACCGGGCAGTGATGTTTGTTGGTTGCACAAACGTCCACGTGCACGGGTCTCACCGTGATCAATGTCCGCATTAGTCTGTTATTTTGAGTATTATTATTATTATTTCGAGCACTCAAAAGGCAAGGCAACAGATATTCGTTGCAGTTCTGTTCCATCCATTCAGATCTGTAATGCAACTACAAATTCAGAAGTCAAAAGGTTACCGTCTCGGTGGTCTAGTTTGCTTAGGCGCGTACCTTGGAATGGAGAACCGGGTTCGAACCCTGAATTTTGTAACTTCTTATTTCTTCTAATATTTACTACAATTCAGAAATTACAAAATCCATCTCGACCGGGGCTCGAACCTGGTTATGAACCCGGTTAGTTATGAGCTTTGCTGTACTCATGACACTTATTTCAAGTCAAAATTCTTGTTCTGTTTTAACGTAGGGCTATCATTGGATTCTTTGCAGTATTGAGCATGATTCTGAATCGCGTGAGCATGCCGTGCTTCGTACAAATGGCATTTTCTACATTTATTTTTTTTACAATCAGAGCGATTTGACTGGTCTCGATAAATTCACCCCTTATTAGGATTTGAAATGGCGGACAATGTTTTGATTGATAATCATATGTGCATAACACTGAGATGGCCATGCGGCGAGGAGTCATTTCAAGGCATGGGAATACATTTTTTACCGTTTGCCAGCAGTATTTTCGTAGCTCTTTCCCAAAACTTTTGACCATTGTAGGTAATAAGTATACGTATCCTGTTGGCGCAATGACAATATAGTTCATTTTTTTTTTTTTTTAAATCCCAGCATGATGCAGCTATGGGAAAAAAATCAGGGCTCTAGGAAAACTAGTACTGCAGGAATGCCAGTAAGAATTTCTTATGATATGAATGAAGTTAAACTGCAATCGCATAGTAATAAAACTAGGAAAACGCTCAGTTTGACGCGTTGATAAGCGAGCACGTGATATAGCTAGACCCACATTGCACATTTTTTTAAATTTTAAAGTTTGCGACGTTTTGCTGTCCACAGGGCCATGTTTCATATTATTATTATTGCCAGGATTTGGTAAACCGTGGTGAACCTTTATTTTGATAAATCCGCCATCTATAGACCTTGATCCTTGGAAACTATTTAAACTCTTTGGTGACAAATAATCGCTGCTGCCTCGAAGATTTTGATTACTTTATGCACTGATTAGAATCCTCGCTTTGTTATGAGCTTTGCTGTATCATGACACTTATTCAAGTCAAAATTCTGTTCTGTTAACGTAGGCTATATCGATTCTTGCGGTCTTGAGCATGATTCTGATCGCGTGAGCATGCCGTGCTTCGTACAAATGGCATTTTCTACATTTTTTTTTTCACAATTAGAGCGATTTGACTGGTCTCGAATAAATTCACCCCTTATTAGGATTGAAATGGCGGACAAGTTTTGATTGATAATCATATGTGCAAACACTGAGAGGCCATGCGGCGAAGAGTCATTTCAAGGCATGGAATACATTTTTTAACCGTTTGCCAGAAGTATTTTCGTAGCTCTTTCCCAAAACTTTTGACCATTGTAGGTAATAAGGATACGTATCCTGTTGCGCAATGAAAATATAGTTATTTTTTATTTTTTTAAATCCCAGCATGATGCAGCTGTGGGAAAAAACAACAGGGCTCTAGGAAAACTAGACTGCAGGAATGCCAGTAAGAATTTC
Organism: Sweltsa coloradensis; assembly: GCA_024449915.1. Lineage (NCBI taxonomy): Eukaryota > Metazoa > Arthropoda > Insecta > Plecoptera > Chloroperlidae > Sweltsa > Sweltsa coloradensis. The sequence goes on from JAMZAV010000021.1 coordinate 281,340, forward strand.
TTCGATGAGAATGAGTTGAAACTGCAATCGTATAGTAATAAAATTACAAAATTACAACGAACAATACACTGTTCAATCTACTTTGGCGTTCTTCGTGTTTAAGAGTGAGTGCACGTTACACCAATAAACTGCTTCATTCCATAGTAAGTGTTTATAGATAGATACTCCGCTAGTGTCTACTTCATTACAATTCCATAATAAGTGTGTCGACAAGCGAATGAACCTAAAGTTTTTGTAAATATTATATATATATGATGATCTGAGGCAGATTTATACTTTTTGGGGCCCTATTTCAGTTGGCGGATGTAGGACAAAATTACGGTGGGGCGATTCATGTGTGCGCGTACATCCACGGGAAAGAGATATGGGGGCACGGGGGCAGAGCCCCTCATAAATAGCGTCGCAGGCGAAAATTTTCGGAAATCGGGTTTTTTTAAAGTGCATTTGGTGCGTTTTAGAAAAATGTGGTGGGTTGAATGCAAATGCAATACCGAAACAATGTAGTTTTGTGTACGCCAATTTGTTTTGTCGTCATGTCAAGCTTACAATTCACAGCATACATGGCAATTTCAAATGCTGACTTACGATTCCTGACAAATAAAGGAAAGGTGTTGTTTTTTACTGGGAGTTTTAAAAAAAGATTCAAAATACACTATACAAAACTTGTATTGTATGTACCCATTCTCCTCCGTTACATTGGTATAGGCCTATATATAAATATTTTTCTAACTAGGAAGCTTCGCAAACGCTTTTTCAGGCGCGTTGTTGGATGAGCGTAATTGGTGCATTGATTGCATGTGTTCATGAGAAATAATTTTTCGATTGCACTCAAATTTCACACGAATATATCAATTCATAAAATTAAGGTTCTGTGAAAAAATCATTACAATCGGATGAAGCATGTAGGTGTTATAAGTCGAAGAAATGTTTTAAAATATAAAAATATCGTAAAATTACATGTAGGTGTTATAAGTCGAAGAAATTTTAAAAAAATCGAAAAAAATCGTAAAATTGCGATTTTCATTAGAAATCTTTTTTTTATTGCGCTAAAAAACGTGGCAGATCTAAATTCAGAGATTTCGAAGGTCTCCAGAAAATTTCATCGCAATTGGAGTATCGATTTAGCCGGAATCGTGTTAACAGACACAAAAATACAAACTGAAAAAAGAAATAAAAAAAGAAAAACATTACGTTTTTTTTTCTCCAGTGTAGTGAAATGGAATCTTCGCTTCGCTCGCTACGCTCATCCAATGACAGAATTCGGGGGCCCCTCAGCAGCCCGGGGTCCTAATCCTGCTCACATTGCGAGTACCTATAAATCCGCCTCTGGATCTGACTTCAAAATCCAAGTGGCTATTTTCAAGTCTATAAGGAGTTAAAATCCGGGTTGCCACTTGAGAGTGAGTGACTCGAATGTATAATTCTTGGCATCCAGAAGAGCGTGTACTCGACAGCGGTCATTCGCACAATAACAAGTGTAAAACGTAGACGGGAATACTATGTAGTGGAATGGATGGCAAGTGAACTGCGAACTATAGGGTCATTGATTCTTTTCTCAAACCCTAAGCACTCCTTGTGGTGGTGGTGTGTGGGGGTGGGGGTGTGGGGGGGGGGCGATTGCCCCAAAAATGATTTTTTAAGCTTTTGATCCTGAAATTGAAATCTTTTCGTTGAATTTCTTAAAGAGGCTTTCACCTGTTTATTTGTTTCACATATAGCCTATACTGATAGCATAGCACTAATCTAAAATGGTCGTTTAAAAATGTATTTCTTGAACCTGTGCACAAATATACAGTAAAACACAAAAAATATTCTTACCGAAATTACACACTTTCTTAATCAGCGTATTTTGAATGAATCACTTGTACAAATTATAAAAACAAATTGTATCGAGTAGCCTACGTCAACAATGTCAAAACAATATTCTGACCAAAATCTTCAAGGTCACGGGACGTAAGATCGCCGCAATGTTATTTCTTATGGGAGATTTTTGCCGATGGGACCTATAGCTCGAAAATGGCCAACTCTGGAGATTCCTCCGCGGGTCATGGTAAACGCAACGTTTTTTCTTTTACTTCTGAAAGTCATAACTTGCCTGTTTGAAATTATCTTTTGGGCTTTACCCCTTTTATAACTATATATTAGTATTTGTAGTTGTGTTTCCACAACAGCACAATCTTCATAATGATGGGTACGGCGGCTCGTATGAGCGACACATAATACATGCACCATAAACAAACTGACCCGGAATTGTTTCGTAAAAATGTACATGCGTATTCTGAGAGCTTTCTAAAAGTAAACGGGGTGAGACAACTTGCATTTCTAGCCAAATACAATAACTAGAATGCCAACTGCAAAAACTACTAGTGGTTGATGGGAGTTCGGCAGCTTTCAGCCCCCACATAAGCTAACAACACATTAGGGAACCGTAACGCTGCACATAGTTATACCATGGCCGAGGAATCGCAGCACTGTCACCACCGGTCAGGGAACCGTAACGCTGCACATAGTATACCATGGCCGAGGAATCGCAGCACTATCACCACGTCATAGAATTTAAACGAAGGCCATCACTCTAATCAAAAATAGACATCACATTTGGAAGGAACCTGAGAGAATTAGCAATAAAAATATAAAAAACTTCATTCGTGTTTAACTCAAGTAATGCATCATTCGTCATAAAAAATAGCATTGCTAATACCCTTCAGTGAAATGACACGTATACACGTTAACAATATTAAGGCATCAATTCTTATTGGAATTAGCTATAGCAGTTCGAAATAAACATTTTCATGTCATGATGCCAACTACATGTTCATTCAGAATGTTGATTTCATGCCAATTGTCAAATTAATTGCATACTCCAATTTAGCATAAAGACGTGATTATGGCCTTTTAATAATAAAACGGTCATATTTAGCATCGTTTAGTGAAAAAAGTCATTCACGAAATTTCAGGGTCCCTACCAATTGGCAGTAACTCTGCCTGCTTCCGAGAAAATGAAAACAACTCGTTTTTAGTAAAGAAGTGCGACACACTAGTATATAAATGTATGATTATCCAATTGATCACTGACAGCGACATCAAGGTTGGCAGTACGGTAAATTTGAAATAAACAATACCAACAAAAGAACAAAAATTAACATTTCAAACTAATTTATAACAATAACCATTTGATTTGCTTTTACTCGGACGGTGAACAACTTTTTTGTGAGTTTTTAATCATGAAACATCATAGTAAGACGGGTAAATAATTATTTTGGGGCTCTGAACTGAAACTAGAATCCGGATGAAAACCAGACGTGTGTTCGGCAATGGCGGCGTCAAGGCGGCCTTGACACGAACGTACGGTGGACTGATGGACCTCTGCCGGGTCAGTATTTTCTCGTCCGGTCGTGGTCAGGCCGATGATCGGACATGCGCATCGAATACTATAGCCATAGACTTCCATCCGGCCAAGCCGAGGCCATAGCCGTATTTTATGTATGTGTGTGTATATGCAAAGTGTGGACGAATCAATCTACCTCAAGGACGCCTTGAGGCCAAACCCACCGTGTGTATACAGCTTCACAATAACTCATCGACTGATTTGCTTCCAAGCAGCGTGACATACCACGCATCTATAAATACACGCCTTCCCGTCATAATCATTCCAATCTGCCAAAACTAAGCTTTCCTTGGCCATCACTAAGAAAAGTAATTACCGTTAGATAGCTGGAAAAAGAATTGTTGAGCTATTCTAGTTGAATGTTCATTTGAGACAACCGCTCATCTATTTTAGAAAAACGAATGTATCATGAAATTACAAATAGCATTTTTGAAAAGGTAGACAAAAATTGTTGTACTTATTTCTTGATCAGTGTTATGAAACAATGCTGTCTAGGAAAGTATTTCAGATGTAATGGTCAAATGTAGTGAAACTATTTTCTCAGTAACGTACACTGTGGTGTAGCGTGGAGACCGAAGGAAAACAGAACACTAATCAAATAGAGCACATTCTACTCGCATTCGCATCACACTCTGAAGGAGGAAAGCTATTTTAGGAGAACGATCCTCAAAGGTAGAAGACGTTCATCAATCGTCAATACACGAGAACTTGACAGGCAGTGCGTCTGTACATGCAGAATGTTCTCTTATACCGTGATAAACAATTGTTCTGTTTGTGCAACACCTCACAACATTTTAGTTTAAAACTATGATTTCTTTGCCAGCTAAAACACAATTTCCCGGTATAATTTGCGTTATGAAATATAATTATGATGCAGAAATTTTGTCTACTGATTTATCACCAAATGTTTTTCGCAGTTGTGAATTTGGGTGCACAAACATGTGTTTTAGCCAAAGAAATCTTTTGAGAATCGTGTGATTTTTGTTGATTTGTGTGCACTTGTGTTATTTTATGTGATGTCTAAAAATTGCGTACGTAGGTTTTCCACAAAACGAATAATGTATAGCCTAGGCTACGGTGTTTCAGCCAAGGGCAAAAGTAGTTTTCCTAATTTACTTTTAAACATTTACTCGTACAATTGCAACTTCCATACAAGATATGGTACGCAGATATATTATCCAACTATAAGATTCGTATGTTTGATTTGTTTCTAGTTTTTTTTGTGTATCTGTCATATATTGCGTTCTATTATTGGTTTACGAGCCTGTACGTGGAATTATAATACTTTTGATGGATGAGCGTTTTTGCTCTACTCCCTTCTTCTCTACGTTTTTACTTCTCTCCGGTAGTTGGACTATGGTAGATAAAAAAGAAACGCTAAATAATCGAACGAAAAGTCGGTAAAAAAGTTAAATTGAGATTTTCATCAAAACTATTTCATTGATGTAGCCTATTAAAACTGTGTCCGGTCTTTCTCTTTAGTAAGAGATTTCGAAGGTTCCCTAAAGCTTTCATCACGATTGGAGAAACCATTTGTCCGCTGTAGAGATGGGGAACAAAATGCATATTCTCCTTGTAGTAAAATTTAAATTTTCGTTACATTTACTACACTCACTTAGCGTATCAAAGCAGGTATGCGTTCAAAATATAATAATTTGCTGGAATAATTTGGCGTGTTGAACGATTGAGATTAAAATAGATAAATCTAAAAAATTAACTTAAGACTTGGACTTCGAAATCAACATTGTTGAACGATTGTCGGAACATCATAGTGATACATAATTATAATATAAGCTGAAGCTTGCTGTGCTTTACGGAACAGGGTGAAGTGATAGCAGTTTTCGTAAATATGTGTTTCGAATCACTCCCGACCGAAGATCGAACCTTGGTACCTCATCTATGAACACTTATTTAAACCCCATTGAACAGTTACAGTTGACATAATATGTCGTCTCGCCTGTGAGTTTATTTTGTTTGTAAAGCAATTATCTGGCATTGTAGTTAGCAGTGTGTGTAATACACAATGCAACGTTGTTCGTCTTCGAAGCGTTGCTACGCTATTATTTATTTATCTCATTACAGTTTTACAGCCAGAAATACATGGCATAGTATAATAAAACCATAAACATATAACACTGATGAACGTAAAAATTGTAAAGAAAAAAACCGTAGTAAAACCGAAAGCACGATTAATATTTAAAAATTCATTAAGCCTTCACTACGACAACCAACTCGCTTCTTATAAATACAACTTGAGTAATTAAAACATTCAAATCTGAGCGTCAAGTAAAACTATTGTCGACTCGACATAATCATAACAGAGGCTTTTTTAATAGGTGTTCAGATTTTTGTATTCTTCTGGTAAAGTATAAATGTATCATATATATCACGTTCGAACGAATAAAGAAACAGTTTGTACGCACATTTATAAATTAATTATTAGATTATGGGAAGAAAATTTGTTAACCACCCATAATGAATTGACTATATTTGAGTTCACTTTGGCTATTTATTCCATCTGCCCAAAAATGTTTTTAATCGAATGTTCGTATTTGATACCACCGAAATCAAGTTGAATACACAGGTGAATTCATTGACTTCCAAAACAAGTGATAAAATGGGAATTTCACGAATTGTGACTAATAATAATAATAAAATAATAATAATAATAATAATAATGTCTTTATTGACAACAGAATTCAAAATTCCACAAAGTGCCAATACAATAATACCTGGAAACAAGAAGTTAATTATTACACATGTGACATAAAGATACATACAATCATACAAAATTAAGAACAATCCATAAGTAGTAGTAACTACTACGTCAAACTTATTCTATATTAAAAGCCCTCCACATCCTCGCCTTAAAAAGGCTTAGATTGTCCGAAAATATGTCTTTTTGCCTAGCTGACGTTATATTTATTAAATTCAAATTAGTTTGAAGCCTATGAAGCGCCGAGTGTTTTAAAATGTTAATCCTATTGTTAGGTATGTAAAAAGTTGGATGATTCCTCGTTTGTCTGGCAGGCACATTAAAGTTTAAAAGGTTTAGTAAAGGAGAATCAAACACATTATTTACTAGCTTGTATAAAAACACCATGTCTAAAAGTTTACGTCTATTGCACAATGTCGTCAAGGAGCTATCCTTACAAAGAGTTAAATAATTAATTCTGTGGTACACAACGTTAAAATGACTAAAACACAACATCTTGATAAACCTTTTTTGCACCTTCTCAATACTCTCAACCTTTGTTACATGGTATGGACTCCACACAACGCTTGCGTACTCCACGTGTGGGCGTACAAGAGCCACATACAATGCCCTTGTGGTTGACGCTTTAAAATGTTTATGTTAATAACGTTAATGTTGTTGTTTAGTTGCGTCTTAATAGACCAAGCATTTTATAAGCTTTAGGTGTAATGTAGTCCACGTGAGTATTGAAAGATAAGTCAGAATTTACAATAACCCCAAGATCACGAATTGATTGTACTCTTTCCAAGGCCTTGCCATCAATCAGTGTTTTGGATTTTCCATGTTTCTGTTTTCTCGACTGATGCGCCCTTTCAATGATTGTTTACGCTTACGGTTAGCCTATGTTCTTTGTAACCGAAAGTGGTTATTAATAAAAAAAAAAGTGTTTTCATCAATTTTCATACGAAAAATGAAGATATTAGTAAACGTTCATTTGCAATAATCAGAAACCTAAGCGGATGCACTTTTTTCGCATTAGCCTAAAAAAGTCATACCTTGAGGGGAAAGATCGGGATGTTATTAAGAAATAATATGCGTGAACATTTGCAACTGCGACTGCGTGCGTGCGTATGATTGATTGTTGATTGATTGATTGATTGTTTGTTTGTTTGTTTGGGGCTGTATGTCTCACAGGCCAAGTGTGCGATTGCGCTACTCAAGACGATGGGCTATATGCATGAGATGTGACATGTGAATGATGATACAACAGGAAAGGGGGATGAACCCACTTATAGTGACATTGTAGAAAGATCCAGAAAGACGATTATCTACTGCTAGGTCGAATGAAATGCATACAGTGATAGATCTAGCAGAGGCGTGTACATCAATTTAATTCGGAAACCGGGGGGGGGAATTAAAAACTTTCAAACAACATTATGCGTTTCAGAGGAGCAGCAAATGGGAAAATTGGTATTTTTATATTTCGATGAAAATAAATCACCCCTTTATATAATAACAAGACGTTTCTAGCTAATTGGTTGTATAAAATAATGATTAGTTGTTTTATAAGTTTGCATACAGGTCAAAACTCGACCGGAACGCTTTCCCACTCATGTTGACTGATAACAAGGCAAGGTGTATGCCTATACCCGACTTCCGTTTGCAAGGGTGTAAATTTTTTAAATCGTTTTTCGGTCATGTGGAATGATACTTCTTCATGTAGTGCTTACTTTGAGGATAATTTCAAGGATTTGATTAATCAGTGCTTGATTGTCTTAGGGTCTGAATAGTACTATGTAAAATATATTTTTAAATTAGTTGTTTATTTGTTGTCCTTGGATACGCGACTGCGACTGCGAACTAGTATTAATTCGCAAACAAATTCCCACTTAGAAACTAATCGTAATTTAGCTATTTAAAACAGTGCAATCGTAACGCGTAATTTACTGTATTGAAAACGACTAAAAAAATACGGGAGTTTGAAGACAGGGCCTTGGAAGATTTACTTCGTACCTATGTCTGTAACGAACCGTGGGCTAGAGGGGCTTAGAAGATAACAATATGCGTCGGGCCTTGCGAGACTGAAGTCAGAGGGCGCCACCCCGTCGTAGAATGCGGGCACCCACTTAGTGTGTGAGTCGATGATGTGGTGAAGGCGGGATGGACAGAGCTCATCCTAGTTTCAGAGAAGAAACTGTGCGTTTAAGACAGTGCATTAGTATTACTGAATATCTCATTTTGCAAATCTAAATTATTTGTTGGCAAAATACGCTTGTAAGTAGTTGTATGTTGACCGCAGCCTCATCGACAAAAGAAAACTCATCAATGCTGCTAGATAGAACAATACAACACCAACAATACCTGATTCAATTTGTCGCTGACGAGCTTTAAAGGAATGAAGCTCCAACATGTAAGCGAAAATGCCTAGTCTGGCGCTCTGCAGTCCGCGGTGAATGTGCAAGTGCAAGTGCAACTGTATTTCCTGCTGTGTCACCTGAAGATGCGCTTCAACTTACATGCGATAGGATGCTTTCTGCAGATGATACTACATGTGAATGTGATATGCCAGCGAAGATCAAACATGTCAGCAAGATAAGTGTCTACGTCGATATTTCCTGTGTGTGCACCTGTGACACCGGCGTGTGGGAGTAGCCACACACGCACAGTCGCACACATGACACAAGGACACTTGCAGCAAAATACTTTTCACGATGCACATGCACCCAGCGAATTTTGAATGTTCTTTTATTGATGAACAGAAAAGTGATGCATATAGGAAAGCTTCGCAAATGTATATTTTATTTATCGTGGGAATTAAACCTGTTATAGGGTGCAATTTGCCCCTCAGGTTAGGTATGTTGCAGATAGGACAACTGTGATGGGATGGGCTGTTTGAGAGGACTCAAACCCTTGCAAAACCTTGGAAAAACCTTCAGTCAGGATTGCAGGTCTCAACGGGACTCAAATCCGAGACCTCCCGAACATACACTGGTAAGGCAATAGTCTCTGAGCGCGCAAGTCTGTCTGCATATGCATGCACACTGCCGTGCCACCGAACACTGTCGGTAAATGTAGCAGTAGCCCTCTGAGCGTGCAAAGATCTGTCATGCCAGTATGCCATGCATGCACTGCCACGTGCCACCAACCACACAGTAGCCGCTCTCCACGTTTCACGTTGACCCATGTCTGTAAAAATAATGAGAATGTGTCATAGTTGAACAAGAGTGGCAACCAAAGTCGGCAACTCTTCCTCCAAGAGAGGAAAGTGGTTCCCACAGAAGTCGGGTATGAATTTACTGGATTTATCGAGGAATTAGAACGACAACACGATTAAGATTCATATAATTACATTAATCTAATATTATTGGTTTGATTGATTGATCTTGGTCTTTGCTTCTCATACTTATGCACTTGTGCTATCTGGGTAAGCTAGTGGAACGAAGCAACGCAACAGGGAAGACCCATGCATGCTGGCTGGGCAGATCCATCCAAATCGACAGAGAACATGACAAGACAACCCGTGCACGTCGCGTGTTTACGATTTATGACAAGGGGGGAACCAATTCTCCCCTACTGACAAGTTGTTTCTTTATTTTATGCACCGCACAGATGACCATGCCTCATCCAGGTATTGATAATTCATGAGTATACACGATTATCGCTATAGCTCTAACTGACACTGACCCTTATATCCATGTTCTGTGAAGGTGGTCGTTAGATGTGGCCCTCACTCTACGAACCTTTTGTCATTTTATGGAAGAAAATATCGGAAAATATTATCCGAAAATATTTAATTATACGTGTTAACGTCTACGTAGGCCTGCGATGTTGAATTCTATAGAAATTGGAGCTTATATCGATTTGTTTGAATCGAAAATATCTGAAATTTGCATACCTCGAAGCTTGTATCTGTTGTTTTAGCTGTAAATAATATGGCGTACATTTTGTGTTAAAAGAGTACCAAAGGTCCCTTTTGAATATGTTTGTGTTCTAATTTCAACGAAAATCCCATTTTGGTATTCTTGGACACACGTGGAAACTAGAGTATAGATGAACAACCTCACCTAGTAAATCCGATCTTCGCATTATTTCCAGTCTCAAGAAAGTGTTCTCTTTTTGTTACAGAGCGAAAGCTATTTGTTGGAATGCTGTCCAAAAAGTATTCCGAAAACGACGTTCGGGGGATGTTTGGTCCATACGGGACAATAGAGGAGTGCACGGTGCTTCGAGACACAAATGGTCAGAGTAAAGGTAAGGCTCCTTACTTTATCAATCAAACTGCATGTTATTTGCCAAACAAAATTGGCGGTTGATGTTCCGATGGCCACCTTAGAATAATGAGGCTTTGGCTTTGTGTGAAATTATAGTGGGTTGTATTTAGTGGTATTGCTGAAGTATTTTTTTCTAAACAGTGAGAGCATTTCGAGATGTATGAAGAGGTAAAGCTTGTCATAATCTGTGTTTTTTGGAGTCTTAAAAGGAGACTTATTTTTGTTTAATTATTACTAGTATATCTAATCAAAGTTCTATATGTTTTGCCGCATTGCGAGTAACTGGTGTATCTACCTCGACGTTTCGTTACCCATGTGGGCGACATTTGCAAGAGAACTGATTGTATTTGTAACTTGTGATCTTGTATTTGAAATGCACATTCAATTTTTAATTTACGTTCGATGTTCAACTCTGCTAGTCACAGAGATGAGAATTGAGAAAACATGGATGTGTGTTAACTAGTTACTCGAGACTCCCGAGTATAAGGGGTTCCGGATTTTAATTCGAAAGGAGATAGATTGAAGTACATAACTAATGTCAAATTCCTTGGCCTCATTTGCATGTAGAATTACATGGTACATGGAGAAACTAGTAGCATACCGTTATTTTATCACTTGGAAACAAACAACACAGTTTTATACCAAAGGTCAGTCAGTTTACGCGGCACCATTTTGGAATTTGGTTTGTACTCGTCGAGAATAAATGAAAAGCATGTACGTAAACGTTACCAATTTAAATAAAACGGATTATTTGTTAATGTTATTGGGATATTTTATGATGTATAGTAACATTTTTTAAATCTATTTTTAGAAATGCGATTATAGCTTAGTATGTTTTAGTTTCTGTTTTCCCCCCACATTTCTCCTGCCAACTTTGCGAAATGTTGTGTTCATGTTTAAGAACATCAAAATTAGCATTATGTAATTCGCCCCCTTCTATAAATTAAAATATGCAATTCGATAAATATATTACCCTTGGTTTTAAAAAAGTGAAGTTCCCCTTCAGAAACAGTTTTTGGTTTATTATTTTGGGCTGATTTGGTGGCCAAAAGGCGAGGGAGACAGTGTTGCGACTTCAGCTCCTGCAACACTTTTGACTGACGTTATTTGGTGGTCTGGTCTCTAAAACAGGGAGAATGTATGTACTGCGCCAAATCGGGCAAGTGCTTTTCCCTTGAGTCCCTCACACAAAATAATTAGCTCAAGATAGTACTAACAAAATAGTATCCGTCGTCGTCGTTGTATGTTGTTGATGCCATTGACTTCGTTGATCCTGCGATGGTTCCAAAATTGTCTGCAGTTTCTCCACTTTTGTTATTCCCTTATACTACTTTTCTTGAAGTTTGGAACTTGCGTATATATCATTCTATCACTTTATTTTAGACCAAAATCGACTACCATTGTCAAAACTGTGAACTCTGTCCCTTACCCGTATGAACACTTTTCTTAAGTTGACTTGCGTATATCATCACCAAGACGTGAAGTTTTAGACAACTACACATTAGTTAACCGTGTGAAAAAACATTCCACCCACCCAAACCACTTTCTTCACTTCGAGCAACGCGTCTATCACCCGACAGACAGTGAAGCTGTGTGGCCATGTTCTCGTAGTGTCACCGTAGTTAAATATTTCATTTGATTAAAAAACATTATTTTTATTGGTGGGAAAATGTCCTTTCCTTGCGAAATTATTTTTGAGAATATATCGAATGACTAAGGGATAAGATTTCTAGAGGGAGATTGGCAATTATCTTTCAACCCTCGAGGAGCTGTCCTGAGTTAGCCGGTGTGGTTACCGTCTTGGGTCAGTGGTGGGGGTAATAACTATCTAATCTACGCTACCTACTGCAGGAATCTCGTATACGCATTCAATTGTTATTAATTTAGATAGCATAGTGTACTAGTTTACCTTTACGACTGCATTCTAGTGTTACTTCATCCTGTGCGTCATATAGATTCTTAAATTCCTTTCTGGAAAGTAATATGTGCATACGCCTTCGGATTTGATTTCAAATAATCACTGTATACTAAATAAAGTTCGTAGTACCATGTTCGAGAAAAAGAAAATGGAAAGATACGACTTTTATATAGCATTTGTTATCAGACAGCTGCCCAAGCCAACCAAGTACTTTTCCCTTCTATGTCGTCTCCTCTACTAAATAAATTACAGTTAGTATTTATATAACCTCGATTTACCATCTTTATGTATAAGGTCACTGGTTACAGTATTGTGACTTGTGAGCGTATACTCTACCTTGCATATTATATTTTTATCTATCTATATAGGCCTATATAATAGTTTTGATTTTTTTACTCGGAGATGGAAATTATTAAGATACTTTAAAAATATGAACTCTTACAACTTTTCTTTAGCACTAGAAAACATTTACCGGTGTATGTCAATTGCATCCAAGTTATGTATTGAGCATTTACACGCTGCTATAGATTATAGGCCTTGAACTATCCCATTTTCTTCCGGCGGTAATTTTGGATATGAAAACGAATTAAATCAGTTGGAAGTCTCGTTCAATATTATTTATGGACATGATAATCTCTACGTCAATTCAGCGCTATTGATTTAATTATGTGGTTATTGTTTGGAAAACTCGGAATTCTTGGTACATGCGATAAGCAATTTTTGTTTGGCAATCTTTTGACATTTTGGTAAGCTTGGTGAGCGTGATAAAACAAACGTTTCATGGAATTGATTTGCAAACGTATGCACTCTCCTAGCCGTGTTTGGTGTACCCTCGTGTCATGATCATGACTTCATTCATTGTGTTCAGAGTACTGTACATATTCATATCATTGCACTAATAACCCAAGGAATGTGCCTAGGAGGCACGAAATGTGTGGATAATTTTATAGCATCGGCCTGTGCGCTGCGGATCTAGGTAATTGATTTCGATGCTTACTATGCTAGGCTCATTGTACTCTCATGGTGGTTTGTCATTTTCTTATTCTTTTTTGTGTGTTGTGTTATGTAGAAATCTTATTTGTTGGGTTTTTCAATCATCATTTGGCAATATTAGTATGTTTGTGAAACTGTTGTGATATCGAGTTATTTTATTTTGCTTGTATTATATTGTGGGCTAATAATTATTTGTAATGTACTGCAACATACATACACACATTCTTGTTGGTAATTGTATCGGGAAAATAACATTAAATGTTTTTTATTGCATGTTATCACACCAACAGTAAATTAATATAGACACAATCAACTAAGACTTACTTTAAGATGTATATTGTTTTGTGTTTGTCTGTCACTTCATTATGTAAAGAGTAATTTTATTGATGTGACAAAATTAACAGTTCATTTAAGTAATTCTAGGCCTACAGTAGCAACATTATGAAAATAATTTAGTGTTGTGATCGGCCTACTTTTACCTTGAACAGTACAGTTGATGTGAGTATAAATGTAGTTGTTTGTGTCATATTGTTATTTGAAGTTATTGCTTTTTAGTCATTTTTCCAGTGCGCTATCCCAATGCATCGGGTAACAGGCCCTATTTACGTTTGTTTGTAACTTAGTATGCCCTCGTTTCAATCCATCTACGTTTCTTAACATACTCATGTGTACTGTATGTAGATTGTGATTTTACGTCCACACTAATACTGTGTTATGTGATTCTGTGCAGGCTGTGCTTTCGTGACTTTTACATCTAAACAGTGTGCAATAAATGCCATCAAGAACATGCACCATGCCCAAACAATGGAGGTAAGGTACCTTTGTATAATTGTCTTTTTTATAGTGCCCCCCATACATTTTGACTGTTGGCAATCGAATCGAACCTAGTTCGGTTGGAAAGTGCTACCATATTGCAGTGGCGGCTCGCCGGGTGAGGAAAGTGAGGAGAAAGATTGCCTTGTTAATATTAACTCACTACAACGAAATCCGTTTTTTTATAATTCTTTTACTCTCGCTTGTGCATATGTTTTTACCGGCATTGATTGTGTTGTGTGTTTGAGAGTGTGAGTGTGTACCGATGAGAAACTCTTGTACATTCACTCCTGATGCGACCATCGGAAAACCGTCTTGTATTCCTAAAATTGTCGTGTACACAAAATAACAATAATTTAACACGCTTACTATCCCCCCCCCCCCCTCCAATTCAAAGTTTTTATAATTTTGTATAAATCGGGGTTCATTAGTAATGTTTTACGAGAAAGCCGAAATTATACACTTTACAATATTTCGTATTTGCCATTGTAATGCATTTTCTTACTCGCAGCGTACGTATGCCGCACGCGCTCTATTTTAATATCTATGTTATTTTAAATATTATTTTAATCTAATTCATGTCATTCAGCAACACCTCTCATCCACTGATACAGTGTTAACATAGTGCGTAAAGGACGGGCGCAACGAAGTCGCGAGGCAAGGTCTCGCCAGCGACCTTGCTGTGTCGGTCTGTATACTGTCCCACTCCAACGTGACTGAATGGTGGTGCACTGTACTTCTTGAGCGATGTATTATATATGCTGTTGTTGTTATTGGCTTGTATTATTACTGTTCAATATTATATGTACACTGTAACTGTTTATGTATATTCATAATTCGATGCATGAAGACATGTTTCATTGTTGTTTTTACGTTATCTTGTGTTTCGTACGTGTTTGTACATAAGCATTTTGTAGAGACGTTTTCTTTAATCTATGCACTGTTTTAAATTTAGGGAACAAACCACAGCTAACCCTTTAAGGCTTTGTGAGTCAAATTTATGTATTTTGTGTGTCAGTGTCACATTGTTTCAATAGAATTTATTTAAAACTTATCAATACATATTGTTTGTGTGCTGATTATACCATGGACTTAGAATAGTAACTGGCGTTGTAAATCCATGATTATATAACCTCGTTCGAAACCGTTCCGCGCTGCTAACAATATGGTGTTTTGACATAAAAGTCATGTGCTTTCATTAATTCTAGGTAAAATGAGTAATGCCCAATATTGTTTGTTTTCCTAATAATGTTGAAGTAGCAGCAAGGGTATGCTTCCGCTTGCTTTCTGTTGTGGACGCCCGTGGCTGATGTGATGATCCTAGAATTCGCTCTTCCGCTAGTAGAAATTAGGAAACCTCGAAAATCACGTCAGGGTGGTAGCTCGAAATCTCAAAGTCATATTTTAGAGTTTGTTAACTTTATTTCTATAAATCATATGGGAAGATTGGTATAGTGATGGACGAAGCCATTGAGCGCTGAGGATTCACCGCGAATTGTGATCAGATCTTCAGAAATCTGCTCGTTTTATTGATATTTAGCTTTCTTGTTTCTTGTTTTGACGTTTTCAAAAAGTTTACTCTCATTTCTCACTAGATTTATTTGAAATATTTTCAATTTGTGAATAAGCCAGCCTGGTATGTCATTTACTTTCTTGTAATCAATGTAGTTTACATGGATGAAAGCTCCCGTTAGTCCCCACAAATTTACCAACGAAATCGGTTCAAACTTGATACAAACTATTGTTTTACGGACCCATCTCGTATAATTACAATATCTGCAGTTCCATTGATACATCTTACTCTTTTCCTGTAACAGAGAAAATGGAATCATGTATAAAATCTACAATAATTTTCTTTGCGCCATGGCCTAGCGTGGAATACTTTGTAGCATGTGTTCCAACTTCAAGAGTCAGTGATTAGATAACGAAACAGAGTGGAACAACATACGCTGTCGAGTATACGTTGCTCCCTCCAGCTTAGGGCGTTCTGTGTACGAAATAGGTTATTATGTATTCTCTTTCGGTTGTATGTTGATTGTTACAACTTCTTGCATTATGTGGTACGAAATAGCTAACTTACTGGAAATATGTTTACTGGAGATAGTGTAATGCGGTTTCAACTCTATGCATTATAATATGTTGTATACGAGAGTGGAACTATGTGTATTGTTTCGAGTTATGTCTTTCTGACTCGGGACATAATGTATTCGAAATAGGTAAGCTACTATACGACACCTGTTAACAAACAGAATGATCCATTCTCTTTGGTTGTATTGTATGTTAGTAACTTACCTACTGGCACAAGTCCAACTCGCAACCTTCGTGTGGTTTGGCCCACTCCCTGAAACTAATGGCGAGCACTGGGTCGTCGTCGGGTCCCCTTCCCTTTGACTACCTCCCCGACGGCGACGACAATGACAACACGGACGAGTGATGACACAGATGACCACGACGAGGGGGAACTCCTGCCCTCCCCATACGCTTGTGGCTGGTTCTGACCAGCACAGGCCTGTCCACCCCGCGTCTCCCCTTACGTTCCGCCCCTTGGAAAGAAGTATACATGGTGGTAACTCACACTTATAGAAATTGTTTTATCTTGGAGGCGCGAATAATCTTAGCTGTTAAAGCGCCCTTCAACTACTAATACAAATACTAAATACTGGATTAGGATACTCCTTCTAGTACGTATCATGTTGTTTTTAAATCTGCCACTATATTATACAAAATAGTCTACAGAGTGGAACGATGTCCCCCATCCAAGTATGTTGTTTCAACATGAAATACAGAACCTTTTATTGATTAATATCGGTCGTTTGTAGATATTGCTTCAATATTTTATTGCGAACGCAAATGACAAACTCTACTAAGAAGAAGTCGCCCCTCTATCGCTCTAGTAACTAGTTCATACCAGTGGGGCTGTGGAATGAATTGCGGGCTAGTAAACTGCCCGTCTGCAGGCGTACCGTACGGTGGCGCGAGTGAGAGACTGCAGCACTTACTGTTATAGTTGTGAATACGATCATGTATTGCTGGCTAGAAAACTGCCCGTCGTACGGTGGCGCAGAGACAGAAATTAAAAAAGTGCCTCCACCGGGGATTGAACCCGGGACATTCATGTGCATAAAATCACCCATTTAAAGTCTGTACATTTATCATAATCATTCACAACCCAAACATCATTGTGATACGTCATAATCTTCAACATGCCATTTCATGTTTTTTTGTTACTGCCACTGTAATTTACTCCAAATCACCCGCGAAAAAAAACGTACTTCGACCAGATTATTAGTACTCTGTACTAGGCACTGGTGCCTCAAGGGGATGCATCTAATGCATGCAACACCCCCACCAAGATGACTCTGCTGCAGGTGACAGGCATAAGTCAAGATTCAGCATTGAATTATACTCTTGCCTATGTGGGGATAGCATTACTTTCTATTGCCACGAATAGCATTGAATTATACTCTTGCCTATGTGGGGATAGCATTACTTTCTGTTGCCACGAATGATTTTTTCCCGTTGTGTTTCCATTGTTTCCTCGGACACTATGAGCAATTGTTCCCAGTAGACATAATAATGGCACATGTAGCGAACGAGAAACGCCTGAATTAAAATCTAAGAATTTATCATTTGGATAAGATATTCCTATTCTTAGAGGCTTGTGGTACTTGGTGGAGTATTTAAATTTCATCGTATACTTGGTGATGCTTCCACTTTTTATGTATCTTGTATGACTTTTCCACTAACGACAGCACAGTTATATGTGGCAACACGGTATCATACGTAATGTGGGACGGTGGGTTTAACAATTCGTCGTATAGGGTTGTCTTATAGAAACGTCTACGTTTTCTCTCTAGCCTAAGGGATGATCTTTAGTTTTTATGTGGAGGCAAAAACAGTCGCCGGTTATCATATTTTTTCAACAGTGATTCTTCTAGTTGAGTTACGATAAGTGGAAGATTTCTTTCAATTACAACATGTAACTAATTAAAGACCAAGTGCATTCTTTTGCGTCAAGTAACCGGATCCAATAACTTCTTACAGCCACTCGTATTGGTGTAGCTATCGGTCGATCTTATTTTGAAAGTAACTATACTGAATGGAATTTTTCACTAATGTATAGCACACTTTTGACATAGCGTTCCAACAACTTATGTCAGTGGTGCCCAATGGGTGATACTTGTATTCCCAGAGGACGCGGATATGTGGGGAGGCTCCAGGGGCTACGTTATGAACTTCTGCATAGCAAAAATAAATTCAAGTGTGCAGTACGTGTTATGTCGTAATTTTGCCAATTATTAAATTTAGAGGATTTCCCGACTTTCGCGTTACGAGAATAATAAAGTACGGAATTAAACTTTTTTGGGGCTATCACCCATATCCCACTTCAATGTAATTGTTTGATGATCATTAATACTGGTTGATAATCTTCGACTATAGAAAAGTGCTAATTTGCATGACCACCAAACAAAGATACACATTATCAATTAGATGCTAACGATGCAGAAAATGGTTCCAATAATTGCCATCAGTAGGCCTATCGCCTACTACACCCGCTTCTGCAATATGTTGAAAATTATATTACTTTTTCGGATAGGTTCACCGTAATTGCCAATTGGTATGGCAGCTCTTTCATAAATATTGAATAAGACGAGAAGGCTGAAAATGGGCTCAGAAAAAAATTACCTCTCGGCCTCAAAATCTCTTAATAGGGCCCTGCATCCATCAACTCGTGAATAAAACGCGTTCGCGAAACGGTTTAATGGCACTTTTGTGAATTAAAACTCTTGTTTCGGGATTTCAATTTATTTTATTTCTGGCCTGCTACTTCGCCCTTGGGATTTGAGGGGCATTCTTTGCAACCTAGTGTAGATACATGATGGTGATGACGGCTTTAGTAACCGTTTAGCTGTAAAGAGCAAACGTTGTAATCTGACAGCGTGTAGCTGAGCTTGTTTCAGCTAATAGCTTACCAACGCTCCCTTGTCCCGAGTTAAAAAATATAAAATTTACTTTAATTGTATTAATTTGATTTCATTTGGAACTATCAATTATTTGTCTAGATTGCTTTATTAAAAAAAGAATTTATCGATTTTCCTAAAAGTCAAAAGTGAAGTTTCCTTCATAAGCGGAATTTTTGCACGGACATTCCAGAATCTAGATGCGTAAGGTAAAAGGTACCTTAATTCGAAAACCTGAAGTCGACCTGAAGTTACACTACCTATAATACTATTGAATTTTACTATCATCCAGTTGCAGTGACCCACAGGCCACAGCATATGCACCGAAATCAGTTTACTTTTATTACACATTTTTGAGGACATAAAACACAACTACTAGACGATTTGGAAGACTGATGGTTTAACATAGTTTAAACATTTCCTTCACTTGGGAGGACATTTGTTGTAAATTGCTTCTTGTAAATTGCATCTCATCTGATAATTTTCGTGCGCCGGTACGACCGTACGAAGACGGTATTTGTATCGGCAAACACAAATATCCGTAGAACTCTAAGATACTAAAGATATACATTTTCCAAAACATGTCATCCGAGATGACTCATCCCCCAATTAAAGGTATAAGTAAGACTGTGTAAGCTATCATAAAAAATCAGCTTTCCAATCATATATTTTTTGCTAAATGTCACAATAGCATGAGTTCTCAAAAGATTGTAACTTATCATCTTGCTTTGTTAATCACCTTTTGGAAAACAGATTTTCATGGCCGTACAGCATGCTGTAAATCACCACAACCAAACTACACTGTGGCACTCATAGTTTGACAGGACAGGGCTATCATGTTCTTCATTGCTTGGCAAGGTAGTCGGCTCCGTAACATGCAGTGTATGACTGAACTCTTGCCATCGTCTCGCTTGTAGTAGAGGTTGAGGTGGCGCTTCTCTCCTCCCTCAGATAGCTAGCCATAAGCCGGTCAGTCTCCACACTCGCAGAAGTCCCATCCATCCCAGTGTATGTGTATGTTATCGTTATAGGTCAAGTTATTTCCCTCTAAATATGGCAATTATAAAGTGGCCCTCAGTTACTCTAATTAATCGACTTCTGCTCTAGTTTTCCCATTCCCATTTCCAAGCCTTGTGTACTCTCAGTACATTACTTTCGTCTTTGAAATGATCTTCATCTGTGATTCGTCGTGATAAGAATAGCCAAAGTGCATCCTATTGAACGAAGTTGAGATGGGTGACGATTTCAAGCGGCCTAGCCTATCTATATTTCTATGTTGCATCCTGTACACTGTGGCCCTAGCATCCAATAGGTGTCGTAATTATCATGACGTCAAGGAAAGCCAATTCCCCTCCTACTTCAAACTAATATTATTGGGAACTGTATGGGTAAAGTAAGATTGAGTTCCAAATATTTGGCTCCGAGGTCTATCTAAAATTGGAACCAACTATCTTATTAGTCAACTATTATTAAATTAGTTTTATTTAGAACAAAATATAGATCATTCACACAATTAACCACATCCGCTACCTTTATCAAACACAGGAAACGTCTTTTCACCTTCACACACCTTTTTTAACACCTTTAGTCATGGTTGTTATAATACTAACTATTTTAACGTAAGCTACATGTGCGCTCTTTCACTTAGAAACTTATGATTTGCACACACACTATTTTGGGTATTTTTCTGCAAAGCAAAATATATTCGGGTAAAAATTAATCAATACTTTAGTTTGTTATGCAGGTCAAGCTAGACAGGGTTCCAAATAAAATGAGTAGTCTATATTGCCGTGAAAATGACTATTATTATTGAATTTGTATTTAGTTTAATTCATTTACAACAAAGTACAAACAAATAAATTAAATCTATATTAACAATGAGCACGATTATTGCAAAGCACAATAAACACGGTTCCTTGAATTGATTTCTAAATAACTGCTAAAAATTGTACCAGCTGTGCTTTCTGCTACTGAGTACTGAACCATTCGGTTTGTGGAAAATTCTTCATTTACTTTTGGAATATGTTGTTAAACTAGGAAGCTTCGCAAACGCTTTTTCAGGCGCGTTGTTGGATGAGCGTAATTGTTTAAAAACGAAAAAAGCGTAAAATTGCGATTTTCATAACAAATACTTTTTCGATTACGCTCAAATTTCACACGAATATACTAATTCATAAAATTAAGGTTCTGTGAAAAAATCATTACAATTGGATAAAGCATGTAGGTGTTATAAGTCGAAGAAAGTTTTTAAAAATCGAAAAAAATCGTGAAATTGCGATTTTTGTAAGAAATAATTTTTTGATTGCGCTCAAAAACGTGGCAGTTCTAAGTTCAGAGATTTTGAAGGCCTCCACAAAATTTCATCGCAATCGGAGTATCGGTTTAGCCGGAATCGTGTTAACAATCAGCCAAAAATACAAAAAAACAAAAAACAAACAAAAAAAAACATTCCGGATTTTTTTCTCCAGTATAGTGAAATGGAATCTTCGCTTCGCTCGCTACGCTCATCCAACAATGTCCGTAGACTAAGAATAAAATAGCCACCTAGGTTTATGTTGAGGTGTACCCGATTGTTGAGAAGTTCAATATTTATTTACATTTAATTTGGTTTTGAGCCCTTGTCTTCTGCATATAAACTTTCATAGTCTTTATAAGAATGTATAAATTCAACGCTGTATTGACATCTGGCCAATTAAAATTTTAATAGAACTTGAATTTAGTGCCTTGCCTATAAATATTATCGAAGAAGTTAATTATGGTTTTATTAAGTCAACGTGCGTCATTAGATTTGAAGCATCGCCCATTGAAGTGTCGTGACGCATTGCTAGCAGGTTAGAACTTTTCTTTCTACCATACGAACGTCTTGAATGATAATTGTAGCTTTCTTACCTTTAGAGCAGTCGAATACATTTTTTCTTAATATAAAATATAATTTTTGTTTTTACATTTTATTAAATAGTTGTAGATACGTTAAAGTGCACTGCAATCTTTACCCAAAACATTTGTTGGGAACAATTGGTATTTTCACAACAGCGTATTGTTGGTAGGTATTACCTTTGAAATTGATACTACTTGGCACTAGTTTCAAAAGATTTTCTTGACCGTGAGTGAACGAACGTGGTGTGGAAGCCGAGGAAGTGGGCTCAATAAATTAAAAAAGCTCATTCATCAACATGACTGTGAATAAAGTTGGGGAAGCAGTAATATTTAAAAATAGATACGAAATTATATATAGCAATACACATATTGGCAACTGCAAGTGGTAGTACAAAATCAATCGATTACATTCACCTTGATTTGATAAGTGTGGTGAAGACGTACACAACCCATAGGAAATGGCTAGGGTTTGTTTCTTTCTAGGCTAAGCGAACTTCATGGACAATCGGCTACTACGACTATGATTTAATGTTTAGGAAACCTCCTCAATGTAAATCCTTAAGTTTATTAAAATATGTTTTCACAGTGAAATATCCGATGATTTGTTTTGCAAGTGCTGTTAATCTGTTAAATAGTTGTTATAAACTTGACCCGCCATGTTTTTACATTACATATTTAATTAAATTTTAATGTTTATTGAATTCTAAAATTAAACTGTGTATAAAGAAATGTTACTTAGACGTTCCTCTACTATTTTTACCAACACATGAATTGTTGGCGTCATGGTATTCTCAAATTGGTCAGTTGTTTGTTGTTATACCGCCTTAGAGATAAATACTTCTTGGTGCTTCTTTCAAAATATAATTGTATGCGTTCACCTAATAGGAAAAGAGGGCATAATAATTAACAAAGATATTGTCCCCCTTTTTCAACAATCTAGTAGTGTGCAGGGTGGGGACCAAAATAGTGGGACATTACTGTTATTATATAATTTTTCGAACTTCAAAAGCGTAATATTACGAATACTTTCAAGTAGTTTTATCAAACTGTAAAACGATTCAAAAAGGCAGATCAGACTATAGACAAAAACATATAATTACAGATGGTTAGTATATCTGTGTATAGATTGTAATTATTAACAAAAGAACATTTTAATAAATTAGAACACAACTAAATTTTTACTGACACGATGTTGATAAAAGTGTAATGAAAGTATTGATCTTTTGATATACTAGGGCTGAAATTCTTCCAAATGGCTGGAATCTGAATATTTGGAACGCTTATCGTATTGGGGGGACACAAGAAATCAACCCAGCTTTCGTAATTGTTTTGTGTTTCGACATTGGTTTCACGTGCGTCAAGATACAAGTGTTTCCGTAATTTTAAGAGTTCAATAAAACAAACGGTTATCCTTCATCGTTCCACAGCACGTATTTCAACTAACAACAGACAGTCAAAATGATGGTTAATGTTCTCTGCCGAGAGGGTCTTAAAAAGGTATTTTTCAGTAAGAGTGTTCTTTCTCATGAGGAATACGCTTTCGATTTTGCCATCCATATCTCATCAAAAATGCACATCGACAAACAAGAACATCTTCACTAATGAGTTATGAGGTGGCCAAAGTCCCCCTTACCACGCCTTCAAACAATGTCAACATTTTCAAAAATCGATTATTGTTCATTCCCCCAACTAACAAGAAAAACAATCACAATTACTAACATGCACATGATAGTTGCATATTAAATGCAAATATTGTATGTTTGTATAGTATGTACAGATGTACAGTAATTTGTTGTTTGCTATTATATGTAAAATGTACTTCAGTACTTCTACTACAATATGTTTACAATAACCTCTACAAAATGGAGTGAAATGAGAGCGAATATAATAAAGATTTTTTTTTTAAATTGATTAATTAATTAATTTAATGTATATCGTCTTCAGTTATAAAAACTGATTCACAAATGAATAGCTTCGTTTTCCTGTGCTGATTGAAGCTGCATGACTTCCACTGCAGTTCACAGAGTGCAGACAATATGGCCGAGTGCAATTTGCTGAATTGTCGGCAAGTCATCCTGCATCACATGCAAAGAAACCTTTTGTGTGTGTGTTGTTGCCATCTCTTCACAATTCTGGGAGGGGGTACTGATTGAATACCGAGTCTCACAATCATTACTGTAGCCTAATTGAACTTAATGTAGTAGAACATCAAAATTTGTTTTACACTCAAAGATTCAGCATTGTCATTGTCATATTTCGAGCAGAACGATTGCAAGGGGTAGAGTTGTGCAAGGATTGCCTCTTAGGGTTGAGGGGAAGAAGTCAGTGAATGTTTTGTTTACTAAATTACTGACCCTCGGACTGGTCCATTAACCAGTTAATTTTTAAAACTATCTACAATAAACAAGTTTCAAATTTTCTGCGATGCCATGATTTAAATTGACTTAATCGCGATCTATTTATTGTAATACAATTTCCAATTTCGGTGTGAATGTGAATGATTTTGCCAATGCAGCATTGTGGAGTGCTTTAATATTTTGGAATTCAAGGAATAACGATCAATCAATCTCAATACGATGTCAACGTCCTGTTAGTACATATCTTTATTCCAATGCGCATTTATTACTTTCTTGTTGGATGAGCGTAGCGAGCGAAGCGAAGATTCCATTTCACTTCACTGGAGAAAAAATCCGAAATGTTTTTTTCTTTCTTTCTTTCTTTCTTTCTTTTTTTTGTATTTTTGTGTGTCTGTTAACACGATTCCGGCTAAACCGTTACTCCAATTGCGATGAAATTTTATGGAGGCTTCGAAATCTATGAACTTAAGAACAGCCACCTTTTTGAGCGCAACGAAAATCGAAAAATTATTTTTCATAAAAATCGCATTTTGATTTTTGTTTTTTAAAAATTCCGGCTTGTACCCAATTTGTCGATGTAATTTTTATGGAGGCCTTAATTATGAATTGAAATCGACTTTTTGAGCGAATTGAAAAATAATTTCTCATATAAATCGCAATTTTCGATTTTTTTAAAAATTCTTGACTTTAAAACACCTACATGCTTCGTTCGATTGTAATGATTTTTTACAGAACCTTAATTTCAGAATTGATATATTCGTGTGAAATTTGAGCGAATCGAAAATTTACGATTTTTTTTCGTTTTTAAAAATTATACTCTTCACAAACACCGCTGCTTTAAAATAGTACATGTTTTTCCAGAAGCTTGCAGCTTTTATAAATTAATATTCGTGTGACAATTGAGGTATCGAAAATTTTCGTCATGAAAAGCATTTATCGCTTTTTCGTTTTTAAACATTAGCTTATCACAACGCGCTGAAAAAGCGTTGCGAATGTTCCTAGTTATATTTAATACTTGATAATGACAATTGTGGTTATAAGTGTGTTACATCTATTGTGGGGGGGGGTGGGGGGGGGAGGCCTTATCTCCTTATTTCCCTTTCTACCCATGCTTAACTTATCATCAGTCATGCTGTCCTACTTAATGTTGTGTTATATCTTGCATAAGAATACAGTATACAAACTATTATTTATAAAAAGAGGTGTTTTAATTCTATGTTTCTGTATTGTGTGTGAATTGGTGCAATTTTTCATATATGTAATAACAGCATCGCTTTTGGAAAAGGTCGGTTTGTTTTGTGTGTATCATCTACGTGGAAATCCATCATAAAACTACACCATTTTAATTTTGTGTAAGGTCTGTCTTCAGTTGACAATATTGGCATCCTGATTCCCGACACTCTACAGTGCATATGTACACGGTTTCATACATTGTTAAGATAGTAATTAATTGCAAACTTTGTAATGTCTGACCTGTAAGTACAGACTGTTTCCCATAGCTGACATCAAACTATTTGATGTGCATAGTTTAAACATTAAAGTTTCTGTCATGTCTTATTGCAGGGTTGCTCCTCTCCCTTAGTTGTCAAGTTTGCAGACACACAGAAGGAAAAGGACCAGAAACGGATTCAACAACTTCATGCAAACCTTTGGAACTTGGCCGGTGTAAACATGGCGCCTCAGTACTTAACGGTAAGTTCCATCCTAGCATTGATAGGAAATAATAAGAACGCAGACTAGAATGAACATTCTTATCATCAGGTTTCATATTATGCCTGGTATTACTGTGGCATCGATATAGAAGCTAGTAGGTATAATTAATCCAACGCTGATTTCACTGTAATGCAAATTTCGTAACGTTTCCTGTCAAGCCAATTGTATCAAAAACAAAAAAAATTCGGTAATTTTTGCAAAAACTGTTCATTTAAACAAAATAATGCCATTTTGCGAAATTTTTAAACTAAATTAACTATTCTGAAATAACTGTTAAAAATTATATCTCATCCTGTTATTTAACATGAAGTTATAAAGTTTTGTTATCCTGATTTTTTTTAAAAACCTTCTGTACATCGAACCTATAGTCGGATAGTACAACTCTGCAAAAGACAGACAGTAGGTTTTGGGCTTGTTAGGAACTAGGGATGACTTCGGGTACCCGGAAACCGGTTTGGAACCGGTTCCATTACGATCCGGTTCAACTTTTTCGGAACCGGTTCTATTTTTAACCTAAAAGTTGCCAAGGGCCTAGGCACAGACGAGAATAAATGAGCCGGAAACACCCGTGGTTGCAAAATTCTTAGGCCTAGGCCTAGGCCCTATGAATGTTGCGTCACAATTTTGACCTAGGCTTAGCCTAGGCCCATGTGTTGTGTTATAATAACATTGCAGAACTTGTTAATAACATTTTAATCATATACTAATTCTATTTTTCACGTTTAAGATCACATAATCCAAACTTTATGAACGAAAACGAAAGCAAACAATCTTGTAGGCCATTGTTTGTTCAACTGTTTCTCACTAAGCAGTTCCTACAATGTCTGGGACACGGCTCCGCCCCCTATCGAAATTCAAATCGATTATCGCCCCGCCCATGTTTTCAATCGAAATTAGCCCGCGCAGATTCAAATTTACGAAAATTGAGAAAGAAAAATATGTGTAGGAACCGGTTTCGAACCGGATCCGGCGCGGGTGGATCCGGTTCCGGATTTTTCGACCGAAGTCATCCCTATTAGGAACATAGCTTTTTCTATGTGCTCTCAGTGGAATGGATAATAATACATAGTAAGGGGGATGCATCTCTTCTTGAAAAGCAGGCCTTCCGAATAAATTCTGTAGTAACCATTGTACTCGTGATGGCTCCACTATGTCTTTGTCATTAGCTACAATGTTATCAAGCTCGGTGTAATGGACTGTGCCAAGATAAGGACAATGTATTACTGCTTAATTGGCTCCTCATCTCTGGTGTCTATCTTGTGTGTTATGAATACCGTTCTTGCTGTTGCAGTTGATAAGGTTTCTGTACTATCATAGCTTCTCTAATTGACCAATCTGTTCTCTGATGCTCTCTTGAAACTACCACCATTTCGAATCTATTGTTTTCTTGGAACATTATAATTTGAAACGCTCTCTTTGACAAACTGGAATCTTCCGTAAGTTCTGAAGTCACCACCGAATTCAAGACCTTGTTCAATATATGATACTATAAGTACTGGCAAAATGATAATGCCATACAAACTTCATCGGTAGTATAATTTCCTTACCATAACTGTGTGATGAACTTCCTTGGTTGATGGAACCGACTTCTGACTCATTTGTCAACGTTGATAGCAGGTGGTTGTAGCCTCCCCTCGCTCACCACACTTGTTAGAAAAAGTAACATTTAGACATATGAGCACGATAGAGGTGAAAACCAGTTTCAACAGTCTGCTTGTTTATCATTGGGTTATGTGATTGTTCATATTCAACAACAAATTATCCATGAAATTAGTTGTCCCACCCTCACATTGAGTGTGTGGCCATATTTAATTAACCAAACATAGTTGGCAATTAATAAATCTAATTTCTTTTGCTTGTTCTCTCTAAGAATCTACTTTTCTCCTCATTGGTTGAAACCAAATAATTGCAACCAGTCGAAAGAGTTAATACTAATAGCCAGAGACCATAACAGCTTGATGTTACCTCTTTCTAGAAATGACCTAATACACTTTCTGATTGTGCTTCACTTCACCCAAAAATACATAGATCCACTTTGCAAGCGGTATTTTATATCCCTTGGTCATAATAATAATAATTAGGAAATGGATGCTTGCTTTTGTTCTTGCTAATCATTTTATGGTCTCTTTGTACCAGTCATCATCACCGATATCAGAGCCCGCTGAGGTCAATGAATCCACAAACATGGCCATGGGGATACCCAAAATAGTGCCTTCCAGCCTTTGCTAGATGTGGAGGTACCGAGTACCTAAATATTATATCTTTTTAGCCCCCATGGTCACCCAAACATTCTGTATTATCCTTGCTGAAGGGTATTATCAACAAAACACGCATGTAAATCGAAAGTCATGATCAGTTTTTCTGTGAGACATAACACGGACGAACAACAGTAAAAGTTGTGCATATAAAGGAGTTTAGATAACTTACGAGCACCACAGGTACCTAGACGTTAAAATAGAATGTAAAAATGCTACAAGTTGTCTTATGTTAAATATTGTTACATCTTTGGTGGAGGTGCCGGGTTCAATAATAACGCTCGCTTTGGGTAAAATCAATCCATACCCCCCTTACCCTATGGTCATTTCATAATCTGTTGAATGGCAACGTCGTCTAATAAAGCACATGCCAATCGTAGTCCCTGTTCAGGTTTTATCATAACACGTGACACACAGATGGACAGACGGACGGAAAGTGATGCATACAGTGGGGTTAAATTATCAACCCACCAATTAATTTTTTCCACTCATCCCCCTGAAAAACATATTCAACAAGCTCTAGTGAACGTATGTAACCAAACAAAATGATGTTTGTTTGTTCTTTTCAGAGTGATCATGGTTCCTTTGCACCGTCGTCCTTACAACTGCTACAGCAGATCCAAGCATCATCTGCAGGTACCGTGAATGGCCAGGCTAATGGCGCGGCAAGCCTTCTACACCAGCAGCTGCTAATGCAACATCACCTAAATGCTGCTCAGAGCTCGTCAGGTGCGTCCTTAATTGTGTTAGTCGTGGAAGATAATGACCCTGACGTATGAAATACACGCGAATATAATACCTGTTTGAGAGATCGACTTTACATCTTAACTCAATAGCTTTGTAAATACAAGTTTTCACTTTATAATATCAGAATTTTGCTTGCCTTTTATAGGACTAAATCCCAACATACTATATTTTAACTGATTGACAAATATGTATGTTATGTATGTAGATTGTCGGTTTTGTGATCGAGGAATCGAGTACGTTTTGCATAGCCCTAAATCAATAGATCAATTAAACTATTATCATGGGTATAGTATTGCATGAACTACATCTAATGCATGAATGCATCCACTAGGTTCTTATAGCGGTTCTATATAGTACAGAATATTTAACTCGTATCT
The DNA here is from genome assembly GCA_024449915.1 of Sweltsa coloradensis. Classification (NCBI taxonomy): domain Eukaryota; kingdom Metazoa; phylum Arthropoda; class Insecta; order Plecoptera; family Chloroperlidae; genus Sweltsa; species Sweltsa coloradensis. The sequence goes on from JAMZAV010000021.1 coordinate 310,705, forward strand.
TTGATTGTTACATTGTTTACATATAAGAAATAACCATAGGAGTTCAAATCCCGGCCCCAATCGGTAACAAAACTCCATACTTGCTCCGTTTGAAGTGCATGGTGCAAAGTGATCTTCTAATTGGCATAAAAAACTCTTTTTGTATATCTATTTGTGCAATCATACTCTTCTTATGTGTATGCCATTATAACAATGTCAGAAGAAGCAATTCCTAGATAAGTTCTCAGGTAGAGCTAAAAACTGACACAATGCATACCGGTAATATTGCTCGCCAGACAAAAGCAAGAACTAAATTGTCACGATGTCCAAAAGAAAATGGCTTATTGTTGACGCGTCCAATTTGGAAAAATACGGTGGTGGTGTGGTAGTGGTGGTGGTGGTAGTCCCATGACAGAGGGCAATTTCCTTCGGTCTCTTGTTGTTATTGTGTGCTGATGTTGTTTGATGATGGTCGCTTGTACATTTGGGCTCGTCGATAATGTCGGCTCCTACAGGGTTGGCTTCATCTGCTTTAAATTTAATGTTTTATTATTGACTTAGTGGGTAGACTCTATATACAATTTTTTCTTTTGTTAAGTGTTCATAAAAAAAACATTTCTACCCTACTTACAAAGTATTTACGAGTTTTGTACTGGAGGACAAGAGATTGCATTCGTGGAACTGTACTACTTAGTGTGAAGTTTATGAGAATGTCGAAAATATACTTATAAATACACTTAATTGGTGTTACCTTTAAGACTCAGGTCACATCCATCATGCATTGTGTTTGTGGTAACATACCTAATTGCACAGCTTACTTAGACTAAACGAGATTAAATAAAATTTTGAGATGCTTTGACTTGATGTTCGATTTCCTGAAAGTGTTGCGTTACCTTTAAGTTTAAACCAACTTATATATTCAGTGCACATAGTTCTACAATTGCTTCTTGATTGAGTTTAGTATTGGACCCATTATAGTAAAGTGCACTTTTCAAACTAGTAATTCGAACTAAAGTTAGCCAAGTAAGGGAGCGAGTCTAAGTAAAGCGTCACTACCTAATACGCGGTTGAAACTTGAATTCTGTTAGAAGGAGGCTGCTATCTTGGCTTCAAACCATTGCTAGAAGTGTGACGAATCACACTATTAATTCACCATAACGTTATGCTGAGATAGTCATATGTTGACATCCACTAGGTGCTGCCATCGTGGCTTATTTAAAGCAGGGGTGGCCAAAATATTTTTCTGGCATGCAACTATTTACACTACGAATGTCGAGTGTGCCACTGACCCCCCCCCCCCCATCTTCCTCTTCAGGGGACAGCATTTTATGAACAATGATATAGGCAATTTTATACAACCTTTTGACCATTGTCGTCAGTTGATAACTTTAAAACAAATTTTGGTACTACCCTTTTAGAAATATTTTCTTTTCTTTATATATTCTGGTCTAATTGCTGAAATAAACTGATATTTTGAGTACACATCGGAATGCATCTGTTATAAGTGCCCCTATAACTTATTTCTAACTGCCATTCGCCGTGACTCATACGATTGAGCGCAGGTCCCACAAGTTTAACACTAGAGAAAACGTTTTGCGTTTGAGATGCTTGCAATGACTTAGAAAAATAAGTTGAATAATTTGTGGTGTTAAAATATTTCTCACAGTGCATGATTTCATTGTAATTTACTATAAGTCTCAAGGTCAGTTATCAAAAGTTGCCAAAATATTCGAGCTGTATGCACATATATCTTATTGGTTGACACTTTTGCAAGAAATTGTTGTAAATACTGCCCTTGGCTTGCAATGGAAACCAATGTTGGTTTAGATTCAAACTCGTCGTTGCTATAGGGTGACCATGTTGTGTGACTATCGTACCATATCTTACTTTCAACTAGTCCACGTTCTTCAACTACGGTTTGGAAGTAGAGACAGCAATTGTGACGATGGGAATGACTCGTTGATGATGCTTGAGTGTGGGTGTTGGTGCTGGTGTTGGTGTTGGTGTTGGTGTTGGTGTTGGTGCTGGTGCTGGTGTTGGATGTTGGGTGTTGGTGTTGGGTACAATATTAAATTTGTGGATGAGCTCGGATCAACTTTTAACAATGTTAAATCTCCATTAAAAAATTGCTTGCTCTCCAAATCCAGTGCGCTTGCATTCTGCACCACATTTTGACCTCCAATTTTCACAATTTTTTTTTAAACTTTCGGAGATTGTGATTAACCAAGGATATACAATCTAATATCGCGATCAGAGAACATATCAACACTTAAATAACTGTCTCCGACTCAAGCTTTGGAAATTATTACAAAAACAACTCTTTGTTGACTAATTAACGGTCAGTTGCTAAACTAACAAACTGAACAATATTATATATGCCCTGATTGCGACAAACACACATTCTGACGTGACATTAGGGCAAACCACAACCTCATATGACCACCGATAGAGCTTGAAAGTGATTTAGAATAAACTTCTGCATTAAAACCTGGTTTTCCCGAGCTCATCCAACCGTCTTTAACTCGCAAGAAGATGAAAAATTACTTCAAGGTGACACACACTCATACATACTGCTTATTGTTGCATTGTCTTAACTTGCCGTCATCAAATATCTTGTGCATTATTTCGCCACACAGTTTTTTGTAAATTTGATAGGGAGACACATTCATTGTGTAGTTCTTCACGGGACTTTCTCTACTCTTGTCTATCAGCGTTTTTAGGCGCTGAATATCACATTGTGGCAACACCTCCTCATGGAAAAGAAAAACACAACGTTTACAGTGATCTGTAAGTAATACAAACTGTTCATCCTGCTTCAGCTGGTCTGCATAACCTTGCTGCTCTACAGGGCCTTTCTGGATCGGGAGGTAGCACAGCTTCCGATATTAACCAAGCTAACCTCCAGGGCTTAGCTACGCTAGCCAACCTCTCCGTCAATCACAGTAAGTGTTATGAGTTGTACATTTTTCAATGAGAAAATGGGTGATGATTCAGTATCTGGGTATCGACATGAATGTGGGTGGGAAGAAATGATTTAGTATATCTTGACAAAATGTACCATAACCCACCACTACTGTAAGGGAAGGTTTCTATACATCAATCTCTTCATAGTAATGCCATCTATAACAGGCGCATAGGAACGTTTTGAAAGTGGGGGGGGGGGGGGCAAATTCATTAGCAGATTTTGTCGGGGGCAGCTGGGGTCTGGGGCGAAGCCCCAATTGCCGGAGGCCCTTTCGGCGAAGGAAGAAAAAAATTTCACCATACTACAGTTATTTCATGTTTTAACTGCACTCGGACTCTGTAAATGATGTTTTACAGCAACTATCTGCGATCGAAAAACTCAAAAAATTAACCCCTTAGCTGTTTATGCCGTATATATACGTCCATGCTAAACGGCATTCGTACTGTGCATGCCGTAAATATACGCGCCGCAACACTTCCCACTTCGTGTGTCTGTGCATGCCGTATATATACGCGTATTATCGCCAGCAGCAGAGGTCTTCATTCTAGTGATTTTCGTTCTGTTATGTTGGTGGTAGATGATCGATTTTTCAAGGCTATCCTAACGGGAATAGGAGCCTATTGCTTCATCTGTGCATAGTGGCGTCGCGTAAGGGTTGTTTATATATTCATAACATGTCGGTTATTTTAGATTCAGATATAGTTTGGAGGGTGAACTGAATGACTTAATTATATACAGTGATGATACAAAAAAAATAATTGAGATACTTGCAAAAATGGCAAAGTAATGATAGTTTTAACTCAAGTATAAATAAGGGCATTTAACCTTAAAATAAATACACAGGGGAAGAACAACTTCTGAAAATAAATTGCACAGTTAAGGGGTTAATGCAAAGTGGCTCATTTTAGTAAATTTCAACCTAATTTTTGATGAAATGACGAGCATACAAGCAAACATTTGTTTTACCAAGATGAGTGTCGAAATGTTTAAGTGTATGTGCATATTTACTACGGAAATTCTGGGATTAATATTAACTCAAGTTAGTTTTTCCCCCCTGTCCCCCCTGGGTCAAACTTAAGGGGGGCATGCCCCCCCCCCTGGTTCCTATGCCACTGATCTGTAACATATCAGAAGTACGCAGAAATCATCATGCCGGGCAGGGGCAGATTTATAATATTTTGAGTATAAATTTTCTCCCTTTTTTCCTTGTACGTTAATGAACAAGTGGAGTGTCACATGAATGTGTATTTTTTCTAAGTTAAAACTAAATTTCTGCTATGTAAACGTTAGTATATATTATAATGGAAGAGATTCAAGTTCAGCAAGTAAAAAAATTCGTATTTAATTTTCTAATTTAAAAAAATACAAAATTTTCAGTAAATTTACATTGAAGTAAAAATAATACTAAATGTCATCATAAACATAAATTGTGCAACTGTTGAATTCGTGTTATAAATATAAAATCATGTACAATAATCTTTAGGTTACTTACTTGCTTGCGTTTATCAGTGGTATATCTTATGTTATCTTTGATTATACAAAGTTGCCTTTAGTACGGTACCCGGTACTTGTGAATAAACAAATAGCAACAAGTGGTCTGAATAGTTCTGCTTTCAGACGCAGACCTCTAGACCGTTGTATATAATGTCCAGCGATCTGTGATGTGCCCGTATACAGTAAGATCATAATAGATCAGCAATAAAAGATAGGTCTACCAAGACACAGACAGGTGGCATCAATACTTCATAATGCATTTTCCTTCGTCAATAAAAATTTCACATTTGTAGTTTATTGTTGTAGTTCTATTACCGTTAAATCGTCTCATTGTCGTAGTTATATTCGATCTGTAGAGTTGTGATGAAGTGGTATGTGGAAGGGTGTTATCTGGCATGAAATCGAACCAAAACAAACAAGCCGAGATGGTTGTTGACCTCCATTTGAATTGATGTTTCTTGATCAGAAATGCCGCCACAAAAGTAAAATTGTAAATGACTGTTACAGATTGGATTCAAGAAAAAATAATTTTTAGAATGGCGATGAGATAAGGGTGTGTAAAGGCCAACTCATTTGCTCTACTCAATGCAGATTACTGTGCATGCTCTAATGCCCCCCCCCCCCCCCACCTCCCCATTATGAATTTACTTAACTATTATGGATGGAGCAATTATTCATTGAAAATATACGAGTTGTTATAGTTAAATTATAACTATTGCCTACATTAACCCTATGGTCAGTGGGTGGGATTGAATCTTTAAAGGGAAGTTTTATGTGCTCGGCACCTCCACCAAGACATTTCAATACTAGATTACATGCTTTGTGAGTGTTCTTCGAGAATCTAATGATTTAGTAGCGTCCCTGCCTATTTTGTGTACTCGCGCCCCATACCCACGATTGTTAGGTACTAGGATTAGTTCTAAATATTTTGCCGACTAGGATCAAACTTCCAATTTGTTGTCTACACAAGGTTGTCTGGGACTGTACTGTAGCCAATGTAATAATTACAATGTGTATTGCCATCACCACAGTACCACCACCCTCGTATTATCAAAAGGCACAAATGTAAACGAGTATGTCTTAAAGTGCTGTCTACTAGGGTTGAGATGTCGAGACCACAGCAAGGAGGAATTATGATGTACTACACTGAATCTTCCTAGGACCACAGCCTGGTCCACCACTCCCCCTGGCCGCATGTTGCGCATGCGTGTTCCCCCAACCCCCCTCGATTACAGCGGCGCAATAAAAACCTGCATGGATTGATATATTTGTCAACAAATGTGAACAAACTACTGTAGTACTAAAAAATAGTCTAGAATAGTAATTACTTTATTTTATTTATTTACTCTCTCTAACATTATGTGATATTTCAAGAATTGTTCTATAACATTGGTCAACACAGTGGTGTTATTTTCTGCGTCATTTTATTACAATTTCATTAGGACATAATAATTTTGAGTTCTCATTCTGCTTTTGATAATGAGCATGTTCTGTGCCACCACCCTGCTTGTTACCATAACTTAATTAGTGTAGACAATGAACAATGAGGATGTGCCAGCATATGCAAACCCACCTCTGGACATATTACGTAATTGTGTTTTCCTTTATGGCAGTTATAATGCAATGTTTATGTACGGTATTGTGTCATGTGAACTGGTGTCTTCTTGAGCACCAACAACGAACATGACATTTAATTTATTTTACAATAATTAAATTAATATGTTTATTCCTATTTTATTTCAGAAAGATATATATAGAAATATTAACACATTTGTGTTCGCGCATTTCAACAGAGTTATTGCTTGTTATTCGACAAACAGCACAATGCTCTGTTTCCAAATTGGCTATAGTAACACATTCCTGTCCGTGTAGGTGGCGCAACAGTGGTGCAATGTCTGCGTTCTTCGCCAAATCACCCATGTACTCACGTTATAACTGAAGTCCCAGTTTAGAAGTCGTAAAATTTGTAATTTTGACTAAGCCAGCGTTTAGTATCTATTCTCGGAGAACGTTTGTGTGATATTTTATTCCGACTTGGTGATCATTTGGGCTACGACGGTTTTTCCAAATCTTTGGTGTTGAGAGCCCTCGGCAATTGACTTCTTGACTTCTTCCTAGTTAGTATAAAGTTGCCTTCCAGTATTCATCCATTGAGTTCGCTTAGTCAGCGAGATGCCACCATCTCTGATAAAAGAATACTACTCCCATACTTATCATCTGAGTGCTTGCAGTCAGCTAAAGCGTGCAGCAAAGGCAGACGTGATCATCTTTATTTACTCCAGGTACCTGGTACAGTGGGAAAGTGGGGACAGTTTTTTGTAAAAATGCTCCCTGTTTGGTACACAATCAGTTTTACATGGTGTGACCCTTTTCAGGTGACTAACTATAGGCATTATTATTATTAATAATTGTGAAAGGACTGTCCAAGACTGTTTATGAGGACTCAATCCTGGCATTTGCCCAACCACTGGACAAAAGCGTGGGGAAAACTTTCAGTCAGGATTTCCGGTGACAGTATTCGAACCCATGACCTCACGAATCGAACGCTCGCACATAATGCATTAGCTATCTCTGATAATATCTGGTGGGGATAAAGACTCGGCTGAATTCTAGAACGAATTACTAATTGAGTATACACACACACACATTTGGCACCTCCTACGTCTTGGTGCGTTTTTGAAACATTAGCAATCATTTAGGGATGTACCGATTCGATGCTGACTGGACTGGTATCGGTGGCATTGCCGATTACTAGTCAACAATAAAAATAGGGATGGAGTTTGGTGGGGAGTGGTTATGTAAGAATTTGGTCGCAAAGTAATTGAGCTAGCATAGCGTTTGGATTTTAAAAGTTAAAACTATTTCTTTTTGGCACAGATGTGAACCCCATGAGCATGCAAAATCTAGTGACACTAGCTGCAATGACTGGTGGGAAATGGAGCTAACCTACAAGTGTCACCGTCAGGTAAGTTACCACTTCTGTGTGTACGTACATTAACATGGGTACATAAAGTTTTGTAATAGATAAAACATATCATAATTTTCCATTCGTATTGGTCTCTATACATATGATAAACCCTCTAGCCCTGTTTTAAGAATTATTTCAGTGGTGTGATTCTTACTTTTGTTGTAAATTACATATTTGATGATGGATTGAATTGTAATGATACCGCAATATAATATTCAAATGTAATAAGTACGGTTCAATTTCAATAGGATGCTTTTCAAAGAGCATACAAAATCTGGCCATAACGAGCCCACAATAGCATTCACATGTATATCATAGGGTAAAGATATGCAAGAATTGTGTTTAAAAGTTAAATAGAAAATTGTGGTTAAGCTATTAAATGAAATCTTCATTTCAAATAGTAGTTTGTGTTTGGCCTGCACAAAGATATAATATTATTGTACTATACTTGAACACATATTTATTTATAATAATATAAAAATGTGGCGATGTTGGAACAAACATTGGAAATAGGACACAGCAGTATCTTATAAATTACCTTTCTTATATTACATTGTATTAAAACGACATCTCGATCTGGTTAAGAAGCAATGATAATGTCTAACGTCACTTGAGGAATTCGTTCAGTATTGCGCCAAGAATCAATAAAGGTACAAAACCTTAAGGATTAGTTCTTGCATCATATACGTAGCTGGAAAGGGATGTGAAGCAATTTTACATTTTGGTATAAAGATTGCTTGTAATTTTCATAGCAGGAGGCAACTCGATTGTCAATCCTTTCCCATGTGGCGGCCATTTTTTTAATATGGCACCCACTTGTAACAAGATTTACCAAAATTCAAAGGCCCAGGAAAATAAAAAATTACATCAAAATAAGCTGTGCACTTTTACACGATATGGTTTAAAGAAACTGACTAGTTTAGAGGGTGGTAGGGAGGGGTTCAGATAAAGTGTGGGTATGATAAACCAAACAAATAAAATGTGTGTGTGTGTAAAATAGCCACAAAAATATGTGTAATTGGATAATATAGTTAATCTTAAAACATTCAATATTTCACTGACTACATCGACTTCAACAGATTATATCACTAAGTTACCGAGCATTCCCGACACTATACCTTGTGACCACTCACTTCCCCTCAAATTATCTGCAGAATCAGAATTAGGGCAGAGATGTGTTGACTGGTATGTAATTTGATTGAATCATAACTGATTATTAATTTACTTGATGATAGGTTTGATGGATTGATAAGCAAATTAATTGGGTGGTTACATGATCATGTACCATCCAACTGTGGTACATTAAGTAAAGATTTTCTTGTCCTTCTAGGGGTGTGCACTGTGCAGGTAAAGCTTTTTTATTTTGGGCGGTTTCGGATAGTAAAATACACGCGGGTATCATTTTTTTTTCGGGTTCGGGTTCGGGTACTTCTTCAAGAAGATTCATGAAGATTTGTAAATATTATACGGGAAAATGAGAGCATGTTTTTCAAGAATGTTAAATTTGTTATTAGTGGTGGTTTGCTACATAAACACCTGACAGCAATAACCTCCACTCAGTTTCATGATACGCCGCACGAGTAATGTCCAGGCTGGACCAGCACCTCCACCAAAAATCTCATAAATTCTGGACTGGCACCTCCACCATCCCCTAAAAAATGTTACCCAAAAATTGGGTACCTTTTTGCACACCCCTATCTTTGGCCTATAACCTAAAAATCTGAAGGCATATACAGTAAACCCTCGTTACTTCCAACTCGGTTACTTTGAAAAATGCTTTATTTCGAACGAAAACATCGGTCCCGACGGTCAGTATAGGATTTAACAGTATATTAGATTCGGTTTATTCGAAATTCGGTTTATTTCGTAATTCGAAAGAACATCTTGGCCTTAACGGTCAATTTACGTGTGAAATAGTGTGGTTAATTCGAAGAACTTTTCCGAGAATTTTTCCGATGTTCGAATTCGGAAAATGTGTTTTGAACGGTCTGTAGTTCGCCGCACGAAAACAAACCGGTGGCTAGCTGCAGCGACGACAAAGGAGATGCGCACGCACCACGTGACTGGGCCGGCCGGCAGCTACTGCAGCCTGGCGACATCAACACCTAGGCGACGCGCCCGTGGCATTGCACAGTACGTCTCAAGCTTTCACGACAGTTGCATCGCCAAGTGTTTGTTCCGTTGTTAGCCGACTGCGTGTTTTGCGAGTGTTTGTTGTGAATTGTGACCATGATGAAGAGAAAATACAATGAAACTACAATTGCGAAGAAGCTAGAAATGCTGAAAGAAGTCGACAAAAAGCAACTATCCAAGGGAGATATAGCTAAGAAATTCGGCATACCGGCGTCCACATTGTCGACGATTATAAAAAATCGCGAGAAAATCGAAGATGCAGTGTCTGGTGGACGTTCGCCTTTTAATAAACGACTTCGTACGGCAAAGTATGTGGAACTCGAGGATAAGTTATTTGAATATTTTACTCGTGCTCGCGCGAATAATTTTCCACTATCTGGTCCTGTTTTACAACAGAAGGCAGATAAAATAGCCTTGCAAATGGGAATTGAGGGATTCAGTTGTTCAAGTGGCTGGTTGTGGCGTTTCCAGAAGAGATTTGATATTGTGTCTCTAGCAGTGTGTGGAGAGTCGCAAAAAGTAGACGCCAATGCAATCGAGGCGTGGATGCAAAGTGTAAAGCCGACGCTAGAAAAATATGCGCCCTGTGATATTTACAACATGGATGAAACTGGTATTTTTTTCAACACGTTGCCAAATCGTACGCTAGCGTTACGCGGCGAGAAGTGCCATGGGGACAAAAGAGTAAAGAAAGACTAACTGCAGCATTGTGTGTAAATATGGACGGCTCTGACAAAATGAAGCCACTGATTGTGGGAAAAAGTGAAAAGCCTAGATGTTTCAAGGGAAAGGAACGCTCAATCGCGGCAATGAGTGCCACTTACACATTCAGTAAGAAAGCGTGGGTGACCACGAAAATTTTTCGCGAGTGGCTGATTGTGTTTCAGCGCAGAATGGCTTGCAAAAACCGCCACGTATTGTTAATGTTGGACAATTGTTCGTCGCATTCTACCGATGGCATGACTCTTCCAAATGTAACTGTGATGTTTCTGCCACCAAACACGACAAGTAAGCTGCAGCCATTAGATCAGGGAATAATAGCTAGCCTTAAAAAGCACTATCGTAGGCGCTTGGTCGACAGCTTGCTTCGACAGCTTGATCGCCCTGACGCTACAGTCGAGACTGTTCAGAGGTGGGACGTCCTTGAGGCCATGAGAAACATAGTCTCGGCTTGGCGTGACGTCACACCGACCACAATTCAAAATTGTTTTAAGAAGGGAGGGTTTAAACCATTGGACGCTGAAGAAGAAGTCACCTTGGTCGAGGAAGAAAATGATGAAGAAGATGTGGAATGGGACAGAATGTTCCAAGCACAGTTTGGCGCCAGCTTCAATGACTACGTGAATGTGGACGAAGACATTGCAACTTCGGCCGTGGAGTTAGAGCCTGAAGACCAGCCTTCAAATGAGTCAGATCCAGGGCCATCCAATAGGCCTAGTACCAGCACGCCTATTAGCGACGATGAAGATGAACCCGACGAGATCGAGCGCCCTGCCCCTACCAGGCAAGAAGTCGGCAACGCGCTTGCTGTGTTGGAGGCCTACATCGCGACAAAGGACACCACAGAGCTGACCTTGGAGCAATTTGATGGACTTGCGAAATTCGTTCGGGAGACTTCGAGACAGAAGTTAGTGCAGAGGATGATGGGAGACTTTTTCCAACCTTCAAGTTCGACGTGAGGTATGTGAATTTAAATCCAATCTTTCTGTAACATGAAATTTATAGCTTTTCCTAGGCCTAGTGCTAACCACGGTTTTTCTTTCTACAGGAATGACAACTTCCTCGAGCCTAGCCTAGCCTACTGGGTACACAAGCAACAAGATGTAAATAATGTACATATTAAATATGTATTACTGTACATAGAACTGTAAATTTAGAAAAATGACATAGCCTTCAGCACAATATGTAAATGCAAATTAATTAATAAAATTTGTGTAGGTAACACATTTTTATTATCATAACTTGTGTCAGGTAATAACATTATTAGCCTTTTCCTAGCTCCTAGTTTAGCCTGTCTTTTATCCCCTAGACAGTTGTAAAATCACAAAAAAACTAGGCCTAAGTACAAATCATTTTTAAATTTTTTTTTTTTTTTTTTGAAAATAATATGCTTAGTTCGAATTTTTTTATTTCGAAATGCCTTTTTTGGGGTCCCTTCAATTTCGAACTAACGAGGGTTTACTGTATTTACAAGAATAGAATCGGAAACATGAAATTTTGATAAGTAGTGGTAAAAATATTTGTTTTGTGTTGGGCGAGATAGTCAAATTATTGGTTTGATAACCACAGAACACAATAAAAAAGTAGGCCCTAATATCCGAATTTGAAAAAGTGTCTCTGGATTTGAATGGCAAAGTCCGTGCTTGCTCGAAACGGTTAATAATCAAGTGTTTCAAATCTGTTTTACACTTTTGAGGTGAGACCTATTTCAAAATTTCACTTATAATTCTATCCCTTTTATCTTGCACATTTGACGGACGCTGGTTTGGTAGCTTCATATAAAGAAAATGTCACCACCACCACCAAATCCATGCTTGTAGCAAAATCGACTGCCTTGTACAGTTTCCAATTGTCTTGTAAAATGGGCAATGGCTTGGGCTGCAGGAATGCTTTTTTGGAAAATAAAGTTCAACTCCCCTACTTGTAGGGTTGCCAACCGGCCGGTTTTTGACCGGCATGCCGGTTTTTTCCCCACTTGGCCGGTTGCCGGTCAGTCCCTTCGACCGGCAATAGTGTTGCCGTTTTTTTTTACGTAAATAACCCATTATACTAAAAATATTACTAAATATACACAAGAAACTAAAATAAATATTTAATAACCATCCTAATCATCGTTTCCCAAATCCCAAATCCCACTTAATTAGTAAACATTGCTCTTCTCCACTTCCCCTTGACCTAACCCGCCAACCCCCTCACCAGACAGCGAACAAGGCAGTAGGCTGGCCAAAGACTGCCACACTGCACTGCAGTCCACTGTCAATGCCGTTCATACGGGAAGTTTGTGCACGAATCCAACGATGAAATTGACTCTCCGCGAAAAAATAAAGTCCAACAAGACTCTCCTACAAGCAGCAAGATCAACTGCTAAATACTCATTCACGATTAAGAAGTAAACTTGTTAATTGATCATAATTCCTTTAAATCTGTTAATGCTGTTTACGTAATATTAATTTACTGCTTTGAGAATCGTGATGATGACAAATTGAAATTAAGACAAAAAAAATATTTGTGGTTTATTTGGAATTTATTATCCTTAGGCCGAAATTACTTATGAATAAAAATATGCCCATTGCCTACTCGAATTATGAATACTCGGCATATCAGCGGATGTAATATTATTATCTAGGGCTATTACCTCAGTGACTTTTTTATTTTTGGTGGTTTTCCAGTTTTGACTGCACAAAAACTACATTGTTTTGGTACATCATCCAGCCAACCACTTTATTCTAAAACGCACCAAATGCAATCTAAAAAGCTGAATTTCAAAATTTTCGCCTGCGGCGCTATAGTTGGGGGCTCCGCCCCCCAAACCCCCTGTGCTTGGTCCCTTTCCCACGAATTTACATGGAAGGCAGGTTTTTCCCGTGATCAGAGTTGGCAACCCTACCTACTTGATATATTGTAGGAATTTGTAGAGTAGAAGAGAATCAATTTTGATTTCAAAGGATCGTAACATTAACTGAATACATACGCTAAAAGTGAGCTTTACGTCCGCCGCAGATTCTTATTTAATTAAATTATGCATGAAAACGATGACGGTGAAAACTTTTGGCTCAAATACGTTTGGTTAGGTTAGGGAATATTTTATTTTGGACACTCCCCTTGTTCACTATTCAACAAAAAGATGCCCACAACATGTGAAAACCTTCAAGAACTCGGAACTAAAATAATTCTGCAATAAAAACAATTCAGCAGGACTTGTCTGTTTAGGGTCACTCGGTGGTCAAAATGCGAGTGGCAGTTCATTGAGTCCTGTTACGGGTATGAACTTGGGAGGCCTCTCGGGTTCTTCGCTCAACTCCATGGCCTCAATCAACGGACTTGCACATAATGGAGCGGGGTTGGACGCTCTTACATCGGCCTATTCAACTCTCCAACAGCAGTATGCAGGTAATAACTTACAATCACTTTACATCAACTTGAACCTGATCTTATTCAGAAAGATTTGTCGAATGTAGTGTCTTCCAATATTGCATTGATATTTTAGTTTATTCTTGAATACAGTCAAACCCACCAATAACGTTCCCTTTGGTTACGTTTTCCCGCCATTTAAGTCGAAAAATATAGGACTTGAAAATACATCCATAAGTTTAATGTTAAAATTACCTGTGAGAAACGTTCCTGTACGTTAGGTTTTCCCGCCAAATACGCCGTAATAACCGTCGATTTAATGTCTTGCTCGCCCGTGAGATACGTTTCCATCAATTTCTAGTACGCGAGATTGTTCCCGATCCACATTTGATTGAAGTGACGTCGCAAAATACATCTATCGTACCAGCATTGCCTTGTCATCATGTGCGCATGCGCTGGCTGTGCAAGGTTGGAAGGAGTGGGCGGAGTTAAAGCTGCATTACTGTTCGAGCGTTTCACGCGGCGCAGTTGGCGCGGCAGCCAATAAACACAGTAAACACATTGACGCGCCTTCTCGCCTGAAACGCCGAGCAGTAAATGCACCTTTACGTAACGTGGCGTCTTGAGTGGAGCGTAATATTGTGACAAAAGTGATTGCTCTGGTGTTGTGTTTCGGCCTAGGCCAAGTGTTTTCGACAACATGGCATCAAACAATTGAATTTGATCACCGTATTGATGTCTATTTCATCTTGTATGCTTTAACTACCCCTCCCCTTCTTCTTGATTATGCTCCCGACTGTTCTTCGAGATTGTTGTGCGTGCTCGAGACCCCGCCACGGCGCCGACACAATTATCTGGTGACTGCTGTGTTCACGCAGGACGCCCATTGCACTGTAAGGTCCACGCCGAAGGGCCCCTTGCCTGTTTTAAATTAATATTTTTAATACATTTTCCCGCCAAAAACGTTACTAGAGCCTTCTTCGAAAATTTATTAGGCGGGTTTGACGTATAGATTTATACATTTTTTTCTGCTTTAGGCCTAATTATAAATAACCTTATCCCAAAAGGGACCAATAGACATTTTATTTCCAAGGTAAGTGTTCAGTGGCATTCAAATGTATTTCTATTGTTATAAGTATCAATCATTTTGTGAAAATACCAACTTATGAACTGAGTCTGAAAGTTACCCAATATTACAACTAGTTTGGTTGGTAGGCCTAAACACATTGTTTACAATGGCGACCTTTTATAAACCCGCAACGTAATAGTGTGCTTTTCATGAGAAATGTAGCTGTGATTCTGATTTTATGCCATGCTAAGGTTGCATATTTTGACGGTTTTCTAAGAATTTCATTATAATATATGTATAGTATACGTATATTTATAGTATATAGTAGCCGTTTAACTGGTAGAAGTTGAAGAAACATCTGTAAAATAAAAATCAGAGTGCTTTCTATTGAGAAATAATTATTCAATTGCATTAAAAACGTCTCGGGAAGTAACAAAAATCTAAAATTCTCCCAAAATTTTCTCCAGATTAGTTGTTTTTCTGATAGAGCGCAAAAAAGCTTATTTTTTTGTTTAAGAAACTAGCTTTTTTCTCCGGATAGTCGAATTTATATCTTTACTTCAATGGCACTTCAACGCTCATTGAAAAAATGTTATACATACCTCCACGCAACTATGCTAGTATTGTGTTTTGAGTACACACATTGATTGGCAGGACGTGCAGTGATCACCTCCCCCTTGCTTCATACCTGTGGCTGACATACATGACGTTGCCCTCGGGCCGCTCCAGACTATCTGTTGCATGTCTGTTCTGGCAGCAGCCACTCACACTTCATGCTCGGCTCGGGCTTAGTGGCTCCTTTTGCCTTGAGGCTTCCGAGAGCATGTGAAATAGAATAGAATTATTAATTAATCATACCCTAGATTACCAAGTTATAGGTAATGTTATCTGTGTTGGTTGCGGTATTTACAATGTGCCACACAATTATTCCAAACAAGGCAAAGTCACCCGCTCTCTTTATTTTAAGCTCAGTACCACTTTATTTGACCTTTGGACTGATCTTGGGTAAAAACACGCGCCACGTTCATTCTGATGCATCGGAGAAACCATAAACCTGTATCCATGATTGGTGCTTTCGTAATAATCAATCAATCACGTGTAATATTGAAACTTCTTGCTTCATCATTAAATCTGATCAAGGCAATTATCCCAGTTAAGTTTGTGAAGCCATATATTTCTGCAAAAATATCAAATGGGAAATAACTATTGAGCTAACTAGTCCTAACAGATCAAATAAATATGCAATGTAGATGTAATCTTTTGTTTTGTCACATTCACCTTGTCATTTGAATCTCAAAAGATTTGCGTTTTCCACAATCAACCAAGTGTTTTCACATTGTCAGCGTTCTATAAGTGAAGAGTTGTGTCTCTGTACTCACGGCTCGTCTAATGGTATTGATTCAAG
Organism: Sweltsa coloradensis; assembly: GCA_024449915.1. NCBI lineage: Eukaryota > Metazoa > Arthropoda > Insecta > Plecoptera > Chloroperlidae > Sweltsa > Sweltsa coloradensis. The sequence continues at coordinate 326,789 of JAMZAV010000021.1, forward strand.
TAAAGCTGGAGCATTCGAGCGCAATTTACTAAACAGTAATCCTTCTCTATATAATACCATGATGGGTTAATTCCGAGTTTGGAGAGCATCCTATCATCTTATACCTAGTCAACACAAGTGTCTCATTGTCTAGGTTCGAGGATAGAATTGCTTGCCTCCTCTTGGGCAAGTTGCTGTAAGCATCGTGTTGACAAGAACCGAGCTGAAACCGTGCAACTGAACAATTTAATATAGCTTTTCATAGAAAAAAATAAGGTGCGCCGGATGTGTAATGACTAATGAGCTGAAATTTGTACCAACTGCACCAAACACTAATTTAACTACCGTATTAAATGACCCAAATTCACTTTAGCGGAAAAAGGCTTTAAGAGTATATGCTGAGGCTAGAACGGAGGCGAGTTTAAGCGCTCAGCTTTCTGGATTTTTCGGGTAAACGGTTTATAACATCATTATCAAATTTCACACTAACGTTTTTAAAGAATGAATCTATGTTATCCATTATGCGTATTCCTAAATTAATTCATTGATTTTGAATTAAAATTTAGTGAAATCACCAAAATTTACTCAATTTTGGTCAACTTTGGGAATTTATTCCAAGTGTACAGATTTTTTAACTCAAATTTGCATAATGGATATCAACGTTTAAATCAATGTGAACGGGCAGGTTAATGTGGTTTTATCGTAAGATAAACGGTTTGGTGGGAATTTCCAGAATTGTAATCCATGTTTTGGATTTCCCATTTTTTCACGTTTTGGACTTATGTCTCGCAATGGATCTTGAAGGCTTATTTTGTGCAACCAATTACGGATATCAATATAAAAGTACTTTATTAACAACCATTCAAAATTTGGTAATGATATTACCAACCGTTCAGCAGAAATCATCAACACCTGTTTGCGCGCCTTTGAGTTGGGCCAAGCTCAGCGTACCCTCTTAATGGTGTAGTTGTAAAATCTGTTTTTAAAATGGGTGTTAGAACCTAAAATACACAATTGTGAATGTCTGCCACCCGAGTGCAGACCTATCGCTTGGATAAGCATTCTGTACCTTTTACTCAAATCGATTGGTACTAAAAATGTAATTGATTTACCACGTTGTTGTTTTCAGCTGGTTTTCAGAGTTTCGGGGCTAGTAATACAGGCAGTCACACAGCGAGCTCAGTGTCCTTGGCGGGAAGCTCGGCTAGTAATACCAGTGGTCCGGCCGGCAAACAGATCGAGGGGCCAGAAGGAGGGAACCTGTTCATTTACCACCTTCCGCAAGAGTTTGGCGATTCCGATCTCGCGTCGACGTTTGCACCCTTTGGAAACATTGTGTCGGCCAAAGTCTTCATAGACAAGCAAACCAATTTGTCCAAGTGTTTTGGTAATGTATATTCATACTCATTTCAAACTAGGGCTTGGCTATGACATATCGTTCAATTATCCATATCACACGAAAAATTTTGATATGATGTCGATGTATCTTAATGTATTCGTTTGTAAAATAAAAATGCAAAACAAAATTCAAAAATAATTTTTTTTTAAAGTGGGCCTATTTCTAATAATTTGTGTCCACATAGGGTTGATAACGTATCACCAAAAATGCATTTAACAATTTTTACGATCTCACAACGCGATTTATGACCCGGCTCCTCCACCATATGTACTAGCCAGGATTGATTTAATTTCAACTACCTACCTGGCGCCTCCACCAAAATTACTAAATTTACCATTTTTTGTGTAAATTTTGATATGAAGCCAAATATCGATATCAAAAATATTCCCACTTATCGATATCGTATCGAAATATTGTTTTTTTTTTCAGCCTTATTTAAAACCTATCTTAGGTTAGTATATAGAAACCAGCTACTGCACTATTGCACTGGGAAGCTCATAATACTTGTGTTTTCACAAAAGGGTTTGTATTTGTGTTTTATAAGTAGCAATAACTTATCATTAATACAATAATTAATGTGATTAGGTATAAATTAAGAATAATAATCACAAGTGTAACAAACAACCCAAAATAGGGAGCAAAGTTACTCAATCAAATGGACGAAAAATACAAGAATAAAATATGCTGCAGTGTACTATTATATTTTTGGTGGAGGTGTCTGGTAGGTGGAAATTGCTGTTAAGGTGAGGCTTGCTCCGCCCCCTGAACCCCAGGCCAATCAAAAGTGTTTTGCATCATCCTTGTTGAAGAGAAATGTAAAAAAAAAAACGCCTGTCAAACGGAGGCCATGTTAGATTTTTATTGTTGGATACACACACATACAGATGGACAGAATAGAATAGAGCACACTACTTTTCAAGTTAACTTAGTACTGATAGTAGTGGCCCAAGTGTTTCTATTTTTTGTGTGATCATAATTTATTTTAAATTGTTTATACAGTCCTGCAATTATGTATTGGGGCGCACACCTTATATGGTATAACTTTTCTCTCCGTCCGTGTGTGTCATTCTCTCTTGATGAGAACCGAATATGACCTTCGATTGATACAAATCTTTTTGTTGACATTGGCCTTCAACAAGGATACAAGGATGATCCTTGGGGTCATAGGGGTTGAGGTTTAGCCTCACTCAAAAGGCTATATTTATTAACCCGGCACCTCCACCAAAAATTTCAACTCACAACGAGGTCAACAATCTGTTGATTAAGTAGCTTCTAGTTCGATCCCTTTCTCTTACTAAAATACAACAAAGTTAAAGCAATGTTCAAAAAGATGTGTCCCGGCAGGGAATCGAACCTGGGTCCTCGGCCTTAACACAGCGATGCTTTAGGCCTACCAAGTAAGCCATTGGGTCACCGGGATATTATATTATATTACATATTATATTGGTTTAATCTTTCAATGTGTTTGGTGCAGGCTTCGTATCGTACGACAATCCACTGAGTGCCCAGGCTGCCATACAGGCGATGAATGGTTTCCAGATCGGAACTAAGCGACTGAAGGTGCAACTGAAGCGGTCGAAAGAAGCATCCCGACCGTACTAGCCTCAAGGTGATACAACATCTTATCAACTTGCAGATTTAATATTTATTAATTATTAAAACTTTTACACTGGGTAGGATTGTTGGAGTGCCAAATTTCCCATGTTTCTGATTATAAGTTACCACTGTAATTTTCATCAAATCTAATTGGTCTACCTGAAATTTATTACCAAACTCTGTCTTTATTACATAATATTATTTTTATTTTTATATTATATGATATACATGTTCCAAATCAGCCAGAGCTCCACATAATAACCCAGTTTCAAAAAGACAACCACAGTTTGTTAGCAATCTACTTCATTTGGACAAACATATTACCACCTAGGTGTATTTTCATTAGTGCATTACACAATATTTGCATTCTGAATATAGACATCTTACTTATCTTAAGTTGGATGTATATTTAAAATATGTTTTTTTGTTCGGTTTGTATATAGGAAGGCTGACCGTCCATTGTCCTATGGTCGAGAAATTTGTGCATTCGTTCTGTGGATCTCCCAGTTACAACGAACAACTCGATTAGGACAAGACTTAACTTTTCATTACAAAAAAAACAATCCAACTGAACTGCTTTCTGATGTAATCTTGAGTCATATCAACAAACATTTATACATAACAACTATTTGACTGCATCATCAGGGCGCATGATGCTTTCCATCGACCTTGAAGCGATGTGCAGATTAATATTTTATTAAAAGTAAAAACAAAATTGTAGTTTCTATTAAACAAAAATGTAAAGAAACTTTGTATAAACATGAGTGCTGATTATTTTGTAAGAAATGTAAACTGGTTTCGTCGTCGAAATACCTTAAATCGTAATTGTACTCGATCTCTTCTGATAAATTGTACTGTGGCATTTTTCATGTTTTGAAGTTAAGTAGCTTACCAGAAACTTTCTGTTGTTGTGAGAGACTCTTTGGCTAAAGGGTTGCTGTCGACAATGGTTGGTCGACACTTAGAAAACCTGTTGCGCAATTGCAATTGGAAGTGATACTTAACGAGCAGCTTTGTCTGACGCTCTTTATATTCTGCAGCTACTATTTGTTGTTCTAAGTTGTAAGTCATAGCTCCACCACTGATAATAACACTTATTTACAAAAACATTAAACCTTACGTACCTTTCACCTACAAACATTAAAAGAATTTAAAACATGCCCCACTCAAACGAAATGTGTTATCTTTTAACGGCTATCACTCTTCATGGTATACTCAGTTAACTATGCTATGCGTATACTGAGATACATATCCTGAAGACTGTATTTCACTACTTTACTCCCGTTAATCTTTGAACACACCAAGACCTGCTATTGGTGGCCTTTGTATGTCCCTTAGTAAGTGAGATAAGTTTTGTGGAGCTGTTATACAGTTTTATTTGTTTACAATGCTATGTGACACTAGTCGGTATAGAATTTGGAGTTAGCCTGTATTCTTTTTTGTAATTCATTATTCGTGTTAATATTGTTCACTGTTTAGTTTAACCATGAATCGTGTCATTGCCAACACGATACATTTCCCAGTCTGACGAGAATAACTGTCTGAGGGAAGCCACTGAAGATGATAGTGCAAACAGAAATATATATATAATAGATTTGTGGTTAAGGTGTAGTGTTGATCTAGTGAATCAATCAAATTGGGAAGAGTTACCTACTAAATTAATAATAAATAGCCAAAGATGTGTCTTAAATGTTTTTTGTTGCCATTTGATTGGCTCATTGTCGTTTTTAAGTTTATGAAGTTTCGTGTTTTAGTTTGTGGCAGCAAAGAAGCCTGTCTGTATAGATAACTAAAGTAGATAAATAATTTTATCTAAGTTCCCAAATCTGAGAAGATCTTTGCGAGTGCCATTACGTTGTCTTCGATTGGCTAGAATCTTTTCTTCTTGGTACAGAATTTAGTTTGAGTCGCTGACTTGCAGGCAGTCATGGCATACATGTATTTAACTAGTTACATGTTTAGTAATAATATTGTGATCATGTAGTATGCAAGATATGAAATTACATTATTTTATTTATTATAGGCCTATGACTTAACCAGCCAAGAAGAAATGGTTTTCAATATTGTATGTCCAAGACTTTATTTTCTTTGGTTTGCCTTGCATTGGGTGGACGTGCAGGGTAATATAATAGATACTAAGTATGGTGTATTGTTATTTTTTGTGGGATGTTTGAAATATAATAATTGTTTAATTTGTTTGCAATGTTGCATACTGATAGGTGGATTTGTTGATGTAGTCAATACTGTAGTCAAATGTTTTTGAGTTTGTTTTGTAAAGAAGTTGGAAACTAGATGTCAAATGTTTTTACCATGCAAGAATCAGTTTTGCATTTTTGTCGTGAGTGACAATAATTTATTTTACCATTTCTTATGCCTTGACTGACAGTTTCACGAACTGATTAGTACCTAAATTAAATGCTGATTTTGAATGTTCCTCGACATGTGGTTTCGTTTCTATTTGTATGTAGTCGTTCTAACAATAATTTCTTTGTTCGTAGTTAATTCTTATTTAATCCAGTTGTTTCACACATTAAGATTAAAGACTTGTCCATTAATCTTTACTTGATGAAAACAATAACTAAGTAGTCTGTAACAGTTATCTGTGGTAGTAGGCCATTTTGTTATTGTTTGTGAAATAAATATGAAATCATTATAATTTTTAATTGTTATTCCAACATTTGTTGTTTACTTAATATATGTACTAAATGGTCTTGAGCCGACTTTGCCAACCTTATGTTGCACAAAATGAAAATGCACAAGATTTGAAGCGGAAAAATAATTATGGGTTCAAAACTAAGGTAAAGAAAAGTAATTGAGATGTGTTTGTTTGTTTTTTCATCTTGTCACACACAGCTGTTGTTGTTGTCATTGTCATTGTTGTTGTTGTTGATGTTGATGTTGAATGGTCTACGAATATCTCAGGTACATAAATTGTATAAACCACCATCTTTGTTGTAACTTATGCAAATTTTGTTTTTGTTGTTGAACCCATGTCTTCAATCTAGCCAAGAACAACCTAATGTGATGCACCCTATTGCTCTACATAGCAAATTTATGTTGGGTGTAGAAAAACAAATTCATAATATTGTCAGTTTTAAATTCAAACAAAAATTAATTACACAAAGATCATAATGTGAATGCAAATTTGGTATCATTATGTAGCTAATGGTTGGATGATAGTGGTGGTTATTTGAAATGACTACGTTGTGTGTTATAAATGGCAGTATGAAACAAACATCAAAGTGAAACCTATTTTGGAAATAAATATATTACAAACTGTTCCATTCCTCTTACTTTCACAACACATTGTATTCACTCCCACAATCAGAATCAAATCAATCTTGCAGATACCTCCGATGCTCACTCAAAATCCTCTTGGCTTGTTCTCATGTGCACCTTCATTATTTCATGCAAAACTAATTCCCAATTTATTATCTCCTAGTCCTACTACCACATCGTATTCAAGTGGATGAACACTAAAATTATTTTGCCTTGGTTAATGCAAGTTCACGTAAATATGATACTTAAAAGTTCATTCATCCATTCCACTGCCTCCTAGATGTTGCTCGTGGCTCCTCGTTCCCTGTCTGTTCACGTGCAGTGTTAATTGTTGTCCTGGCAGTGCTAGTTACCACCCCCAAAAGCTCTGTTTTGTTTTTGTTGTTGTTTTGACGTGCATCACATTAAAAGTCATCTCCGATGTATTATACTAATGAATACAACCAAGTTAAATGCTTTAGATACATACATCACTTATCGAGGTTTGGAGAATAGTAATACACAAATGTTAGAAAGTCTGTATACAAAACACTGAGATGACATTTTTTATTGTCTCTTGACAACAAAAATAAAACTGAGCTTTTGGGGGCGGTAACTAGCGGTAGAATGCCTATGTGGAAAAAGGTGCGAATTACTGGTCAACAATCAAAACCTTTGCGTGGACAGGCAGGGAACGAGGCGCCATCAGCAACATCTAGGAGGCAGTGATCCATTCATTCACAATGATAATAATTGACTAGTTTAAAAAGTTTCCAGTTCAACAGTCTGGGTGATACCAGACCGTTGGCTCACGTTCACAGCTCGGAGGTTACCCTCCAAATAGTTTTTAACAGCTCATAATCTGAGCTTTATTTCGCAGCTCGAAATCCAAAAGTGATTTTCTACTGTACATATTTTTATCATCTCTATATCATATAATATATTATTACCAAGATTTTAACTGGCGACATGGACTAGATTCCGACGCCATTACACGAATGAGAAAGAAAGAAGAAAAGAAAAAGTTTCCTGCATTGGGCTCAAACCATGTCAAAATTAGCTCTGCTCAACAGTTCAACACCCCAATGCCCAACCATGGACATCACAGCCCCACTTTCTTTTGGAATGCCAGTTGTCTATTTAATGCAATGAGTTAAAGTACTCTTATTATACTGTTACAAAAAAATTACCCTCCATTTTGGATGAAAAACAGCATTTTCCTTTTGGTGGGCTTTGTGAATATAACTACGCCAGAACAAATCTGATGATTCCCTAACGAAGTAGATAAAGGTATGTATGCATATGTACTATAGAGGTTTGAACTATACTTGATTGAGCATACCTTATTTATTATTGTTACAATTGTTTGGCATACTCGTACATTGGTTGAATGACAACCCTGTGGTTTGCCCGAGCTGTAAATAAGTTGCTTATTTTAGTTGCTCTTGCTTTAGCGAAACCTGCTAGTGAAGAACCCAAGTCGTCCACAGCTCAAGTGATCCAAACAACCTGAATATTATTATGCCCATGTAGTCCAAGGTCAAAATGATCCAACCGCATTCAATCCGGGACTAGATGACACTTGAGATCTGACCTGTTTATGACCTGAACACTTGACTAGTAATAATATAAATTTTATGTTCGTATATGAAACGACTCTCCTAAACCAGACATTGTTCAAACAATGATTATCTAAATAGTTTTTACTAGTGTTAAATTGTCTGCACTTCCACCTTGGCTTTGGGTAACCAACCACATTTCTAACTGGGGGGGGAGGAGACGCAAATGTTACCCCAGAATCCGGTATATAGCCTCGTTTGAACCCATAGTAATATTTGCAAAGTTTCACTCTAATTTTAGACAATAAGGGTATAGGGTAGTGGCTTTCCTGCATCATTCCAAGGAGTACCTGTACTGAAGCATCTTTTACTGATCACGAAAAGCATATCCAATGTTCAAGCTTCAACGTACGTATTCACAAAAGAAATAAAGATAATATTTAATAATAATAATAATAATAATAATAATAATAATAATAATAATAATAATAATAATAATAATAATAAAGAACGAGAAAGAACAAGTTAACCCTTTTACAACCCCCCACCCCTTCCTTTCTTATCCTATGCAACAAATTGTTCATGTGAAAGGGCACAGTCCTATACAAAACTGTGAACTATTTAGCGGTTAGATCAACACTGCAGGAATCTTTTGCTCACTACTGCAATAAAAAAACCTCACGATTCTCTGTCGGAAAAAGAGATCGATAAATATTTTCTCTCGGAAATATGATTATGTGCTTAAGTCTCGTTGAAGGATTCGCGTTTTTGGTGTATATTGACCCTTTTTCATTATATGATTTTCTTCAGTTGACTGTTTGCCAAGCTCGGGCCAACTTTTTTTACAATGTTAAATGCCCATTTTAAAAACGCTCGATCGTCAAATCCAGCTAATTTTACATACAGAACGTAGTACCGCTTTTTGACCTTTAATTTTCATCCAAAAAATCAGTATTTTTGGGAGGCCGTTCACAAAGGATGAGCGCGTGTCTCTATGAAAGCCGACTTTGAAATTTAAAATAATTGTCTCTTACACAAAATTGGGAAATTACTACAAATTAACTGTTTGGCGTCATATTTACGGTCAGTTAATAAGAAAAGTGAGCAGTATTTGAAAAATGTGCCTTGATACCAAATATTTTACATTCTTATTTAACATTTTGGTGCAAACTACAACCCGATAGGACAAATGATAAAACTTCCAAGTGATCCTGCATTCACCTCTGCGTTCTGCGTCAAAGTCTGGTTTTCTCGAGCTCAGCCAACAGTCATAGGAAGCGAAGCCGAGTGCTGGCGCTAGAACATGATGGGCTCCGTGTAAAAAGTCATTGTGGGCCCCTCAGGTGGTCTGGTATGCTTTAGCAGGGGGCTCTTGCGCCGAAGGCGGTTTTTTTTAAAAATCTTAACTGCTAAAACGCCTGTAAACACGTCGATTTTTTTAAACAATGTACAAATATTTACAAATTAAGTCAACCGTCCATCGTCATGGCTAGAAAATGCATGATTAGATACACTAACGAAGAATCGAGAAACAAAACAGAACACAATAATTTTGTGTATGTAATTTTGCATTCGTAATTATTCTGGTCTACTTTATACTTTAGGGTTAGGTCATCATCGTGTAACATAAAACGACACGTAAATAAACAATATAGGCCTGAAGATAATAAGAATAGCGCAAGGCAAACCCCCAGAGCTCTCTCACAGTTGTCACTTGTCAGTCAGTGGCGTAGTGACAAAAGGCCCAGTGAATCAGAAAGAGTAAATGAGAAATACCATTGATTAAAGTAGCCTTATTTAATCAATGGAAATACCTATTATAACTGAACAGCAACAAAAAGTACTCTCCCGGCCCATTAAAATTAAATTAATGTTTAGCAACGAGGATTAATTAATAATTTTGGGCCCCGTTCGGCTGCACGGTTCGCACGTGCCTGTCGCCGATACTAAGCGAAGCTCCGCTATTCTTTTCTATTCGCACACTTTTCTATTCGTTCGTCCGTCTGTGCGTGTGTCACATCTAACAATAAGAACCGAACATGACCTCCGATTGGCATGGTTATATTGTTCACATGCACATTTAATGTTTTTGGTTACCCCGGGGGTCAGCATCGGGGCTAGACTTTCTCAAAGAAGGGACATTTTCAAGCCCGGCACCTCCATCAACGAAGGTATAAGTTATTATGTAAAAGTACCATATTATTTATAATAACTCCCCAGGGCCTGCTATCTAATGAAAACAATATTTCAGTGTATGCAACATTTTACAGTGGAAATTAAACCTGTTATAGGGTGCAATGTATGCCCCTCTTTAGGTAAATTAGGTATGTTGCAGAGGACAATGTGAAGGGATGTCCCGGTCCGAGGGCTGTTTAAGAGGATTCAATTCCTTAGCATTCGTATTATCGACTGATGAAACTTCGGAAAACTTCAATTAATGCCGATCACAATGAGATTCGAACCTGGATCCTCCCGAATTAGAGTCAAGCGCTTAGCGCTCGAGCCAACACTTGCGCATGAATGCCATCCGCGGTCGCACATTAGGGCGCTGGTCCGAAGCGTATGGCTCTACGAGGGCGTGGGTTCGAATTCCGCATTCGACACGTTTTTTTTGTAATCGTCCTACATCGTCCTTCATCGCCATCTAATTATATCAGTGAAATCTTCGCACACAAGACACTGACACGCATACACTGTCGACCGAGTTAGGTGTAAGCAAATAGCTTGTGTAGAGCAGTGTTGTAGAAATGTGTACTTATTGGTGAACTTTATCTAGCTAGGACCTAATAGCAAATAGTGTTAGCCATTTTAAGAATAAGAAATAAATCACTGTCGCAACACAATGGCTACAGCTTGAAAAGGCACTTAAGCATGTCTATTTACGAATTACATAACTTTTAAAAAAATCGTAAATTGCTTGGTTCTTGTCAAGAAATTTTGCAGTAATCATTGTTGACTACATACATTGAAATTAATACGAAACGAACCAATGGTAAAAATGTAAACAGTTAAACTTAAAAGCAGAGGCGTGGTTACTACGAGGTTCAAATTTGGACATAGAGGGGTGAGGGGGGCACAATGCTGTGGCAAGATTTTGTAAACTGACAGTAAAATTGACAATCTTCACAATATTACAAATTATCGACGAAACCAAACCTAGTAACATACAGTGTTGTGCCAGATAACCAAAAATATTATCAAGATAAAGATCAGATAATCTTCTTTAAAAATTATCTAGACACAGATAACAGATAATGCACATGAATTGTATCTAGATATAGATACATATACTGGCCAAGTATCTAGATGATAGATAATAGATAATTTTACAAAAATGTAAGCGTAGGCCCAATTCAATTTTCTGAAACAAGTTTGAGGATCCTACGTCTAATGTTTAAAATTAAAGTGTTTATATTCTTACCTCACGTCCAGGCTTAGCGTGCGTTAGGGTAGGCCTAATTTCTTGGCAGAAAAGGCATGCAATAATAATATAGTTGAATGTTTTAACCTACATAGGCCTACATATAACCTATATAATAACAAATAACATATGCGAACAATAATTTCGATTTTTCGATTCGAAATTTTCGAACAAAAATTTTTAAAAAAATTGTTCGATTCCCGGTTGGGGCGGACTTTTTTAATTTCTGAATTGTAGTAAATAATAACAATAACACCTACGGGAGTGTTTCCCGACTAAACAAATCGAGAAATATTTTTCCAGTTACATTTTTGGCTATTAAACAGGGAAGGATAGTTTGACCGAAATGTTTGAGATGTTATTTTTTTAAATGAGCCATTTAAAATCTAAGTTCACAATTCAAATATTTACGCTATTGAACTTTCAGAAAGATCATGTTTATTATCTTGTATACAGTATAGACATCATTTTTAAAAGTTCAAGTTCATCTGAAATAATACGAACTAGGCCTAAGTTCGTATTTATAAGTTTTTTTAACAAATTTAACAATAATTGATAGTGATTCTGATTTTTTGTATCTGTTATCTAATGTTAAGATTCAGATAAAAGATAACAAGAAATATTATCTGAGATAAGATAACAGATAATTTGAGATCATGTAATCTAGATAAGATAATAGATAATACAATGTTATCTAGATGATTATCTAGATAATATTATCTTGATAATGGCACAACACTGGTAACATAACACCATTTCCGTTTGCAATGTTAAATACAAACAAAATTATGGGTCTATTCGCTGGTTCCCGCGCTTCATTTGAGGAAGTTAGAACCTGAATTTGTTTTCACACTTCTTTACACTTGTGTGAAGTGTAACACGGACGAACGAAAGCTAAAAAACTGTGCACACCGGCGGCGCCGCAGTAGGTGATGCGCATGTGCTGTGTTAATTCCTAGACTTTGGCCTCCGCCCCCTCCATCCTTCACAACTGTTATCTTTGGACTTTGGGTTCATAATCCCAAACCTTTGGCCTCATCTGAGGCCCTAATTGTTGTTTCGGGGTCAATAGGTCTCCTTGTGAAGTAGCAACTGTGAAGTTAACGAGATAACGTGAAAAAAATAACGAGATGATAAGTATTTGTGGCCAAGCATTAATCGCAAATGTCCAAAGGTAAGGTCTTGTTATCTTCATTGATAGTATCAGGCTAGCCTAGCCCCTAGGCCCACTTGGAAGTCAATAACGATAAGCCTAGGCCCCCCCTAGCCTATCCTAGACTGGTTCCAAAGTTCACAACGATAACATTGAACTCAGATTGTTGATGAGTGATGACTAATAGGCTAGGGCTAGACAGATCCATAATCTGATCGGTATCAATGCCTGGGGTCTAAGTAGGCTAGCTAGGCTTATCTTTTATTATGCCTAGGCCTACTAGCCCCCTAGGCTAGGCCTAGCCTATACCTAGGCCTTAGTGTTAAAACTAATTATAGCAAGCCTAGGTCTATGTAAGGACTAGGGCCTAGGCTTAGGTTTAAGCAGCTGCATCTTTGCAAAATACCTAGGTCTAGTGATGGTCAGGCTCGGGTTCAATGTTTGTGTAGGGCTGTTTCTAGGCCTACCTAAATTGGTAGTGTGGTCTACTACCTTAGGCCTCTCCTTAGGTTATATTTTATGCCTAGGCCTACTTGCTCACACAAATTAAGACCCATAGGTAGTGTACCTACCCACTAATTAGGCCCTATGCCCACTGTTGGCCTAGCCTTGCTCTATGAAGTAATTAGAATAGTGGGAGCGATTCGTTGCATCAACTCCTTGACTTGGGGAGGTCTATAGCGGGGGTTGGGAACCTGCGGTTCAGGAGCCGCATGCGGCTTCTGAGTGGGTCTAGCCTGGCTATAAATTTGTCAAGAAAAGCCTCTAAAATCAAAAGTCAACCAAGTCAACCTACAGAGCTGTCAACATGAGTGACGCAAATAAACGCGAAATATTGGATGAAAATAGTTTGTATTGACAGTCATTGGACTAACAAATTTGGTGTTATTGATTTTTGAATGTAGGCTGGTCTGGTTTCCACATTTTTTGTAATATGTGAAGTTTTCTTCCAATAACAAAGCTATGCCTACATTGAGCGACATTTTTAGAAGAGTCATAGAACAGTTTTTCCATGCAAATATCCAAAAATACTGTGCTGAACTGCGCAAGAAGCCACGAATTGTGCAAGTTCTACCTCATGTCTGTGTGTAGGCCAACACATGTTTTAAAACATTAATTGTTTTAACAATCATCAAGTATACGCGTTTCCAAGCAAAGGGGTTGCTACCTGGTGGCGAAAAATGCAACTGTCCGATCAGTGATAGTGGGAGGAGCGCGCTATGTGCTTACCTGAAGAACACATGTCATTCCGTGTTTGTCCACTTATGAATAGGTACAACCACAGGTACATTGTCGTTGCTCTCCCAAAATGCTGTAAATTGATGATAATCAAAAGCATGGGGGTGCACCAAAATGATAAAATCGCTCTCCAATATGCGGGATTCGAGACCATGTCCACCAGAATAATATTACTATATTCAGACCTGCGCCCCATGCACCCATGAGACACCGAGGATGGCATTTGTATCCATATTACAATTCTCTAATTGTAATATCATAATAAATCATTGGTATTTATAGGCTATATACTAAATATAGGCTAACAGGGTACGATAAATACTAAATCAAATTCAAACCGTCAAGAATGTTCACAAGTTCACAACTCACAGTAAACACACACAGTTACATCGCTCGTTTCTTATGTCACTTTTAATTGAGATATACTTCTTTAGTTTTATTATGATAATTTAATATAGGCTAAATAAAGTCATAATAATAATAAAAAAACAATAACAATATAATAATTGTATTAGGGCTTATGCACAAGTCCCAACTCCTTTTCTACCTTATAGGTAATTAATGTAGGCCTACATACACAGTTTACCGCCATTGTTCACTTAGTACATAATATTATACATAATATCATAATAAATATGATTTATATTATTACAATAGAATAAGTATAATGATATGACCTACAAGATTTTAAAGCTGTCTGCAGAATGACGCGTCATGCCATTATTGACATACAAAACAATAATAAAAATAGGTCATCAGCTATTCAATAGGCCTACTTTTAATAAAATGTATATTAAAAAAAAAACAGTAGGCCTAGACCTAAGTGTATAGTAGATAAATATAAATAGGCCTACTCCGATTACGTTTACATTGTAAAACGATGTAGAAAACGTGCAAGCTCTTTTGATTTTTAGATATAAAGTAAATTATTGAAATTATTAGTATTGGTGGGCAACATTTTCTTGGTAAAATATCATCGATCTTCACCATTCAACATTATTTGATACACTTGTTTCTGTATTTAATAGTTTAACAGTGTGGTTTGTTCTTTTCGAGCTAATATCATCAAATAATCTCAATTATTTGTTAAGTAATTTAAAATGCCATTAAATTCCCGTTTTTAATAAAGCCGATCCCCAAAACTTACGAATTTTACTAATAAAATACGCGGACAATATGACATAATCAACAATGTTTTCGCAAATGATCAGAAATGTAACAAAAATCGAGTTGAACCTAACTGAATATACAGCGCCCGCCGTAAGCAGCTCGCCTCTATCACCGATCGATCCGACATGTTGCGTTTTAGTGCTGCCATCTATCTTTGCTTGGAAACGCGTTTAAAGTAAACAATTTGTACCTACATTAGTGATGGCATCTCGAGTCCAAAAATTAAAAAAAAAAAAAAAAATTATTAGTTACAATTTACCATCAGCAGGTCAAAAGTGCCCTTTAATATCATTCTTCAAAGTTCAAACAATGCGCGTATCCGCGTAGCCTATTGTGCGATCTGGAGTGGGATG
This sequence comes from Sweltsa coloradensis, assembly GCA_024449915.1. Lineage (NCBI taxonomy): Eukaryota > Metazoa > Arthropoda > Insecta > Plecoptera > Chloroperlidae > Sweltsa > Sweltsa coloradensis. The sequence continues at coordinate 341,916 of JAMZAV010000021.1, forward strand.
GGCCTAGCATAGCTGAATAACTTCACAATCAGCGAGAAAATCAAGAATCAGTGCTGATACGTAGTTACGTACCAAAAAGAAATGCAATTTTTAGATGAGCGAAGCGAAGATTCCATTACACTACACTGGAGAAAAAATCCGGAATGTTTTCTTTTTTCTTTCTGTTTGTATTATTGTAGGCCTAGCCTATGTTTGTTAACACGATTCCGACTACTCCAATTGCGATAAAATTTTATGGAGGCCTTCGAAATCTCTGAACTTAGAACTGCCTTGTTTTTTAGTCCAATCGAAAAATTATTTCCCATGCGAATCGCGTTCTTACGTTGTTTTTTTTTTAAAAATTACTTTGACTTATAACACCTATATGCTTTATCCGATTGTAATGATTTTATTACAGAACCTTAATTTTATGAATTAATATATTCGTCTGAAATTTGAGCGCAATCGAAAAATTATTTTTCATAACAATCACAATTTTACGATTTTTTTCATTTTTACTAACTTTCTTCGACTTATAACACCTACATCCAATTGTAATGATTTTTTTCACAGAGCCTTAATTTTATGAATTAATATATTCGTGTGAAATTTGAGCGCAATCGAAAAATTATTTCTTATGAAAATCGCAATTTTACGATTTTTTCATTTTTTTAAATTACGATTTTTTTCGTTTTTATATTTTTTTATAAAATTTCTTCGACTTAGTAATGATTTATTACAGAACAACAGAAAATCTGCACAACACCTGGCATCTCAATGCACCAATTACGCTCATCCAACAACGCGCCTGAAAAATCGTTCGCGAAGCTTCCTATTAAATTTTAATTATCAATAATTTCTTCAAATTTTTTCACTTGGTTAGGCCTAGGCATTTTTTTTGTGGAACCGGTGTGAAAAGTCGGAACCGGTTCCGGGTAGGTACACGATGTCATCACTAGTCTATAGGCCTACAGACCACATTTTCAAATTATCGTATCAAAAATTCAACCACAAAATTAACATTAGTTGAACAACTCACTAGGGGTAACTTACATAAAAATTTAAAATATATGTATGTCCTACATTAATTTTGTAGGTACCGGTACCTTTTAAAAATAAAACTAAGGCTACTTTATATGATGTAATTGTTTTTCAATTAGCCCCTATCCTACTAGGCTCCAACTAGCAATCACTTTCAAATTCTCTAAAAATTGGCTCCTAAGACAAAAAAGGTTACCGACCCCTGGTCTATAGGCTAGGCTAGGCTTAGTCAACTTGAATGCACGTTATTAAACACATCTAGACTCTGGTTATTGGGACTAGAGAAATCTCACATAATGCTGTACAGTAGAGATAAAGAACTCTTGCATGTGCACGACCAACTATCGTGGGGCTGCTCTCTACAGAGGAGATCCAAGTGAACGGTGGACTCGGCTATCTGCCCAAGTAGTGTCAATTCAGCAGCTAGGCCACTTCGTGGAGAGTCGACACATGCCACAAGGGAAAACAATACCATTTTCATCCCCTGTCTCAGATGGCATTGCTTTAAGAAAGTTGCATTGTAGCGTACCTACTTTGTTGGATGAGCGAAGCGAAGATTCCATTTCACTACACTGGAAAAAAAAACGGAATGTTTATTTTTCTTTCTTTCTTTTTTTTGTATTTTTGTCTGTTTGTTAACAAGATTCCGGCTAAACCGATACTCCAATTGCGATGAAATTTTATGGAGGTCTTCGAAATCTCTGAACTTAGAACTGCCACGTTTTTGAGCGCAATCGGAAAATTATTTCTCATCAAAATCGCAATTTTACGATTTTTTTATTTTATTTTTTAAAAATTTCTTCAGCTTGTAACACCTACATGCTTTATCCGAATGTAATGATTTTTTCACAGAACTTTAATTTTATGAATTTAGGTATTCGTGTGAAATTTGAGCGCAACCGAAAAACTATTTTTCATGAAAATCGAAATTTTACGTTTTTTTTTTTTTTTTTAACAATTCTTTGACTTATAACACCTACATGCTTTATCCTATTGTAATGATTTTTTCACAGAACCTTAATTTTATGAATTAATAAATTCGTGTAAAATTTGTGCGCAATCGAATAGTTATTTCTTATGAAAATTTCAATATTACGATTTTTTGCTTTTTTAAAATTACGATTAATTAAAAAATTTAAAATTTAGGTTAATTTTTTATTTAATTTAATTTAATTTTAAAAAAATCTTCAACTTAGTACCCGGTTATGATTTTTTCACAGAAAAACAACAACAGAAAATCTGCATGAAACATGGCAGCTCAATGCACCAATTACGCTCATCCAACAACGCGGCGGGACTTAAGCGTTTTCCTAGTTATAGAAGAACAAACAACCTGTGACACAACTAGGGCCTATATACGTATTGAGATTTTTTTCCATTTCCTAAGTGATTGGTCATCTTGTTTGGTAACATTTTTGCTATGGTCTCACTAGTAACTATCACACAGTAGGTTGGTATCTCTGGTTACTTGCACACCTAATTACCATACTCATTGTTTTATTTGTTAAATTTAAATTTCTTGTGGGAAACCTGCCCAGGGTGCAATGCAGGTGGTGTGATACTAGGTATATTGGAGTTAGGACTGTGAAGGGATGTCCAAGGGCTGTTTGAGGACTCGATCACTTGCATTCACATTAACAACTTGAGGAAAACCTTGGAAAAAACTTCAGTCAGGATTGCCTGCCTCAACGGGATTTGAACCCGCGACCTCCCAAATCACAGTTGAGCACTTAACGCTCGAACCAACAGTCAGCTACACCATTCATGTTATAGGCCTAAATCAGTAGGAAAATTTTAGAACCAACATTTTTCTATTAGGCTATTAATTTACAACGAACTGTAGGCCTATGCCAAAATGATATTTTTCTAAAGTGCATTTTCTAATATATTTTCTACTTGAAAAAACATTTATTTTTTTTAGTAGTAGAAGTAGTAGATAGGCCTATGCTACTAAATGATTTATCCCACCTGTATTCCCTAGTGTCTACCGTTAAACTTATTGTTGACCTCTCAGCTAATCATAGAAACCTAATAATAGGCCCTTACTATAGGCGTTAATATCATATTACTTTTTCCAGGTTTAACTGCCGGTTACTAGGGTCGGTTGTCCCAAAATGCCAAGTGGATGACTTCAGCGTGAAAAATGAACCAATTCTCTGTAAGCAGAATTTTATTATTCAATTAATATGATTGAGCTTCCAGCTATTTTGACTAATTCCATAGTTATGCCAACCCCAATTATTCCCATTGTATGGCCTACTGTAGATGCTGCATTGATTGCTCATCCATACTGGTACTCAGTTTTGCCAAGACCTACTTATTGGCATTAAATTTCACATTTTTGCAGTGTTACCTACTCTTTTGGTCCCACTAAGATCTTAAATAACAAATAAATAAAGCTTCCATGGTGATTAGTCTGGATCGGTACCTCCACCAAGAAAGTATGTAGGCCGAACTACTGAACCGGCCCCTCCACCCCTCAAAATTGTATTTTTTCTGTTGGAAATCGAATAATTGCCTGCACACCACTAAAAATTCCCAAGCTTTTTTCCAAACTTCGAACTTCGAGATCAAGTTTGAATTTTGAACGTTTGCACATCCCTACAAAATAGCTTTATTTTGCGACTCTTAATTTGCATCACTGCATGTAGTAGGGCCAAATGCTGCTTAAAATTCTAAGCTTGATTTTTTTCTCTCAGCATACCTCCGGGACAGTAAAGAGCGTAAAGAGTTGGAAAAGGCTCTGGAAGAAATGTCCAGCAACTGCCAAGACGTTCCTATCATGATTGGCGATAAAGAGTACCGCACCCAGGATGTGAAATATCAAGTTATGCCCCATGACCACAAGAAAAAGATTGCTAAATATTACTGGGCTACCAAAGTAAGTAACATGTGGAACTGGATGTCCATGCAAGGTTATCTGTTCTTCACTCACCCTGAAGCAAAGCACTCGTAGATATCACGATTCTCGACCAGGATAAAAGCAAAGAAGAACTATTTTAAATAACTTTATACTGAGCAGCCAATTGACATTCCATCAACATATCTTATTAATTTGTTTAGAATTAAAAAAGTAAGTAAAGAATCAATCATTCATTAAAAGCTAACAAAGATGTTTAATTTAAAAAATGATCGATAGTAATCAAAAAGGTGACAGCATTATCGATCGATGGTGTCTGTAAAAATGATGCAAATTTTTCCAACAGACAGGCATGATTAAGATTGAACATATAAGATTGAATCAACACAAAAATATATTTTCTGTGGGAAATTGTGATAACCTCTGTTATTGCAAAAATATTGAATTTTTAATTTATGCTAAAATAAGCTTTCACAATTGCGACAGAAATAGAAATCCATTGTAAAGTATAATAATATGCATTTTTTTTAACGAAATGAATTCATTTGGTTATTTTTGGTGGGCTACTACTGTATTAATAAATAGGGATGCACACGATACCATAATCAATATTGTTGTGCAATAATCGATGTAATGAAAATATTACCTATTTAACTAAGCGTTTTCTTACAAACTTTGCCAAAATCTGTCATATCATAAATTTACAGCACCAACGCGGACCACCAGTGAGTTCCATCTGCCAACACCTACCTTCGAGACCGCCATTGTATATATCATGATAGTTTAAATTTAGTTAAGTAGGGCCTCTACTCACGCTGAGTGAAGACCATGTATAAGTTGGTCGAAACATATTGATCAGCGACTTGTCTTCTCATCTATCTTGACTCATCTGTCTTGTCTTAAATATCTATGCAACCTACCTTACATTTTTAAGGTAAGCTATCATCCTTCTGCACCTTTCCCCCAACTGAAACTTGTTTATTTAGGCCAATGTTCCTAATTAATTTATCCAAGCCATTTAGGGTTCACCTATACCTATGCAAATTATGTATATTTTTTATCATTTCATTTAATTTATTTACTGACATGACATCTCATTTAACCTGACACAGACTAGCTGAGAAGTGAAAATCATCCAGTTCCTCGACTGATGCTGACAACAATCAATGTGGCTATTTCAGGAATTAGTGAAGGAAGCTACAGAAGTGGCTTGTACCGCACAAAGAAAGTGGGACCGAGTTTCTCTAAACGACAGGGTTAAGATATGGAACAAAGCTGCAGACTTGATGGCGGGACGGTACCGTATGGAGCTAAATGCTGCTACGATGCTAGGTCAGGCAAAGACCATGATACAAGCTGAGATTGATTCTGCTTGTGAACTTATCGACTTTTTCAGGTAAGGAGTGATTTATAAAGATCGATTATCGTATCGAGGTGAATTGATAAAATAGATAACCTGGGCCAATAAAATCTTCCAAGTTTTAATTTCAAATGTGTACTAGGTGTCCTATTTCTAATGTTTAGCATCTCTGTTTGCTTCTTTAAACCACACATAAACGACATGACGTACATGCTCTTTCCACTGTCGTTGGTATTCTAATAAGCTTATACAGTATCATGTAAATAGCTAAGGGATCTGGGTTTGAATGGCATATCACAGTAGGCCTACATTTTTACGACAATTGGACTTTTTCCTCTGCCACTTTCTCACGCTCGTAGCGCCACCTTCCTTAGTACAAGCCCAAAGCTAGATGATCCACATGGCCGTGCCTAAAGAACTTTGCAGAGTGAGTCATTCAGTCATGTCTTACTTTGTTGATGATTTGTGTGTGTGATTGGGGAAAGAAGAAAGAAGACCAACAGCTTACCTTAAACGAGATGGGCAGCTGCGTGAAAATGGCTGGTTGTAAAAAGTAGAATTTAAGGCCGGTACCACAGTGGCACAACCTGCAAAATGCTTTGCGTGCAAAACCCAAGTGATAATTGTGAATGAAAACTGGTAAAATAAGTGGTTTGTCAATTTTTAGACCATAATTTTGAAGATTCAAAGTTTTAAGAAATGTGAATGCACGAACAATCCAGAGTAGGCCCCCGCCTATGTAGACCTATACATACTTCAGTGATAAAAACAAACTAATATTTGAAAACGGAGCCTACTACTAGCGGCTAGCCTACTTTTAGTAACGTTGCTCACCCCGAAGCTAAATTTTTCTGTAGGTTTCAGAACTTTACGGTGATTTCCTGCATTGGTGATTTTTGTCGTCTCACGGTGGGGGGGGGGGGGGGGGGGGGGGGCGTGAAGAAAACGTTCAAACTTGAATTGTAATAGTAGAGTTTAAATGTTTAGACAAACGTTTTTGTCCATCCTAAATTGAACGATTTTGTATTTTTCATTCTTCCAGATTCAAGTCAAGTTACTATTACTGGATTTGATTAGCAAACTTAAAATGCAAAACTTGTTTCTAACGCCAATCAATGCATTCTTTAAAAAAATTTTACTGATTACATAATCTTTGTCCTGTTTCAGGTTTAATGCATTTGCTGTCAAAGATCTGACTAAATATCAACCTATCAGTGAGAAGCCCTCGGAAACTCTAAATACCCTACGATACCGTGGATTAGAAGGCTTTGTGGCAGCGGTTTCACCCTTCAACTTCACTGCCATTGGTGGAAACTTGGCCTACACTCCAGCACTAATGGTATGTACCATGAGAGTCATTTAGGAGCCAATACTAAAGCTCTGCTCTACTGCTTCATAATTCCCTAGCAAAATTTAAAAAATGTAAATTACGATAAAAAAATAAAATAAATTTTCGTTATGCCACCACTAGGCATCATTCATGCATGAGTCTTAGGCCAGCGTAGTGGCAGACTGAGGAAAGCTTGCTGTGTATCACACGTGTTGTAATGGAGTGTCAGCTCGGGATTTGACTACCGGTCCAGTATACTGTACAGTGTAAGATTACATGGCTTTCTATTAGTTAGGCTATTGCTATAGCATTATAGTTATAAGTAGTATCAAGCAGCAAATATCAAGAAACTGTTTTAAAAATATATGTATAACTTGTAATGAACAAGTTTGCAATGTTATTGTTAAGGATGTGTTACAACTTTTAAGTGATTCGTGCATTGTGAACTTTTAAATAACATTTTTTGCATGTAGGCCTTTGCATTACCGGTACCGATATATAATTTTAAAGCGTATAACATAAATGTTGTCAACTGTTACCATACTTGCTAGTGAGATAATGTTTGTCCAATAGGGATATGATATGCTCCAAGTCTGGAGGTCAAAGAAAATGGCAGCTATTCTCCTTGTGGTAGAAATGCTACGGAGAACAAGCTTGCTAAGTTCCAAGTTCTGTTTGTGGAACACTGTTGTAAATAAAAATCATTGGACTTCCCACTGTTATTAATATTTTTATTTTTATTTAAAATGTGGAACACTGTGTTATAGCGGAAGTGTTGGGACACTCTGCAACTTAACTGACAGTTAAGTGATGATAACAGGTGTATCACATGTTGTAACTGGGCCTTACAAGTAGGGCTGGGCAAAAATAGATATTTTGATACGATATCGATAAGTGGAAATATTTTCGATATCGATATTTGGCTTCATATTGATATTTGGCTTCATATCGAAAAAAGCTAGGCCTCCAAAAAAACTTGGCCTACACTCCAGCACTAATGGATGTACATGAGCAGGCTCAAAATTTACATAATGTTAGTACAGCCAAATTTTCTAGTAGCCAGAACACTAGGCTAATTGTTCAACCAATGCATCGCCATCGAGTCGACAAATCTAATATAATGTAACACAGTCTTGCCGCTCTTGCGGGTGGGTGGCCTACCTGTCACGATGATTTACTGCACTTTCCAGATGTTGAAGAAGACTCAGCCAAAGTGTGTCACTTGTGACCTTGTGAGTGCCTTGTGGTTTGGCAGAGAAGTACCACTGTCCAATGCCTTTTGAGGTTGGAAATCTTGTAGTGAAGGTCCATTGAGATGGATCATCATTAAGTTGTTTAATGTAGATGAATCAATGCATGAACGCTTGTCGTTTTTTATCATGTTCATGTGACTGAAGCCACGTTCACAAGAGCCTGTGGAAGTGGGTAAAACGGCCATTATTGACCGCAAATGGCCAAGCACTGGAAATCTGTCTTGTCTGGCCAAAGCTTTTTCAATTTTTCAATCAGTTCATCAATTGGCAAACCCTGACCCACTATTTTAAACTCATACCATTCTGCCATCAGAGATTGCTTTTTAGATTTATTTTCATCATCTGAATCACTAGGAAAGATGTGGCGCTTGAAGTGATTTGCAAGGAATTGAATCTTATCATTTCCAAAATTTTCCAAGGTATCCTTAGGCCAGAGAAAAGTGTCAAACACAGAAGAAGCCTGACAACTTCTGTGTCTGAATCTAAAAATCTTTTTTTAAGATATTTCACTCCACCCTTTATTTTTAGAAATCTCAGGATATTTTGAACATAATGAACATTTTGCAATGCCATTTTCAAACTTTAACCATGTTAATTCATCACACCACTTTTCTTGAATAGCCTTTTCCCATCTTTTGTTTGTTAACTCTCAATAGAGTCGGACGATGCGCTCATAGTCGCACTCGCAGTCGCAGGCCTAGGGTTAGGAAGAACTAGGCGGCGGTCTACTGATGATTCTTGTAGCCCTAGCCCTAGGCCTAGGCCTACCCCTACCTCATCATGTTGTTGCACCGGTCCCGTAACCTCACTTTGATCTAGGCCTGCATCTTGGCCTGGGCTCAAACACGTCGCCGTAGACGGAACAGCACTTTTAAAGAACGAGAAAAGAGTCTTTTGTTTCCCTGCCATTACACTTGCATTGCATAACACAACACCGACGGCAAACACACGAGAACTTGAAGACTGAACACGCCACAGGTGGAAAACACTGATGTCAGTCTAAACTAGGCCACTAGGCACATTGACTGACGCCGTGATGGAAACGATTGTAAAACTCGACGAGTCGAAGCAGGCTTGGAATCGATCGATCGAACTGAATAACGACGTGGTGATCTTGGCTGTAGTCACACTTTGATTGGTGCAGCGTGTGGCTTGGGTGAGCGGGTGGGGGATCGGCGAGGGCGGGTCGACTACGAAGCCACGCCCTAGCTAGCCATTGCCGCTGGAAATACGTATGTCGGATAGCGGGCGGGAAAATTTGAATCTGAATTTATTGGAAATATCCGTAGTAAAGGCCCATATTGTGCTACATTATATGGGTCGCCAGGGTCAAATTTTTAGTCGCCAGTGGCGACCTGGCGACCGCATTTTTGGAGGCCTGACCATGAGAGTCATTTAGGAGCCAATACTAAAGCTCTGCTCTACTGCTTCATAATTCCCTAGCAAAATTTAAAAAATGTAAATTACGATAAAAAAATAAAATAAATTTTCGTTATGCCACCACTAGGCATCATTCATGCATGAGTCTTAGGCCAGCGTAGTGGCAGACTGAGGAAAGCTTGCTGTGTATCACACGTGTTGTAATGGAGTGTCAGCTCGGGATTTGACTACCGGTCCAGTATACTGTACAGTGTAAGATTACATGGCTTTCTATTAGTTAGGCTATCGCTATAGCATTATAGTTATTAAGTAGTATCAAGCAGCAAATATCAAGAAACTGTTTTAAAAATATATGTATTATAACTTGTAATGAACAAGTTTGCAATGTTATTGTTAAGGATGTGTTACAACTTTTAAGTGATTCGTGCATTGTGAACTTTTAAATAACATTTTTTGCATGTAGGCCTTTGCATTACCGGTACCGATATATAATTTTAAAGCGTATAACATAAATGTTGTCAACTGTTGTTACCATACTTGCTAGTGAGATAATGTTTGTCCAATACGGATATGATATGCTCCAAGTCTGGAGGTCAAAGAAAATGGCAGCTATTCTCCTTGTGGTAGAAATGCTACGGAGAACAAGCTTGCTAAGTTCCAAGTTCTGTTTGTGGAACACTGTTGTAAATAAAAATCATTGGACTTCCCACTGTTATTAATATTTTTATTTTTATTTAAAATGTGGAACACTGTGTTATAGCGGAAGTGTTGGGACACTCTGCAACTTAACTGACAGTTAAGTGATGATAACAGGTGTATCACATGTTGTAACTGGGCCTTACAAGTAGGGCTGGGCAAAAATAGATATTTTGATACGATATCGATAAGTGGAAATATTTTCGATATCGATATTTGTAGGGGTGTGCGAATCCAATTTTTCATTTCGAATCCGAATCTCGAATCCCAAACACAAAGATTCGCGAATCCGAATCCGAATCCAAAATTGGTTTACCTCACACGGAACAAGTAACATAAAGAAATGCCATAATTTCATGGTCCCGTGCTGTTTTTCATTGTTTTTACCACGTTTTCGAGACTCCGTGACATCTTCAGCCAATCAACAACACTTCATCCATCCAGCCTTCTCTGAACGTGAAGTATTTATCTCCGCGGTAGGCCTATCTTATCTTTTGGCACTGTTCTACTTTTCAAGATAACATCGCGAGGAAACTTCTTGCTGTCATTTAAGAGCACATTAGTAGGCCTAAACATAACATGTATTGTATGGACCCGCACTTATTATTACGTACGAGTTCGGAGATGGACATCGTTCACGTAATGCAAACGCATCGCTATGTGAAGGGAGACTGACTGACTGACGTAAACACGGCGCCCGCCTGTCATCTGAGTTGGCAGCCGGCCGGCTAGGGCTCGTGTGAGAGAGAGAGAGAGAGCGGCGCTGCGCCGTCCGCTTGCGCAACGCCTGCAGGCAGCCTGCCAGCATCGTCCAAGAGAGAAGAGAGGAGAGAGCGCATTGTTGTTTTTCGAATGCTACGTGCAAGAAAAACATCGCTTTTTCTTGAACAACAAGATGCGAACGGAAATTCTTCGTTTACGTACGCGGCGGCCATGTTATCACGTGATCGATTGCAAACTATTAAATCGACCTATCGATTTATTAGCGTGTTTCTCGGGAGTTTGGCGCCGGATTCGAATTTTCGAATACTTCGAATTTTTACGATTTCGGATTCGAACAACGAATCGAATTCGAATCCTGCAAGATTCGATTCGGATTCGATAATTTCGAAGCTTCGCACACCCCTAGATATTTGGCTTCATATTGATATTTGGCTTCATATCGAAATATCGAAATATACACCAAAAAATGATAAATTTAGTAATTTTGGTGGAGGTGCCGGCTAGGTAGTCTAAATTAAATTAACCTGGCTGGTGCATATGGTGGAGGAGCCGGGTCATAAAACGCGATAGTGAGATAGTAAAAATCGCTAAATAGGTTTATGGTGATACCTTATCCCACACCTTATACCACAAATCATGAAAAATAGACCCACTATTTTACAAATTTTTTGATTTAAAAAAAAAATTTACAAACTAGCATTTTGATTTATCGATATCATATCAAAATTTTTCGTGTGGTATCGATAATTGAATGATATGTCATAGCCCAGCACTACTTCTAAGTATTATGGTTTGTTTTTCACGTAGGGTTGCAGTGTGGTATGGAAACCCTCAGACACTGCTGTTCTTAGTAATTATGTCATCTACAAGATCATGAGGGAAGCTGGGCTGCCTCCAGGAGTTGTTAACTTCGTACCTGCCGATGGACCAGTTTTTGGAAACACGATTACTTCTTCATATAATTTCGCAGGGCTTAACTTCACAGGATCTGTGGCGTAAGTTATATTCTTATTTCTTGCTTATGGGTGTACACTTGCTTAATTTTTCAATAAGCTTTTATTAGTCTGAAGTATTAGCCTGTTAAGTGTTAATGTTGTATACTCACTTAACAAAGCATTTCTGCTGCCTAAAATATATTGGTTCGGGCCTTTCTTCTTAAGCTGTCAAATAATAAAGTAAAATAATAAAATGTGTGCCGAACAAATCCAAACAATATTATAACTATGAAACCTCCATGCAATTTTTTGGGGATGGCTATAATTAATTAAAATAATTATACATTCTTGCTTCTTGGTCATAATTTGAATATCAGTTTCACATACCCGGTATAGATTAAAAATTTAAGTCCTACCATTTACCAAATGGCCATTAATTTTTCTATTATTGGCTTGCTCATGATTTTGCCACACACGGTACTTGAATCAATAAAAGTGTGGTTTATAGCTAGATAGTAATGTTACTGTAATTATATTTAGTTAAAACTAGCCTAAATTAGGTGGCATAGTTCTAGTTATTCTAGTCATCAGTGTCTAACTCTAAATCATCAACTTATTCTTTTTCACAGACCTGTATAAAAAAAAATAATACAAAGTGAGGTTATATTCGAGTATACTAAACCTAAGATTTTGCTTATTTTAATTCTACCTACCTCAGCTTTTTCAGCTCAACCTATGCAAGAAGGACTGACTTTTTGCACTTCAATTCGCTGCAAAATTGACTCCTTCCTTTTATACGTAAGAATTTTCATATCATCTAAAACGTTTTGATTGCTCTTTCGTAACAGAACGTTCAACCACCTCTCGACTCAAGTTGGCGACAATGTTGGTTTCTACCGTGGGTACCCACGTCTCATAGGGGAGTGTGGAGGTAAAAACTACCACTTTATTCACCCTTCGGCTGAAACACCACTTTCCGTTTTTGTTATGGGAACAGTCGTAGCAGTAAATAAACTACATATAATTAAAAATAAAAACAGTTTAGGCTTAAATGAAAAAAATCTATGTATATGCCAAGTGAACTAAATGTGAGGCAGCAAAGTAGGCACTCTGTGTTTGTGTTCTTCCTTCTCTACAAATCTAGCCTTTAACATTTTTTTTTCATTTGATCATATTTGTATGGTATTGTATTCCATTCTTGACCTACATTCCTTAAAGGCATTGTCCGGGTTTCCAACAAGTGTCTTTTAAATAACTCTTAACATTATATAAGAAAAGAATGTATTTGCAAAAAATGCCTATTGAGGGTGGTGTGGGTCGTACGGGGCTTTCTTTTCAACCTCGCTCTTGCTACCTGCTACGGAGCGAACTATTCAGTGTGTACGTCGGACGTCCGAACTCTTTAGTTAACCGTTAAGTTTTGTAAATGAGAATTGTAGTTTCATATCGTACGTGTTTTATATTTTATTCCAGCGCTGATCATCATTTCTGCTGCGTGATTTTAGTTATTAGCACTAGTGTTTTAATTCAACATTTTGAGCGAGTTTTTAGTGGCAATGTTTAACTTTGTGTAAGCCTGAGTAGTTGAAAGTTGTAACTTGTAATAATTACATATTTACATTCAAAACTACTATTTCGTGTTTTATAACTCAAACTGTGACTCGCGTGTGAATAGTTACATATCTGTGCTCAGGGCCAACGTAAGCGAGATTACATTTGGCCACCCCCAGTGCCCAGTAGTGTCATCCAAAAATTATTTAAAGGTAAACGATATTTGAAAAAAAAATTACACCATACTACAGTTATTTCGTCATGTTTTAACTGAAAAAATGGCAAGTCAATGGATTTCAGTTTTGTTTGTGAAGGATATACACTGTTGATTTTGGACGTAAACAAATTGTCAATTATTGATTGCCTAACTAAACCATCATGTGTATAAAAGTAAGTTTTGCACAATAATAAAGACATTTTTTAAATAACTTAAGTTTATACCTCAAGAACTAAAACTAAACTTCCTGCACTCGGATCTAAAAACTTTTAAAATGCACGTAAAGTTAAATATGTTACCCCCCCCCCCCCCCCCCCCCCCGCCGGTTCCTACGCCACTGCTGGACAGATAAAACGACACGAGGGCAGAGAGTGGTAGCTATACTCCCCACTCGGCACTAGTTTCGGAAGGAATAGTATTTCTCTCGTAATGATTAACTTAAGTCAAACAATATTATGGAAATCAATCCAGAAATTAAAAAAATCCATCTCTGCGGGGTAAATCAATTACACCTACAGCAGTGTTTACCGATTAATGAAATTGAGAAAATCAAACAATAAAGAAACCATCGAAAATGTGAAATCTGATCTTCCATAATCTGAATGAGTCTTTTGGCCACCTTTTGCGTTCGAGAGCTGACAATACGGGAGTACAGATTCATGTGAAACGTCAATGTTTGGTAAAGTGTTGAATGTTACATTTTTGTTATACTATAAAAACTTTAATTGAGTTAGTATTCAGAAACAGTGATATTTATCTTGTTCTTTCAACATGTAAAATCGGTTATTAGAAGTGTCAGGGCGGCAATGCCACCCCTAGAAAATTCGCCATAAGCTGCCGCCTACGGCACGGCAGCGAGCTTGAGCGAGGCCTTCCTCGGCTGGAGCCAGCCTAGCAGGTAGCCCTGCAGTGACGTCACCATAGGCGGTCTACGCGCTGTGCAGGGCTTTAGTAAAAGCGTGATTATTTGAGTTCCATAAGTCTCAGCGACCTGGATTTTGTTGTATTGTTCTTGAATTGAATCAAGGCACCTTCTGAGGAGCTTGTTATGCAAACCAAGACAATTCCTTTAATGCCATTAAATTTCCTCCCTCCTCTCTTCCATGATACCTTATTTTATTATATTATGGAACTTAAAAAAAGTTTGAACCAAGAAAAAAACGTTGAGTTTGAAAAAAGTTTGATTTTCTTTTTCTAATTTGTAGTGGTGTGCGGATACCCATAATTTGACATATTATAGTAAAAAAAGGCTCTTGATTTTGCAGGTCTAAACAAAAAAAAGAAATGTTTGGACATGGTGGAGTCCAGAAGTTACATACTTTCTTAGTGGAGGTGCCGGTCCAGACTTATCACTATTTTACCTACTATAACTGTTAGATATCCATTTAAGTTTGGTTCATGTTCATTTCAGGTTTGGTTCAAAGTTTTAAAGAAGTTCAATGAACAACTCATCTGAAAGTTCGAGTTTGGTTTGAAATTAAAAATCCAGGTTTGCATCACCTCTCTCTATCTTATCCTAACGTAACGTTCCATATTGTACGACTCTCCCACTGGTATTCCTGGCAACCCTGTACTTAACACCCAATAGAAAACAATAGTCAGTATAGCGTCAGGTTTGGGGTATGATTCAAGTGCATATAATGATGCACAGTAAACGGAAAGTCGAAATAAAGTCCTGCCAAGGCACTTGTAACGATCAAACCATGCCCACAATGGACCGTGACAAGCAGACGACCAAGAAGGAACGTTTCAACTTCTCCAATCTATGCCGAGTACGAATTTAAATGAGGGTGTTCATTCATGTTCCCAAGACTGGAAACATTTTTAGGTTATTAAGTTCACTGTTCAGAGATTTCAATGGTTTGCTGAATTTTGGAGCTTTTTCCCGTTGGTAGTAAAATAGATGTTTTCATTTTCAATACACTCATATTATTTATTATTAGATCATATTCAATCTATGTCTTTTTGGTATTTGTCAAAAGATTTAAATTTTAAATTTTTTTTTTCTCTTTAAAACAGGTAATAGATGGGCTCGTAAAAGAGCTGAAAGAAGTGAAAATGGGGGATGTCCGTGATACCAGCAACTTTGTATCAGCAGTAATTGATGAAAAGGCTTACAACAGAATTAAGGGTTATATTGATTATGCCAAGGAATCAAGTGGGGCCACAATAATTTCTGGTGGAAAGTGTGACAACAGGTAAGCCCATCTTTGTTGGTTTCATTTAATAGTCTGCCTATCTTCTGATAGACTATAGTAGCACCCTGCCTATTAGTATATGGATTTGGTTGATAGTAAATGCCTAGAGGCAAGTTAATGTATGGTGGGGAAAGATTGATAAACAATAGCAATTGCATTTAATTTTAATTACAATTTGCCAATACATTTTATAATAATAAATAACCATTCACCAATACATATATATTTATCTCTTCAATTTTCACACGGCTACCGAATACTTTTAACTTTAAAAGTAATAATATGTTGGTTCCTTCCTGTTTATTTTAAAAAATATTTAAAGTGTATGTGGCTGATGTTGTACGAACTTCCATTCTTGATGCCTTCTGTCCTCCCACCCTTGTTACGTCCAGGCGTCTGGTCTACGCCCATCTTTGTTTGTTGTTTGAATGTCCATGTACAGTGATAAGGTTCGATCAGCAGGCCCCAACCCTCCCTCATCTGTGAGTGTGACCTAGTATTCGAGTTCCTTCTGCAAGGTTTTCACCCATACTGGGCTGTGATCACAGGGCTTAAAATCAGTCATGTAGGTTATTAACTGGTACCATGGTGGTCTTGTCTTTGTACCTTAATCACAATGTTTTTTATGTCCTGGCCATATCGGTCAATATTTCATCATTTTATATGACTTAGAATTCTGGAAATTTCATTCTCACAATGATCTTCTGTTCATTAATGAATTACGCAATGAATGTTTTTGTAATTACTAATTACAAATGTTATCATTTCTCTTGTTTTGCTCTGCCTACCTAGGCCTAAAGGTAGTACGTGTATGTCAAAGTAATTCCACTTACCTCATACCGCCAGCTCAGCCAATGTCTGTGCGCCCGTCTGGTCAAAGATCTTGCGGATTTAAGAAAAAGGGCCCGGTTGGCATTGGGATTTATTCAATTTTCACTTGCCACGAGGTTGGCTAGGTAGTCCGGGGTCTGCGGCAATGCCCCAGCTGCAGGAGGCTTTATCGCCCACCATAGGCGAGATTTTATGGAAAAGTGCCCTTGTAAGATGGCCTAAAACACGTTTTCTGGCAAATTTCCATTGAATCATGAATAAGGTTTAAATTTTAAAGCCAATATTGCTTTGTAGATTGCTTACCTGATTGAAATCGGTCTGCTTGGGAGTGAAAAGACTGCACACAAAATATAATGAGCAATAGTCTACATTCAGATGGCTAGTCTCACAAAGCAAGTCAATTTGTAGAACACTGCCTAGTGCCTATAGGATAGATTACACGTCTTTCACCCGAATCACCTCGACCACGACTAAGGGCAAATACAGCTCACTGATTTTGAGGCAAGATGTTTACTATGTCATATTTATTGCTGGTGTCGTTCCTGAATCTTCCTTTTTGTTTGCAAGCCCGACTGTCCGCCGGCATTGTCATAAAAAGGCCCACATCTATGGGTCGAGGTACCTGCTCATTGAAGTTGGCAAGGTTTGAAGGATGCTAAAATAACTGACTTTCCTCGGATTTAGATAATGCACATCCGCTTTTACGTTTACAAAGCGCTGTTTCTCAGAATCTTGTAAATCTGCTTTGAACGTGACTCTGCCACCTCTTACCCTACCCTTACTTTCTAACCAGTAACAACCTGTCATTATTATGAAACCATCGTACTAATCTCTTCAGGTAATCTGACAGGCATTGATTCTCCGCCATTTAAAATTTCAACAAAGATTGAAAAAATGCTAAAGACGAACATTGTATATTTGTAACCGATGGGGGACTGAGAGCCCTGGGGCCCGACCGGCATTTGTCGACCTTGCCGCCCGTTAAATCTTTCCCTGGGTCTAAGTGGTGTAGTGTGTAGTGGGGTCCTAGGTACGGTGTGTGTGTAGGTGTCTAAATAATTTGATTTAATTGTGTGTTAAATAAGGTAAAAATATAAATATGTGAACATATGGTATTCTTCTGTTTTCAGTACAGGGTATTTCATTGAGCCAACAGTGATCCAAGTAAATGACATTAAGGATAAGCTGATGACTGAAGAAATCTTTGGACCAGTATTAACTGTTTTCAAGTACGCAGATAAAGATGTCTTGCCAACTTTGACCACGTGTTGTGACAGCACTCCATACGCTTTAACTGGGGCCATATTTGCTCATGATCAGTGAGTATCTTTAATGCATGGATCCTAGTTTATAATTAATTTTTGTTTATTTGCATCCTCATTCTACATTCTTTCATTATACTATAAAAGAATATAGAGATGTGTAAACATGTAAACACAATAAATGCTGTAGGGGCCTATGTATACTACTTCATGATCAAAAACTAGTATTATTTAAATGTGACAAAATAAGTTTTTATCAACCTACAGTAAAAATACATTAAAAGGGATGGGTTCAAAATTAGTTGAAACATTATTTTTTCTTCTCTTGTTGGTAATGTTCATTTCAAATTTTCTGCGCTTCTCCTGCCAACTTTCTTGCATGATCATGCATTTACGTACGTAAGTCGTACAACTCTTAATATTGGCCAGTCTACCGAAATATTTACTTAAAATAAGTTGTGTTCATTTATGTAAGTAGGCCTACTTTCTAGTTTTAATGCTGAGTGTCAATGGTTTTAAAAGGTGTGTGTGTGTGTAATTTTTTCCTAATCTGTGGCCACAGAATGAAGGCGACAGTGCTGCAATCTCTCGGCTGTGGCATTCTTAACTGAGGCTAACTCTAATAACTTTTGTTTGCTATTTTGCAGGAAATTTTTAAAATATGCTGTTGACAACATGATGGAGTCTGCTGGAAACTTCTACATCAACGATAAGTCCACAGGTTCCGTTGTTGGACAGCAACCGTTCGGCGGTGCCAGAAAGTCTGGTATGTAGAATGACATCATGTTGTGCTATTATTGTATAAAGTAATGCGCATTATCAAAGATTTTGCGCTCTGCACCCCCTATGCTTACAGTCATTGACATTTCTTTGGACATTTTTGGCATATAGCGGTGAATTACTGGTTCTAATCACAAAAACATTACAAATCATTATTAAATATACAAATTAGATTTGAGAGTTAAAGAAATAAATTTACAATAAGATTGTAGTGGCATAGTATCTACTTGCTTCGAGTGCCTGTTGGAAAACAAATACAGTGCTATTTTATGATGCGGCTACTGCCCAGAATAGGGGGCGAGGAAGAAATCATATATTTTAGCAAGCAACATTTTATTCAAACTTAACAACAGTCGTACCATACAGCTGGTTTGCCTACCTAATCTTAACAATTCTACTCTGTTAAGTCTCCTATCTATTTGTACATTACATTATTTATATTTTATACATAACCTGAACCTGTACTTTTTGTATTCTCCAGGTACCAATGATAAGGCTGGTGGACCACATTACATTCTTCGTTGGACATCTCCTCAATCTATCAAGGAGACGTTCGTTCCCCTCACAGGGTGGACGTACCCATACATGAGCAAGTAATTTGGTTAACTATGTATATTAAACTACATAAAGAAGAAACTATTAATTATTGGTAATATAAAACTGTGATACATAACCTTAGCTACACTTACAAATTTGGAAGTTTTGCAATAAAATCCACACTTGTGTGTTTGTATGTATATTTATATATATATTTGTGATAATTTGAGACATTCAAGCGAGAGCCTGCAAGTGACGACGAAAGTCGAATAGATGTGTATTGTGTGGTGACGGGGAAGTGAGCCCAGGACTTTCGCTTACTGTAAAATTCAAGTCTTACGTCACATATATACATATATTTATATACACATGTGTTTTCAGATTTTTGTGATTGAGTTGTAGGCTAATGTCAGTAAAAAATATAGGGATTCACCATGTACCTTGCTTACTAGTACAATCTTAAGACATATGTTGTGGATCTTTGCACTGGTCCACTAATATTACAATAATGGTCCTGTCAGGCGAGATGTGTCGTCGTTACCACACTTGGCACTGTCACTAACTGCACTAGGTAGTTGAAGACGCGTTGGCTACATGCATCCAAGAGCGAGGCAAAACATTGCAAAGAACGACAGTGTCCTGCAGAGGACAGAACATGTAAGCAAGGAATGTGCTGAATCTGTATAAGTTTTAACAATGACATCTATATACATATGTTAATTCGTAAGTTTTCGCGGGCATATTGTATCTAACTTTTGACTTCATGGACATTCTACCCCTCAAAATACTCTATGTTTTGCCGGAATGACGTTAAACTTGGTCTCGAATCACGTTTTTACATTTATCATAGTCAAGAGCATGTAATTGGCTGCTTGTCGGGGTGCATCCTCGATAATTTCTGTATTCCTCCTTTGAGGAAGGGGGAGGGGAGGTGCAGGGTGACAAGGTTGTATTGCCAATGTTGCTAGGTGGCTCTGTTGCAGTGGCCTATGTTGAACTTGACTTGTGGCCATGCCAGATCTGAGTCAGCGGAAATGTTGAGTGTCGGGGTACAGACCTCGATAGAAACTAAAGGAAGCAGTGGATTATCTTGGAAGATAATTATATATATATATATATAATATATATTAATATTATAGTATACATATTGGGGATGTCAAACGATTAATTATTCCCGAACAATATCGAGTCCTGATGATGGTTAATCGAAAATAATTGTTTTAAAATGTATTACCCGATAATGACATTGATCGATAGAGGTAATAATTGAACCCGCGTTTTTAACATTGTTTTTAATATTTATTTATTAAGTACAACCAAAATTTTAATCTGTTTTGACCACTTTCCTAAATAAATATCAAACTGAAATTGTTGATTTATCAGTATTTTAACCCTCTTTCTCATCCATCCATACGAATGAATCATTTATTAATTAAGGTATAATTAATTACCCTAATAGTACCTTGAAAACACATGCACTAGTTAACGATTATTGATTATTGATTGATATTGAATTGTTTGTGGATATATCGATCAACAATCAACAATCATTTGACATCCCTAAAATATTCATATATAGGTCTAGGCCTATTTAGACAGATATGAAAGAACTGCTCCACCTAGGATTGAACCCGGGGCCCCCAACCAATGTTAAACATCAGATTCAATCCCCGGTGGAGTCACTTTTTAAATTTCTGACTGAAGTACCATCATACCAGCATCATAGTTGCCTACATGAAAATCGATGTAACATTTATAAACGTATACAATATATGATTTGATTAATTTTACAGTAATAACCAAGTGCATCTGCATACTGTATTTAACAACATACAGAACTGTTTTTTCTCTACATTTTATTAGGCTAGCCTCCCATTCTAAAGCTGATTATATAAATCAATAAAAAACGCAAGAAGCATTACAAATATAAACAAATGGATAGTGAGTATCACTCCTCCCTGTGAAGTAAGCAAACCTCAAACAATTTAACAGCAATGTCACAGTACTCTTAACTACCTTGTGTGTTGCCAATCATCAAAACCAAATCACTGTATGAAACTCCTTACTGACTTTGCATCATCATTCTAGTATTTCCATTTATTCAGTTTCTCACTCGTTTGTTCTTGTTTAACCGGGAACCTTATCCGACCTGTCCAGTGCAGAAACATTGTAACCTGGAGATGGTTCTACTGCACAAATCTATCAGTCATAACGGGTTTTTATGTCTGGACTGGACTAAAGATTGGCGTTGTCTAGCTTGTTAAAGTTACGAACTGTGTATTTCTCGGTCATAAATATCTCTTGGAATCCGACTGGACAGATTGCTATTGGCTAGCCATGGCAAGACACTATCGATGAATTAAATTACCTTGACATGTGAGTGAGATGATATAGGTATCCACATCCAACATATTGACTGCAAGCTGGTGCTGCTAGTCGTCTTCTGGCAATAATCTGGGAATAATCTCCACATGGATTCTCATGGACATTTTCTATCTTCCAAATGTATTTTGTCGGTAAGCTACCATTATTTCGGCTCGGGTTCTGTCTGTTGAATAATGACTGAGTAGATCTTTTCTTTAGCCAGTACAGTAAATATTGCCATATACTAGTAGCTTGAACATATGGCAAATATGCAGTGGCTCTCGGTTGAACGAATTTGTCAATATTTTATTTGGTATAACCTGCTCGGGAAAATTGTTTGTGGTTTGGTCTTTTCACTGAGCAGTGTGTTTTTGTTTTCTATTTATTGTTTAACTTTTGTAGTGCTTCTTGATGTTTGATGTTGTTTTATAAAACTTCTGAGAATGGGATTGAAACATTGATGTTAAGAATAGTAGGCCTATATTGTTTTTCAAGTGGCCCCTACACATGATAATTTTAGTAACATTTATCTTAACATAGGCCCTACATAATATTATGGATCTCGAAAGCTTACGACAAAATATATTTATACAATATATTAGGGTTGCATTTCTCCTAAACGATCGATAATCGATTCAGTCTTCCAGATTTAACTATTGATATTATAGCTAAAGAAGCACCTCACTTGAGATTTCATGTTCATGTGTACCAAGAATTTAGTGAATTGACTTGACGTACATAATAAAATATTGTTGTTGTATCCCCTATAAAAGGGTATAAACAAATTTTTTGACAAATATGTTTACTTTTATGCAAAGATGTTCTTTCAATAATAACCAATAATCTTGCTAATGAACACTACTAGTTCAATCTACATAATGTAAGCTCACACTGCCAAGCCAGTAACGACAAATTGCACCTTGTTGGGCAGTAAATTGACTCGCCTACTCCCTCAACGCTACTCAACTTGTGTAGGTTTGACTAACTAACTAAGGATTAGGTGGGCGGCTGGCTCTGCTTGTAATTTATATTTCTTTCTTTCTTTTTTTTTTCTTTCTTTCTTCTATAGGAAGCCTGTTAGTCAAGCATTTTAAGTTTATATCAATACATATACTACAAGCTTTATTAGTGTATATTTTAATTTAAAATTTTTATACACCTATGGGAGTGTTTCGCAATTAATGAGATTGCGTAATAAGCTTTATTAGGTTTAATGATCATGCTAACCAGTCCTAGAGTGACTGTCCATCGAGAAATAAAACGGGAAGAGATGTAATGTAATGTTATCGTCACAATCCTCAAATTTGTGGCGGCGAGCTCTACATATTGTTCGCAAAATAAACTATAGTGAGTTATAGATAGATAGAAACGAGGCTTTAAATACCAAACAACAAAAGCCTAAAATGCACAGCATAGCACCTGCAACTTTTACACTCAAAAGTGAACCAGATAAATAAAACTATATGTTTGATGGTTTCTCATTTAATTTTAACTGCAGGAGGGTGTCATTATGATGTCTCCTCCTTTAGTTGCCTCTTACGAAAGAACGAGTGGTACACAATAGTGATAAGATAACCTTATTGGAAGGATAGCATCCTAGTCTCTTAAAGTCCCTAGGCAAATTGAAACTATTATACATTAAATCAGATTTAAGTGTAGTATAGATATAAGTGTATAGTAATTAAATAACAGTGAAATTGTAAATTTTACTAGTTTCGTTATTGTAATTCATAAATGTGCAATGTACAATAAGTGAGGATGCTAATAAACTAACTTTATTAATAGTTATCGATACACTTGGCATCAGTGTAAATCACAGTAGAAAAATACTGTTTATAGCTCCAGCATAGCCACAACTGTTTTGTTGATACCGGTAGTGCTGTTGTTCTGTAGTCGCAAAATTAGCTACCACTGGTGCTATGTGCCACTAAGTTTGAATTTGAAGGTTCCAGTCTTCCAATTTGCACCCCTTGTAATTGTGACTGTCCAGTCCTGCACCCTGGCTATGAGTGAATTTAGAGTCTCCAGCCACTAGTTGCCTTTCAGTCGAGTAGGTTAGGGGAGTCAAATCACATCTAGTGCTAGCTCTTTGGAAAGTCATTTACTTTCATTCAATAAGTACTATCCATTGATTCCTCTTGTACAGGCACTGGTTGAAGTTTTCGCTTGTCCATGACTTGTAATATTCGGGCTTTACTACACCAATGGATCTGTATCTTATTTCCAATAAAAGAATTGCATTTTTTTTTAAATTGAATCATAAACCACCGCTTACAAGGTGTTATAGAGAATTGTATGTTTTGAGCTAGCATATTTATTCCACCTACATCAACCCACATAAATGATAGTTTCACATTTTTATTTTTTAAGCCACATCATGGGTATGTCACATTTGGGCATTAAATTTAATTTTAATGCTTTGCCTCTTGAATGTAGACTTGTATAAACATCTCGTGCAAAAGAACCAGTATCTAAACTTTGAAAATAATTTAAATTTCTTACCCTTTTTCACATGTATTATTTTAGTAGAACTGTTTAAAAATAAACTTTTGTATACAGTACATGCGGTAAACTTTGTTATCTCCCTACTAGCACCTGATAAAATATTCCCACCATTTATGAACCCAAATTTATAAACCATGTTACCATGTAACATTATTTTTAAAGCTGCTTAACCTGGACTAGAGTAAATGCTCAAATATTTTTATGCGAGGGTATGTGTGGCTTTTACCATGAAAGTTTTGAAACAACAGCCTTGATCATGTTTGGGGGAGTATTGACATAACAATATTTATGTATGCCACTACGGTAGATTGTTAATTGAAGCCGATTCCATGAAAACTGGTAATTTTGATTCGATTATCGATCAACTTACAAAAATCTCGATAATTGATTCAATACGCATGATTATCGATATAGAAATCCATGTAACAACAGCAATCCTAATATATACACTACTGCCTGCTTCACAATGCAACTAATTATTCCCTTTTACTGCCTGGCCATTTTCACAGTGTCAATTGTTATGTTATTCACTGTTTGACATAACCAAGGGCCCAGGTTTGTTTTTGTTTACAAACAATGATAACAAAACAGGGAGCTCAGCGGTGTAGAGCTGTCCCGTGACATTTATGGCAAATGACACACAACAATCAACATTGTGCACTTGACAGGCAGTGAAAGAGGGAGATAGTTGTATCATATCTAGGAAAGAGCCATGTAAGTAGACGACATTCGAGTATCATATTTGTTTGTGAAGTGCATCTACTTTATTCCTCGAAGACATTTATTATTTTATAACAAATGTTTGTTTCTTCTAATTGTTTTATAGATTATGTTGCATTTAATTTGCGTTGAATAGTGTTAAGTATTTTTGGTTATGTATACTTATTTTAGTGCACAGAGGAACTGATACATACGGAGAAAGCTAGTGCGCAATATCAAGAACCGTAGCTGATACTTGTCTATTGGAATGCTCTACATTGTTTCTTGGGGAAGATTTCAGTTCAGTTCATTTGTGCTATTGTTTCTGTTAGGGTATAGTATTGATAACTACAATTGAACTTCCACCTTGCTTTGAGCTTGATGCTATCTAGAGGCCACAGTTCCTCAGTGGTGGTGACGTAAAACTGTCTCGTTATGTTCTTGTTCCTGTGGGTTTAGTGCTATTAATTATGCAGTTGATTACATTTATAATATCATTGAGTTGTGTTTTATATGATACCCAAATATTTTTACAGTATTCTAATAACCAAATTTCAAGGTTAATTTTCTTCATTTACCAATAATTGGGTATACAACACTGTCCTAAGTTAGTACGGGTTTAGTAAGAATTAGAACTCTCTTTAGTAAGAAGTAATACTATTATATAAACATTGTACACTGGTTCTGCTTGATTAGTATTTACTCTTTTCTATTTTGTTAAATAACCACCAAAGGCTTCATTCACTGATTGAAATTGAAACGTGGTGCAATTACATCATCAAATATTTACTACATATATATATTTTTGTATTTTGTGCATTGCAACTATTACCTATTTAATGTAAGTTTTAACTTCAGTTTCACATAGGCCTAGAGTAGCTTTCAACATGAATGGTAGTGTAGGTAGTGTTTCTGTGTGATTAATGTACAAGAGTTTACCCACTCTAGGCCCTAATGTATTTCCAAGACAAAAAGTGGTATTTTTCAATTCTTTTAAAACATTTTTTTGGTTTACTGGTAATTTTATCAATTCTAATTTCTAATAATACCGAATGCAAAAATTTGTTTAAAAAAATTGGAAAATCACACTTTTTTATGTTAGAGAGGTAATACTTCCCTTCTACACACTCAAATGATCAACATATTGTAAATGTTTTAATTGTACCACATTACAATTCCATTAGTTAATATTTCCTTCAGTGTGATTGTAAAATAAAAATACTGGTGTGTTCACCTCAAGTATTCCCATGTAATGGACAAGGTTGTAAACTATAGGCTGTTTAGTGTTTAGCTGAATCCACCAAGATAATTTTGATTTCCTGAATGGAGTAGGTATCTAACTACATAACTGATTCAACAACAGTGCGTCACCTGTAGCGCTATGAATTTAAATAATACTCGTTAGTCATTCATTACTGCTCGAATTAGCCCGGTAAGGTCTGGTGGTTTTGTTCCTAGAATCTTATAAAGCTGAATTGTAACCAAGGACCTATAGTACTCTCGAAGTGTATGTCTATATATACTATATATACACCTACCTTGCAAAGTTTGTCCACTACAGTACAGTATTGTGTATCCAAACAGTGTATTATGCCATCCAGTACACAATATCACCCATCTACATGGCTACAGTAATGCTTATAATGCCTTACCAATATGATTGAATGTGTTTTGGTAATGGGGGACGGCCTCTACCGGCCTACGCCGTCAGTTAATGTACACAGATCTGTGCTCATATGCTATCTTATTATTCAAATTATGATATTTTAATTATTGTAATATGCCATTGCACAATGAAAAGTAAAAACCCACTAATTCGATATTGAATAACGGTATTTCAATATACCGTACATTTTAAACTTGAGTATAATAGTCTTTATAATTATTGCTGATGTGGTGAATTATTTTGTTTGTCCAAAAATACCAGCTACAATTTAATTAATTGTAGATATTAATGTACAGAAGGTATTGTGTTATGTTTATTTAAATTTAACCTGTCATGTAAAAGCATTAGCAATAAAAATTTTAAAAAATATTCCTGCTACAATGAATTATTTTAATAATAAGTGCGGAATTAATCGCAGTTCTTCCAATTTACTTAATATTCTGTTAATGTTGATCCCCTGCCAATACTGACCATTTCCATGAGCTCTTACTTCATAAAATAAAAATATATGTTGTTTGTGAACATTTGTGTCATTTCTGGTGCGTTGTGTTAGTGGTTAAAAGTGTGGTAAAACTATGTATGTATACTAATTAGTAGGGGGTACGACCATACTGAAATTTGCTTTTTCCCACCATACCAATAACAATACGTTACCGACAGATCTAGCTCAAACGTAATGCGTGGGACTCTGATTTGTGAGATCTTTTCCAAATGTTTTTTACAGTATACAGAACTGACACAAATTTGAGAGAGAAGCTCCCCGAAATGAATCACTTTTCTGTCCGTGTAAGCTTGTGTTACGGAATGTTTTTAGTGGCCTTATGAGTCTGCGGTGGAGTGGGGGGGGGGGTGCCAGCTTCTCCCACAAGTGGAATTATGTAACCCAGCACCTCCACCAACAAGTAGATTTGATTTTGAAACAAACACTAGTCCAGATGCTCCGAAGGTTTGAATGCTTTGTTATAAGGCCGTGAACTACACACGAAATTACTAAAACCAATTAATTTAATTACGTAGTAATTCTATTTTTGTTGATATTGCCCTTCAACAAGGATGAGACAATGTTTGTGGTGACTGGGGGCTAGGAGCTTGGGGCTAGCCCCCCAGAACTTTGAATAATCATGTGTCTGGCACCTCCACCATTATTGAAGTCTGGAACAAGCGAGGAACCGCAAACAGTTTGAATATCTATGTTCCCGACCAGGCACCTCCGCCAATAATGGTGGTTCGCGACAAATCCCACTATCAAGTACCTATCATTATCTGCCCAAGGTGCAATGCATGCCCATCTTCAGGTGTCTTAACCAGGTATATTGGAGTTAGGAGGACATTATTGTGAAGTGATGTTCGAGGACTTTTTAAGAGGACAACCTTTGAAAAAAACCTTCAGTCAGGGTTGCCGGTCTCGACGGGATTGGAACCAAGGACCTCCCAAATCCGAATGCGCGCTTAGCGCTTGAGCCAACACTGTCGTACTACATAGTATGCCATTCAGAAATGGTATGATTATAGCTCAAAAGTTACAAGAACCTTTTGGACCTACCTAAATGTATTTCCGAAAGAGACTCAATGTTTTACGAACCAGTTTGTATTCACTATTTGTTTTATTGGTTGGAAAAATGCAAGATTAATCTGTGGGTCTTAATCTTTTTACAGACGTAGCTAATAGAGAAAATACACACTTGCTGATACTTGCTGATGTCTTAGGAGGTGAATTAACATGAACTTACCCGTATACCCTTGGTTCTTACCCAGAGACAGCGGCGTACCCCTTGTTGTTTGGGAGGGGGGAAGGGCGAACATTTTTGTTTTGTGTTGTTTTTTTTTTCTCAAGATCAATGGATGGTCAGTACGTACGTCTAGTGAGAGGGGTATGTGCATGTGGATGTGGGTATAGTCATGTGTGGTGTCATCCAAACATAATTTATGGGTATATGCTCTTTCCTGGGTCAAGTACATGGTTGTGTACAATCGGCGGTCTGGGGGAGATCCCCCAGCCAATGAAAGTTTTCGATTCTTCGAGTGTGATTATAGAGTATTTTAACGTTTTTTTTTCAAAAATCTTTTAAATATGTATGAAAAAATTGCAAAATAAGAAAAAAACAAATACTTCTTATCAAATTGAAATGTTGATCCCCCCCTCTCCCCGAGTAGTTACGCCACTGCCCAGAGACGATTCATGCTCGTCTCCAGGTGACCACCTGGGTCGAGGATACGAGGGAATGTCCAAGGCCGGTTTAAGAGGCACAATTCCAGCATTTGTTGGCTCAAGCTTAAAGCACAAGTCTCTAATTCAGTGAGGATCGAGTTCGAATCCCGCCAGTCGCCACAGACAATCCTGACTGAAAGCTTATTTCGAGGTATGTGGGCCAATTACAAAGGGAAAAGTTGTTTCAGCATTTCACAACATGAACAAGATTATGCCGCGATCCGGAATCAATGGATACATTAAATGTATGGATACACTAGACTTGTGAGATCATTGGGCCGCAATTCTGTAACTGTGTCACTTACGTCCTTTTTGCCCATACAAAACATGCACGAACCTTGTTAGGTTGATAAACTTACGAAAAGTGAACCGAGTTCTAAATCTGATTCAAGTTAAATACCTACTTTTTAATCCAGAAACCCTTAAAATTGTCACTTAGTCCCCTTTTTCTCGACAAAAATGATGACGCTTTAAAAAAATATAGGGGACTTTTGAACAATATCTACATTTTCAGCTCTACATTAGTTTTTCAATGTCAAACCTTAATATTCCTGAACAATAAGGCGAATGCAAGGGATTGACCCTCTTAAAAAGCCCTTGAACATTATCTCCACAATTGTCCGAATTACAAAATACCCAGTGGTCTAGGTGTCTACAGTTAGACACCCTGAAGAGGAAGAGGGGTTTATGCATTGCACCCTGGGCAGGTTTCCCATGAGAAAAAATACAAAATTGACCTAGACTTAGGCTTATTGATTGAAGGAAACCTTAGTTAATGTTTTCATTTAGTATTTCCGGTGCCTGTGACTGTGATATCGATCTGGCGACCTCTCGTCGCAAATATATTTAAATTGTGTTCCGAAAATGAATTATTTATTATATGATTAAGGCTATTCGATCGGCATTGATGAGTTGGCATTGATTGTAAGTAATGTAGTGTGCATAGATCCAATCGTTATCTATACGTTAAAAAATCAATCAAATTTAGCGGCAATGACCCTTCCCCCCTGCCCCCGCCACATACACAACAAACCGCTCCTACACCCCCGACTTTATAACAATTATGTAAATTTTGGTACCGGTAATAGTAATTAATATGTATCGTTGTAAAAGAAAGAAAAAAATTGGACTATGACATAAATAAATACGATATTTGTTTTTCACAAAATGTATTACAAGATTTTGATTTGATGTTCTGTTAGTATATTATTCCAATAAACAATCGATCAAAATCCAATGTAATCGGGTAAGCGCGGCTAAAAGAACAGCCGAGAGTATCTTGACCAATCAGAGACGTTGGATCTCTGTTGGAGAAGAAGAGGCCATCTCGAACAATCTCGAAGCAGGGAATGAGATAACCGCCATCTTTGCTCGTCTCTGAGGTCACACGCAGCCCTGTGACAAGTCGTGCCGCTATTTGTTTATTTCACCGCAAACGACCTCGATACAGGTGCTAATTGATTTCGGGAGTATTATTTTATATAAAGTGAAACATCTCGATAGTGTAGCCCTACTGGATTGAGGATTTCTTTCGACTTTCTCGGTGACGTGTGTACGTGCAAATTGACAACAATCAACCGGCCAACACATCGCTTGCAGCAAACCGGTTGAATTCAAGGTAAGCTCTCTATCTATGTACGTTGGATATAGTGTTGATTTGTCGGCCAAGTTATTGTTATTATGGCGGTTTAATAACAAAATTTAACCGTCAGTGCAACGTGCATGGCAAATATTTCGACTGAAGAGTAGGGAAGGTCAAATGCCGCCAAGTCACCCGGTGGAATTTAGGACAAAAGCCTTCGGTCGGAATCTGATGTCTCGCTCGTTTCACAACTCGTAATAACGTAGTCTTGTAAAATTGTCATTGCAACTCTGAATGTTTGACGTTTTATTAATCATTCATATAGCCCTAGTTGTTAATTTACTGGGTTATTGCGATATTTCAGGAGAATATTGAAAATTCTTGGGCCGCCATTTTGTAGGCTAGCTCATGACGTCACAAGCTGGAGTTTTGACAGTTGTGTGAAGTGAGGGTAAATCCAGCAGTTGCAAATTCAGAAATTCGCAAGGCGGGTATGAGGCTTTAGTGAGTGGCATTTTCGAATGGTCTATTATAGTTTAGGGACATTACAAGGTATTTTTAGGTCATATTAGGATATAATGAGGCCGGAGGCTAGGCCCTAACTTTATTGTGGGGCCCTTTACGTATATTACAAAATAAGCAAAAGTCATGACATATATATATAGGCCCTAGGCACAACACCGGCTTTAGCTTATTAGAATTGCACATGTTTTTAAAATTATGTAAAATATATAGTAGCATAACTAGGAACTATTTTGGCAGTAAATGTTGTGTGAGTGTGATAGACGGCTGGGTCTGGGGCAGAGCCCCAGCCGCCGGAGGCCTTTTCGCCGAAGGAAGAATTTGTTTTGGGTGGGGGATTAATCCTCTAAACCCTTGTCCCCCCTCTCCGTATTTAAGCCACCAAATACTTATTTAATTAGGCCTACTACACTCTGCATATTATTTTAATTTACTTTTAAGATGATGCAGCAGAATAAAAGTTTGATTAGAAAAAAATAACAAAAAAATGTGAGTAAAAATTCTTTCTGAGGCCCCTCCAGAGCGAGGTCAGGGTCTTCAGCCTCTGTCTGTAGCCCCCCCCCCCTAAATACGGGCCTGCCAACCGCCCTGCACCCCTTGCCTTAAAGTATCGATCTCCTCGAATCTCCATTTCGGCCAAATCAATTATTTAAGTGGTGTTAATTCGTGTATAAAGTGCAGCTGTGATTGTGGGTTGTTAATTGGGAAAATAGGAAAAACGAGGAAATTATTGGGGGGAGGGGCACGCCCCCCCCCTAAACGCCCTAGTGACGACACTGGTCACAGGGCAATCGCTAGGCCAGTCATGATGAGTGATTTTGTTGCTTAATCTCTGCAATTTTTCTGTTCGAAACAAATATTGATGATGATGATAATGTCTGGGAATGTCCAGGTGTTCATGATAAGAAATGAGCTCCATGGCAAACATTGTGGATGTTGTTTATTTGTGGGAATTCTGTCACTGGCAAAACTTACTACCTCATGATGTTGATTAAAACAAAAGACAAAAGTAAGTAGGTCACGATGTGTAAGATATAGCTGGGTCAGTCAGTAGCGAAGACCAGCTGCTCTCCCCCCCCCCCCATATCCATCTCCAACAAGTAACATATCGTCGATCGATGCTGTGCATGCTGCATGCAGGTGGACAATACCTTGTATTTAGGAAAGAGGGTGGAGGCTTTTACTTTTTGGCACACCTGTTGAACTTACAAAACTCCTGAGAAAGGAGGATTTCCATCGCAGAAATTTTCCCACAACCTGGCAACTATTGGAATTTATATTGGTAGGCCTAATATAGTTTTCTTTACCTGTCAGCATGTAGCCTAATCTGGAGCTCTGATGTCTTGACCAAACTAAAAACTTTGAATTTTTTAAAACTTTTTCACCCCAGTGAGTGATATAATGTGAAGTAAGTGAAATAACTGATGAACGTCAAATTTTGTTACTACACCCACAAACTTCCTATATTGAGAGAAACAATTTGGAATTTTGTTCGGAGTCGAACACAAGAATCCAAGTCCATTTAACATTCATAATACGTGTGGTGTGTCCTTGTTGGTTCGCATATTCGGTTGATTCAAAATATATGAAATAAATGCAATGGACATCTTGTTGACTGTTGAGTCTTGAGCATCTCTTGAGCATAGTTATGGGAGAGAAATGAAAGGAGGCTTATCGGTCGAAATGCAAAAGATTTTATTATTTCAATCAGCCGTTGTTGCGTGTGGGAGATAAGATTGGGGAGAACGGGAGTGTTTGCCACTCAAGGTCACTGTTAACAGCTGGCTTTGTCTTTGTGAGGGTTAGATAGATCTAGGGCGACGACCGTCGCCCGGCTGACAAGAGTTACAATCTTGAAACTCGGTATATGACCTGGTATGTGGTCCATGACATACAAAAAAAACAACCTGATCCGACAACTCGTTCTGTGTTAAAAAAGGCTCTCAACATCGTCAAATTCCTTTCGGCTGGCTGGTGGCTGGCTGGTGGCTGGTGGCTTGTGGCTGGGTGGGTGGGTCGGAGGGTGGCTGGTAGCTGGTAGCTGGCTGGCTAGGAGTTCTTTGCGGAGATTAATTTAGCCTACAGAGAAAACGGTAAATCTTAGAACTATGAAACTTGGACCACACTTAGATGTACTTCAGACGCAGTGACTTTTGCTTTCAAAACCTAAATCGGGTAACAGGGACAGGAGAAAATCAAAATTTGGATGATAATCAAAACGCGTAATTACCAAGGCGTGGTAATTTGTACAAACTTGAAATTAAACATGCTATTAACCATTATAAATATCTTGCGTCCAAAACACAAGGGGCTAAATTTGGGGATGACCATGGGCCCAAAAATGGCAAAAAACATATCTGAACTTTAAGAAATGAATCATTCAAAGAAAACGCTACAACTGAGATGTTTCAAACGTAGAATACATTTTGATATCTCTCATTCTTTATCACTTTTGAATATGCAAAGCAAAATTGGGTAACGGGTACCGGAGAAAATCAAAATTATCAAAAGTAGGTAGGTAATTCCGTACTCTTATGAATAATACGCTATACTGAGAAAACGGTTCATCTTAGAACTTTGAAACTTGGGTCACACTCAGATGTACCTCATATAACCAAAACCGGGCAATTGGACTGGAAAATCAAAATCAAAATCAAAACGCGTAATTACTCAGGCGTAGTAATTTGTACAAGCTTGAAATTAAACATGCTCTTAACCATTATAAATATCTAGTGCTTAAAACACAAAGGGTATCTTAGGGGGAACCGTGGGCCCAAAAGTTTCAAAAAACAACTTTGAACTTAACAAATTTAATCATTCAAAGTCCATCATTCACACCTTGATAGCAAACGAACAACAAAATGATGTAATATCCAACCAAATACAAAAATTTGTAAAAAAAACGGCAGCCAAGCTCTCCTCCAAAAGTCTTCGGCTGTGAATGCTGTGAGATATAGAAGTTGAGCCAAGCTTTTTATTCTTTCTCCCTAGTTTCGCTTTGAAAATAAGTAAGATCATTTCGCCTGTTGACGAGCGCCAAGCCAACGATTTTTGTGGTAAATAAGTAAAATTTTTAAACTCGAAATCATAAAAAAATTCTTGGCCATGACCAAATTCAATGGCCAAGCCATTTTTTTATGATTTCGAGTTTTAAAATTTTACTTATTTACCACAAAAATCGTTGGCTTGGCGCTCGTCAACAGGCGAAATGATCTTACTTATTTTCAAAGCGAAACTAGGGAGAAAGAATAAAAAGCTTGGCTCAACTTCTATATCTCACAGCATTCACAGCCGAAGACTTTTGGAGGAGAGCTTGGCTGCCGTTTTTTTTTTTGCAAATTTTTGTATTTGGTTGGATAGGGAGACTATACCGCGAGCAGAGGCAGATGGTGGATCATTGCGTGTAGCACTAGCACAGCCAAATAAAAATACATTTCCCACAATAATCTGTGGAGTCGAGAACACTGAACAATCATGAATCTAAAGGTTGGAATACCGAATAGGCCTAGAAAGAAAGACCTACCGTAGCGAAGTTTTGAAAACTATCTATGAAACGAACACGGAATAACACAATTATATTGATTTTATAGTATTTCTTTATTATTATTGGTGTATGATGGCAATTGTCGTTCAAGTTTGCCCCGACTGGGGACCGAACCCAGAACATCCGGCTTTTCGAACCGATGCTCTCTTAACTTGAGCTATCGGAGCGTAAGACAAACTTGTACTAAATTGCTACATACTGTGATTGTTGAGAGCTGTGATATAAAATGTCATGCTTAAAAAAACTTGTATTCATACTACCCAACTCATGGGAGATGAGAAGTGATTGGCTTAAAACTACGTTATCTTTTAGTAATGACATCACAGGCTGCACAGCAGCATGGCAGTCTTCTGTTTGATTTTAAGTATGACATGTCATATGACAAAAAACACTATAACATGTATCCAAAGAATTTAATAGTTTGATATAAATTGAATCAAATCTCATTTGTATTTTGTTCAGTTGAACTACTGTTGTACTTTTTAGATTAGAAAGCATAGGTTTTTGTGTACTTGCAATGCTAATTACTTGATTTTTAACTCGAAATAAATGAAAAAGCAATTGGGAAAACCTAGGAAAATCAGGGTTTGGTACCCGGTGCCGGCAACTTAAAATAAGTAGACATTGTGCAGCCTACCACAAACACCTAAAACATGCATATTTTGAAGCTTTTTTCTAAAAATATTATTTAACCCCCAATTTTAACTAGGTGGGATTTCATTTTTTTTTCATTTCGTTTCAGTTTTTCGTGAACACCATCATCACCCTCTTGGATATCGTCATCAATGTCATCATCACCACCTACCTGGAACAACATGCAGTCCAGAACCTATCATCATCCATCAGAGAACTTCTCATAGTAGGATGACAAATCTGCACTAGACTAAGTGTGCTTGTGCCTATGCAATGATTCCTGCCAAGTCTTGGGACTGGGTGCACTTTTATCCCCTAGCGGTGACCTCTGTTCAGTTTCTCTAAGACATCAAACTTTCGTACGTGCTTATGGGATATTTAGAACATGTGGTCAGTACAAAATGTTCGTTGCCTTACCGAGACGTTACCAAGGTAGCTGCTTAGTGACATATGTGCATCCAGCTCTTTGTAGCAACAGGTTTCAGGTTTAGGGAGCCGGGGGTGCGTGAGTGGTATAACATCGTGTCCCTTCTTCTTCGTTCCCACAGGCAGGGCCCCACTCACGTACCCTCTCTTTGTTTTCGTCGGATTACTGCGAAAAAGTTCTAAACTTGAATCAAAATAATTTAATATGTTGGCTAAATCATCATTCAGACAAGTATACAATCGTTTAATATGGACTCAATTATTAATTTAGCGGTTTTATATACAACATAATTATTATGAAGTCTTTTTGGTAATTTTTTTACGTATAATCGTTACACATTATTTGTGATATTTATGGTGTTAATGAACTTAAATATAAAATGTTGAAACATGACTTTTTTGCAGTAAACCAACTATATTTGATGAGCTTTAGATACTTGAGAGAAATTATTGCAGAAGCACGCAATATTTCAGATGGAGTTCGTCTTCCAGCCTTCAAGTCTCACTCTGGCCGAACGTTTCTATTGCTCGAAGCGAAGCTATTAAAAAATGAACTGTTTACAAATAGCTTTTGGTGCTAAAGATTCTGGATTTGTTAAAATTTTCAAAACAATGGAAAGTTTTGGGCAAAGGTTAAAACATATATATAGGCCTAAAGCAATATTGTTTTATCTTTGAAAAATTTCCATTGTTATATGATTTTAATTCATCTCGTACCTTACTAATTTTTCAATGAAACGAGCCATGAGAAAAAGCAAAATCATGTTTAAAAATGCTTTCAATGTTCAGTATTTCACATGAAAGTGTTTTATCATGAAAAACCAAATGCCATTTGTACACAGATCTAATTTAAAGCGTGTACCAAGCTCTCTTGGGGTTTTACGCGATCCGTGCGATATACTTTGCTGCCAACTTGGCAGAAGAAGAAATCAAGCTCAAGATAGAAGGAAGAAAGAAATCTGGTGTGGACATCAAAAATATTAAAATGGTAATGAATTAAAAATTAGTCTCTAGAAATTTATTTATGGTAGGTTAATTTTCTTTGTAAATAAGGTCGTGTCGTTGTCCGAAAAAGAAAACGTTCTTTACGCGTTCCGGTATGATCGAGTGTGATGAAGAAAGAAGATTCATAGAGCGTGGAGAACTGGGACACTACTTCATTACCGTACATTCGTATATCTTGGATTATAGTGTGTGTAAAAATTGCGTTTGAGGTAAAGACACTAGAATTGTTAGCATTTTCTCTTTTAAAATGCTATGGATTCTGTGTTTACTTCAAATTTTCTTAAATTTTTACCCACCTCTAATAATTTAAATTTTATCTTAAGGACGGTAATTTGAAGCTAGATTTCAGTTGCTTTCTTGTGTCTTTACGCTTTCCGTGTGATACAGTTTGTTACATTTTTACTCAAAAGAAGAAACACAAATAATAGACCTACAGAAGATTGAATTTCCAAGACTAAGAAAAAATACAATGCGAGAAGAGATTATGAGGACAAAAGAAAATGTGCGCAGAGTTATTCAACTCGTCCAGGAAAAGGCCAACAGGAACTCAAAACCAGCGAAAGGAGGACATGGTAGGTTCTGGTAGATGGTTATATTATATATTGGTTATAGTATAAGCCTGGAGAACGTTGGTGTATATCTAGTAGGTTCTGCGATGCAGCCAGGCGCCAAGGACGACCATCTTCCATGTGTTGTGGATGTCTTCTCTTACAGGCTCCAGGCAGGGAATCCCGAGTTCATCTCGCAGGGGGAAGGGGCATTATATAATGCACAAGGTCAGGTTGGTGATATGCCAGAGGCATGCATGGCCCTCGTCTTCGTTCCCTTAGGTAGGGACCTCTGAGCACACACCTACCTGAACTGTGTGTTATGTAATGTCGATTGTGTGAGGTAGTACACGCTTTGCTTAGTGCCCACTATAGCCTGGTCCAACTCATCTGCATCCCTCCATTGCCATCACCTCTGGAGTACACTAACTGACGCATGGAGTTAAGAGCTATTAACTCTACAAGCATCCACGTTCATGACTATGAGCAACCCCACAGCAAGACCAAGATTACGATTGGCAAGTCTCTTTTGAGAAATTGGCATTGAGAAAGAGATGGTGCTGCTTTCATCCGATACTGCGACTCCATGAAAGAGTTCTCTACCCGAGTTGCCTTCAACCCTCGCGCATTCACATCTTGGACTATAGAACCGGCCAGAAGCATGTAAGATTTTCTCTTATTCATACATTTGCTTGGATTCATTAACTTGTGCAGATGCATTGGAGCAATGATCTTATCAAATGATCGTTGTTTCCAGCGATAAACGTGTACATGGACAGATCTTTGTCCCAAGCCATGCAGCTAACCATATCAAGATGTGGTGGTGTATGTCACTCAATCATCGGTCATCGTCTCCAAGAGCTGCTGGATCTTCTAGAACTTCCAAGATGATTCATCCTTCAAGGACACACTCGAAGAACAACATGGTATGTATACATTTCTGAATACTGAAAGTTTTCATTGAATTGCTCACAAAATAGAATATTGCGCCATATTTTGCTTTCATTCAATGCTATATCTAAAAACATAAATTTACATTACATAATTTGATTTGCCATCAATATTGTTTGATATTCGTTTATTTAGATTTATTTAATTAATTAATTAACGTATATCCTATCATTCTATCAAATTGTCTATCATTAAAGTTTCACAATCAAATGAGTTCAGTTCACTCAAAATGTATTTTTCTAAATTGGATTTTCTTCATAGTAACTGCAGTGACATAATATTATGAATGATTTCACTGAAGATCGTCGTTCAATTCATTTTATTTTATGCTTAGGGAATTAAAATGTTTTGTCTTTCGTCGTGGCCTATGTTTATTTCACTACTCACTTTCAATACTCGAGCCAAAGATTAACTTTCACAAAGTTAAAAAATCAGAATAAGTTAGGTGGTAGCCAAACACAAACATTCAAACAATTGGATCTTGTTAATTTAACATAAAATATAATGACATTTTTTTTAAATTTTGACAACATTCCTATATATATTTCTAGAAACACTATTGCGATAGAGGTAGGCCTAGCTTATGTGTTGTAGGCCTACGTAGAGATACGTAAACATGGCATTATAGTTTTGGATATTTATAATTTTTTTGTTATTTTTCCTTACCACCAAAACCCTAAACGTCGAGTGGTTCTTGCATTTCCAATGGTAGATTATGAATAGGAACATTTCAATTTAATATTGCTACATAAAATGTTAGAATACAATGCTAAACTAGTTCTCAAGAGGGTGTAAATACATTTTTATGTTTAAAATTAGCATTTTGTACCGTTTTACGAAACCAATGCGAATGCCGTGACCGCATCATAAAATAGGCCTTTGACATTCCCTCACTTGTAACTAGCACTCTTTACATAGTTGGCCTGTTCATGTTGAGTTGAGCCCTGGGTTGGGTTGGGCATAGCTAAAATCGTATTCCTGTACAATGCGGTGTATATGAGGGGTTGATTTCCAAGGATATACAGAAAAGAAAAATATTGTTACTTATTGCTGACAGATGATTGGTTGGGGGGGGGGGGGGGAAGAATTAAGAATTAAATATTTTATCCTTAACAACGTTTCCAGCTCTCTTATCTAAAACTATTATTATCCCAGCCCTTCAGCCCGGGCTTTATGTTCTATGTTTTCCCAACCTCCAATCTAAACTAAACTAGTCTGGCCTTTTTCCACACTAATTGTAAAAATGTAATATTGTTGTTATTTTCTCATAATCGCTGATTTAACTGAGGGTTTGCCGAGGTTTTCCTCAGTTGCTCCACTCACAAGGCAACCACAAACGCCACAAATGTCGGCCCTCGAAGATCTTCCCTTACTTCGCCATTTAGTCAGACTTGTCTTAGCGGTTCCACAGCCATCTAAAGAACCAATACTGTCCAAACTCTAAATGTCAACAACACAATTGGCAAATGAAGTACTATTAACAAGGGAGAGATAATCTTGAGTTTTCATGATTTTCCTGCTCTCCTTCACCATAGATACTAAAATAAAATAAATTGTCACTCATAATAAGCAGAAAACATAATATTATCTTTGTTGTAAAGTTATTTAGTAGTTTCCGGGTTTCCTAGAATTCCTTGCTTATGGGGTCTCGGTTAAGCTGGCATTGGCCGAAGGATCGCAGCTCAGTCGTTAGTCGCCCTCGCACTATGGCCACCGAATCCATGAAAAAGTAATAAAATAATAATAATGCTCTTTAAAACTGGTTCTGAACATGAACACCATTATTTGAAAACCACCCCTTTTGTAATATATCATAAGAATAATAAGT
The DNA here is from genome assembly GCA_024449915.1 of Sweltsa coloradensis. NCBI lineage: Eukaryota > Metazoa > Arthropoda > Insecta > Plecoptera > Chloroperlidae > Sweltsa > Sweltsa coloradensis. The sequence continues at coordinate 381,331 of JAMZAV010000021.1, forward strand.
TGTTTGAAAAGGATGTGAGTAAATCAATGTCATTTGATGCTCCATAGCATAACATTTGGTTGGCAGATCAAGTGCATGAAAAAGTTAAAAATATTGATTACCAACAAGGGGAAAAACTGTTGTTATCGCCATTAAAATCCTATCTCATTGGCATGGCATCAAGTGCTTTATTCTTTCTTACAAAATGTAAATATTATAATGATAGATCACAATAATATGACCAATCAAGTTATTGTCGGTTGTGTGTAAATGGTCAACTTTGGTGTATGCTCTCACTTGACCTTCGCGAGTGCCAGCTAACCTGAGATCAATGATATTAAGTATAATCTCCTTGAGATTTTCTGTTGTATCAATGTGTGCACCGAATGTCCGCCACTGAATGTCGGTTCAAGTGTAAAGTATTTTGGTGGAGGTGCCGGGTTACCTCGAATTCCTTATAACAACCTTGGATTGAAGGGCGTACATCAGCTTTTCTATCTATGTGTGCACCGAATATCCACCACTAAATATCAGTTTAGTGATGGGTCTCTTTATCTCTTCGATGTAGGCCTATACCTTATCTTCATACCTTTTACTTCACTACTTATTCAATTCTGCAGTTGGGTTTCAATATATGAGTTCACTTCTTATTTCTTGTCTCAAAATTTTAAGGTGATATTTAAAAATTTCATAATTGTTATTCTATTGAAATGGCATTTCTCAAATTTATCTCTATATTAAATTAAATACATTTCTTAAGTGGTTTCTTCCTGTTATAGTACAGTTTTACTCTTGAGATTGCCTAAAACCTATTTTATTTAGATAGATTGCATCGTATACTTTGTTACGTTTTTGTAGGACTTGCGTCAGAAAACCCCTTACGACTGAGCGAATGAATGGTATCGAAAGGCTTCCATTCAGGATTGGCAGGTGTTGAGGTGCATGGCGGATATCGAACCCGCGACCTTTCGAACTAGCTAGCGTTACTATAGCGTAGCTATACATTATTCCGTGGAAGAGCTGTTGCAAAAAAATAACTTACTTTTAATTAATTTGGCAATAACATGTGAGGTCTATCTCCGGGATTGTCCATGCCTCCCATGGCCTAGGTCCGGGCTTATCCGTAACTACTGTAATCTATGTAGCCTATACTGGAACATTCCGTGGGTGTGAGTGTGAGATGCACCTTTAACTCGTACCTTCTCGTAAGCCAGTAGCTACTAGGCGGCTTAATGCTGGCTGCTGACGTGAGTTTATTTGCACCAAAATAACCATGAAGCTAGCATTTTTCAATGGGTCAAGCCTCCCCCCCCCCTTTTTTTGGAAGTTTTAAATGGGGGGTGGGTGGGTCCTGTTCTTGAGGGCTTGCTCCTGTCCAATTGACGAGTTCAGTGCGCCACTGTGGATGTATGTGTGCAGCGGTGTAAAATGATTTACAAGGTGTTGAAATGTCTTGCCAGGCTAGGAATGTCCGATACGTTCATGATACGAATGGAGCTTTATGGGCAACATTGTAGAGATTTGATTTCCACATTGGCAAAAGTTCCTATCCGGAAGTGGAACCCCAACGGTTAATTAAAACAAAAGACACAAGTGGGCCTAAGTAGGTCATGATGTGTAAGATATGGGTCAGTAGTGAAGATCAGCTGCTCCCCCCGCCCCCCCCCGTCACAATCAATGGATACAAGATGCAGCATCTGTGCTAGGCGAGAAGGTGGACGAAGGACGATTTTACCTTGGGAACCTCGCGATGTGTTTAGCGTACTTTTTGCCAGACCTGTTAAATGGCCATGTTGGCATGAATATTAATAAAATATTGCTTTACAATGTTTTCTTTACAATTTTATCACCTTATTACAAAAGTCCCCAGAAAGCAGGATTTTCATCAGGAAAATTGCATTATTCGGAAACTTTCCAACAACCTGCATCGATTCTTGAACAATACCAACTATCCGAAAAAATTAATTGGTAATCTAGTTTTATTTACAAATGTATCTACGTAACCTAATCTGCTTTCGATGTCTCGACAAAACTCCAAAACTGATGTTTATGAACTAATTCACCGCATTGGCATGTTAATGAACTCAATGAAGTGAAGTGAAATAACTTTAGTGTCGATTTTTTTTACTAGGTACCTTCAAACTTTCTCATTGAAAGAAACAAATTTGGAATTATGATCGCGTTCGCTTGACAATACTAGAAAGAAACCAAAGATACTATAAGGCCTGCTAGAAACGTTTGAATTTTGAAATCTGCATTAAATATTCATAATATAGCACAGAATACATTTCGGGGGATGATGATTGCCAAGAGTAAGATGATGGATTATTTATGTTGCTTAACGTCTCCTGCACTCAGGCTATTCGAGACGATAAAGGACGATGAAAAAAACGTGCCTTATGCGGGATTTCGAACCCACGTTCCTGCGTAGAGCCAACGCTTCGGACCATGTTCTCCCCACATCTCTGAAATGATAAATCACGGATATTGTGCGTCTCCTAGCAGCTAGATCGCTCGTTCGTCGTTTCCTCACTCCCGTTCATGGGATTTAAAAAAAAAAACTCTAAAAAGTCGCCAAAAGTCATCAAATTATCCAGAACTTTTCGGGGGACAGGTAACCGAACCTCTATCATCGTGCACCATCGATTCACTGGTCCAATCTTAACGTTGTGGGACAAGATCAGCTGTTCTCTAATTTTCCTTATCAGCCAAGCCTAGAAAATCTGGAAAAGTCAAGGAATTTAGAAACCTAAATCAAGTATAGACACCCTGATTATTTTATTACGTAAAAAAACGTGTTTTTGTAGTTGAAGGCTTTGATTTGTTTTCTAAGCTAGATATTATTGGATGAGCGAAGCGAAGACTTCAATTTCACCGACCCCCACAAAAAATTTAGCTCGGGTGTTTTTTTTTGTTTTTGTTTTTTGTTTGTTTGTTTTTCTGTCTGTTTGTTCGCTCTCTACCGGGCAAACGGCATATGCGATCTTGATGAAAATTAGAGGGGACCTTCGAAATCTTTGAACTTCGACTTGCCACGTTTTTGGGTGCAATCGAAGAAATATTTCTCATAAATATCGTACTTTTACGATTTATTTCGATTTTTAGTGCGATATTTTCGTGACATTTGGGCCGATTCTGACCAAACGGGTGGGGCTACAACGTTTATATTTCACATGGACATTAAGGTAATGGTGATGTATTGCTTTTTGAAAGAAAATGTTGAAAAAGTTAGCCAAAATCCATAAAATAAATTTGGTTTTAATATGAATTTTTTTAGGTTTATAATAACAATTTACAAGTAACAATAGAAACTTGACAACAATCACTAACAATGCGTTTAAAAGGCACTTTATAAGTAAATAGATACCACGCAAACTAAAAACTTACAAAAAATCTCATCCATCAACGCGACGGGACTTTAGCGTTTTCCTAGTAAATAGAAATTTAAATAAATTGACACATTTTATAAGGCTCAATCCCAGCATTCGCAATTTCACTAAGTATAAAGTCTGGATTTGTTTTGGTCATAATTATCGGCTGCTGGTGCCGGAGGCGGTCGAACCAGGGACTTCCCGAAGTGAGTGCCGTATGTAAGTAACGCATGGGTCTTACAAGTTACAAAGCCTACGTGACTGTGCTTGTGGAAGAAAAAGGAGGCTTATCGGCCGGAATGCAAAAGAGATATTTTCTTTCTTCTATCAGCCGTTGCTTGTGTGAGATTAGATTGAGAAGTGTTTTCCACTTGAATCAGCTGGCATTGTCTTCGCGAGGGTGTGTGACCTTGGAGAGGCTACGTCTCGGTACAGACAGGCAGATGTGTATGAGCTCTCACTCTCAGCAGGGTAAACCTTTGTTTTACCCTAGAAGGATTCAAGGAAGATAATTTAATTTGACTTTCGCCGAGCCGACAGGGAATAGTCCTAGTCTGTCGTCAAGCGCGCATGGTGATTGCTAATATGGATTGCGTTCTTCATCAGTTCGATGTGTACGTTCCCACGCTCATGCAGGCAACATGCTTCTGCACAACTAGCCACAAGACAGCACACACTAGCTTTGGGTTTATAATGTAGTCCAACCCAAAGACACTAGTTTTAGTTGTAGCCATGTGTGTGTGTACCCCCACACATGGCTGGTCTGTGGGTGGTCATGGGAAGAAGTGAGGGTGATATTTTCTCCTCTCTTTGCTATAACCCAACATTTTACCCGCCAGACCCCCCGAAACCACCCATAAACCATTTAAAAAAATGTGTTTTGGTTACAATAATTACCAAATACCTAGTCGGATTTCATCAGAATTGTGTGTGAACATGCAGACGTAGGACATTTGTGCGTTTCGGGGGGCATTGCGCCCTGCAGATTGTCCCCCCCCCCCTACAAAAAATAACTAAATCATTAACACCCAAATGTGTTGTTGGAGGGAGATATTGGGCGCAGCCACTTTTTCAAGGGATCCGACGTTTATAGTTCTAGTTTTCGACATTAGGGCGCTGCACCGTACGGTACGCCTGCATTGTGGCTCGCAGGCAGCCCGCTGTACGGCAATTCGTCACTCTAAATTCAATAATGTATTTTTATATTACTGACTAGGATCAAATATGTATCTTTAACAGGTACCGAGATGAAACCATTTTTGTAGGTGCACTCCTACATTTTTGCATAATCCATTTAATTCTTTCCATAAAGACCGTTTAAAATTATCATTGATCATCAACGAAATTATTTATTGGTGGCTAAACGAGAGATTTTATTCACTTGTAGTTCAAATTATTTTTATAAATAATACCATTTTTTTTGTTATTCGATGCATAACGGGACGAGGACAAAATCTTGATAATAAAACCTAGTAAACTCAAATTGCAACAACGTCTGTTTGTTGAGTTGATTGATTTATTACAGTCAGTATTTAGCTTTATGACTTCAATTAGTTTTTTTTCAATTCGACTATTTAGTAATTAAATAGGATATACTTTGTAGACTATAGAGACTAGAGAGGATAGTAACGATAATAATAGTGTACAAACGAAGACACCTTCAATGAATGTCACAAAAGGTTTTTATTTCCAAGCACTTATTTTGGTAACTAGTTGTTTGGATAAGTGTAGTCCCTATACTGTATTCTCTACATATCTGTGTTGCAACCCATGGTATTTTAGGTGATTTCATAAAATATTCTAGGGGACCTTCGAAATCTCTGAACTTAGACCTGCCACGTTTTTGGGTACAATCGAAGAAATATTTCTCGTGAATAATATCGTACTTTTACGATTTTTTTTCGATTTTTAGTGCGATATTTCGTGACATTTAGGCCGATTCTGACCAAACGGGTGAGGCTACAACGTTCATATTTTACATGGACATTAAGGTAATGGTGATGTATTGCTTTTTGAAGAAAAAGTTGAAGAAGTTAGCCAGAATCAAGTTTCGCTCTAGGCTAACTTCGTAAAACTAAATAGCAAATATTCACTGGGAATGAAACGTATATCCTGTCGTCCCCGTCCCACGGTCCCGCCCGGCGACCAAGTTTGGACCGGCCTAGGAGGGAGAGAGACGCCTCGGCTTCTCTCTTGGGCTCGCCACGCTTGTCTTTGCCTCGCCACCGTCTCCGGTCACTCAGTTCGCAGAGGGTAGTGCACGTGATTGGACGTGTTCTAACCTGTGAGCAGACCAGACGCACACGCTAACCAAGGTGCATAACTTGATTCCTTATCACACGTGCAAAGTTTTACTTTCGAATTAATTACGTGTATTCATGGAAGAAGTGTTCTTTTAGTGTTAACATTTTCGGGGTTTTGATTATAATTTGCAGTCGCAGTCTCCACAGCAGTAAGTCGATTTTGCAATCTATTTTTTATATTTATCGTGAGTAACCTTTTGAATAGTGTGCAAGTGCAATGCATGCCCCTCGTCAGGTGCATGTCGTCTAACTAGGTATTTTGGAATTTGGACGATTGTGAAGGGGATGTCCGAGGGAACCCTTGCATTCGCTTCTACGACTACGACTAAAGAGAACCTCGGAATAAGCTTTCAGTCGGAATTGTTGGTTGGTGGTGGGATTCGAATGAGTCTTGCCACCACTGTGGGAATTAGCCGCACAGCCCACAGGGGTAACATAATGTGAGCAAAGGTAACTTTTGAAATGCAATTCATATACTAATGTTGTTGGAACTAGGTACCATATATTTACTAATGTTGTTGGAAACATTTTCAAGCTTTCTACCATGTTCTTTTTCTAAAGGTATTTCAATGTAGTACTTAAGCCTAGTAATGTAATTTAATCAAAGAATATAGCCTACATGTCGCATAGTCACTATAGCTTCGATAACTCCATGATAAATCGATTGGGTCTTATAGCTACACGTGCATAGATTATAATTTCTTCATTTCCGCAGGGAAGGAGCCTTATAGGTAGCTATTATAGGTAGGCCTATTGTAAAATATGGTTTAACTTTGTAGTAAATTTCGTTTTTAAAATGTATAAAGTGGTGGTATATTATACCTATTTACTAACTTTACCTGTTTACTTTGCGCATTCCTCTCGTTGCAAAACATTGAAATTTACACTTAATGGAGTTTAGCCGCTGGTTAAAAACAAGGGAACACTTTTGCAATATTCAACAAAATAAAGAGAATCACTGTCAATAATTTATAGACCTATTTTGTTGTTTTTGTTTGAGCTCGTATTTCATTAAAAGCGCTTGAGTTATCTATCTGTAAATTAGAGTGATATTGTTATGAAGGCAAAATGGTAACATTTGGCTTCATTTGATTTTATTATCATTTGTGGGTATAACGTATATTTCGGTCTTTTGCGATTTTGTGGTGTTGATTTGTGGTTTATCGCTTTTTACAAAACACAAATGCCTCTACCGGCCTCTACTTATAAGGTTGAGCACCAGAAAAAAGGAAATTTTTACAGATGTTTTCTCTCGAGCACCGGTACCCAGAGAAAATATATTCCCACTAACAATATCATCGATATTACATTAGAAATAACTTCGTGAATAAAGCTATCAAGCATTTGTAGCCCAAGTTTCTTGCAACACTGGTGTTTGCTGTGTCGCGAGTTGGAAGAGGCAACTCGTCTCGCTGCAGTCCCAGCGTAGTCACAGACACAAACGTCATAATTAGTATAGCACATTGGGGAGTCGAGATGCCATTGCCAGTCGAACGTGAGCGCGTAGATAAGATAGGGACCACTTATTTAGGAATTGCAGAGCTCACAACGGAGACACTTCCACAAACAACTCTTCCAATGCTAGTGCACTACATTACGTCATGTTATTAACTACCTTCTAACATTTTTCGTGAAATGACACGTGTCGCTTGCATGAGGGGTAAATATCCAATCGTTTCTGAAAGATACTCAATTCATTTTTAAGCACGGCCACTATTTATGAACCTGTGGGTAGAATTTGTCGATCCCTGATGTAGATTTTATTTATTGGATATTGCTTAACGTCTCATATTTATGCAACTTGGCTAATCGAGACGAAGGGAGGGACGTACGGGATGACGTCGGGGAACAAGGGGTGGACAGGCCTGTGCTGGTCAGAACCAGCCACAAGCGTATGGGGAGGGCAGTGGTTCCCCCACGTCGTGGTCGTCTCCATCTTGTGTCATCATCCGTCCGTGTTGTCATTGTCGTCGCCGTCGGGGAGGTAGTCAAAGGGAAGGGGAAAGTTCCCCGTAGATCATGAGTGATCTATTCAATAGTTTGGGACGGCCACATTTAGTTTTGAAAATCTCCAATCCTTTCTGAAAGATACTCAATGCATTATTTCTGAATCTGTGGGTAGAATTTGGATCCCTTATGTAGATCATGAGTGTATATTCTATAGTGTGGGACGGCCACACCCAGTTTTGAATCTCTGGGAACCAAGCTGCAATCCCACAACACGTGGCTTGGTGAGTGAGAGGAATGAGAATGCCCAGGTGCAACTTGCCGACCGATTACACTATAAACCACGCTCTCCCGACTCGTGGTCCTCTTCAGTTTACTAACTAGGAGAATATCGGAGGGCTGCTTTAGAAGACTCGATCCCTTGCAATCAAATTAACGAGTGAAGGAAACCTTTGGTTTAAATTTCCAGTCAGGATTTGGACTACCGGTGGCGGGATCTAGGGTGCGATTCGAGCCACGAGCCCTCGGGTCAAAGTCTCAGGCCAATCTGCCGTAGTGACAACTTTCGAGGGGCATGGTACACAAGGAACACTATTAGTGTGACGTCATTCGGACTCATGCATTCCATCGTGGCCGCCCAAGAGGGGGCTGTCTGTAGCCCCTTAGCCCTTTCCAGCCCCATCACTCCAAATGGAATCATTAACTTTCAAATTTTAATCCGGGCACATAATAATTTTACGTTTTTTCAATTTGACACCAATTTTTTTATTTGTTTTTGTTGAATAAAAAAAATCGCCCCATGCCAATGTGACAAAAAGTGAATTTTTAGAGAAAATTGAAAGTACACATCTGCAAAAAAGGCTAAAAATGGGGAAAATTGTTTTTTTCCCGGAAATGTAATAAATCTCTAGTATTGCTATGTATTCGCGTTTAAAAGCAAAGTGGCTGACATTTGGCGGTCAAGTGGAGAACTGCTCCAAGGCAGATACCGGGCGGCTGCATGGCGGCATTCAATGTTAAACCAATGCAATATTGTATAAGATCACTCCACTCCAGAAAGAATTTACTCGATCATGTTTATGATTTAGCAAGCAAGAAAGGTCATAAAACTAGTAATACACATTTTTGCAATGCGTAATGAAACAAAAAGTCTGAACGTGTATATTATTCCGTGCAATACTGAGGGTTAGATGGGAGTTCTATATTCCTATTCCTTGAGACACATTTTGCACAACTTTCATCAGTTTCATGGATACCACCAACTGATAAATGATAAACCATAATGGTAATTAATTTATTACAATGATGTGCTGTAGGCGGTATAGGGCCAAATCAGGCTAAGAGCTATTTACCGTCTTTGGGTTCAACATTCTAAACCCAAAGATACTGTAAACCATAGTATATATTATGCAATCCTCATTAATGGAAGGCCTATAATTGATAATTGGTATAGATATAATATGGAATTTTTGTAATTATTATTAATTATTAATAATATATGTCCATAATTATAGTTTTTAAATTTGTGCAGCGCATTGAATGTAAACTATCCTACCTTGATTTTTTATTCTTATATGCCAAGAGATTTGTTCCAACTGCTGCCGTGAACAGCAAATAATTATGCATAGACTTAATTATTTATGGGCTCATATTATTCATAATCTCAACCAAAACAACACCAAAACAATTCTATAATTAGTTAACTATGCGTATTAATAATAGTAGGCCTATATATAAAGTTTAGTGAAGGCCGGTGCCTTACTTTCGGGGGGGGGGGGGGGGGGGGGAATACATCATCTGTGATATAATATTATATAACATATAGACCTAAGTAAAGGCCAATAATCATAAGAAATTCGCGGTATTGCCATTAAGTTAAAATTACTGAAAATACACGTCTCCAAATTACGAGATAAAATTCCTTATTTTGCTAGATTTTTTGCAGCTGAGGGTTACAAAATAAAGTGACTGTCCAACCCCATCGTACCCAACAACTGGAAAGTGGAAATACTTCTATAACTGACGCTTACAATGAAATATTATGCTTTAAAGCATGAAAAACACACTTGCTCCCTATGCAGCCCGTGTTTTTATCTGCCTTCGGACGGCCATGTTGGCATACGACCGTGCTGCTACCTGGTTAGATTTTAACCGCGAATAGTATATGTAAAAATTTATTAAAAAAACTTAGGAACTTTTTTAGGAATGTGTTTCAAATTTGAGTTAGGCCCATGACTTAAAATCATGCTTTAATTCAAAATATAAAAAAATCCCAAAATTTCTTCATGAACAGGTTGCCTTAAGAAGATATTTGATCAAGTTTAGTTATGTAGAATAACATTCTTATTACAATTTCTTTAATTCTCTGGCTTGATCTCCCTGCTGGATATAGTGCATTCCTACCTTTATGGAGGCTTATTTTTTTTGCGATAGTATTGCCAGTGTATGGATTGAAGTTGCGTATATTGAGCAGTCCTTATTATTGTCCTCTTTAGATAATTCTTTCTTCATTCACACAGCCTTACTCATATTTATTTTCTTATTTCACTTTTTTCGTCTCCATACTTGCCGGCCCTCTCTGCAACGAGCACTCCTCATCCTATCCAACATCCTCACTCCTCGGTCGTCGTCGGGGACTTTCCCCTTCCCTTTGACTACCTCCCCGACGGCGACGACAATGACAACACGGATGGATGATGACACAGACGGAGACGACCACGACGTGGGGGAACCCTTGCCCTCCCCATACGCTTGTGGCTGGTTCTGACCAGCACAGGCCTGTCCACCCCTTGTCCCCCCGCGTCATCCCTTACGTCCCTCCCTTCGTCTCGATTAGCCAAGTTGCATAAATATGAGACGTTAAGCAATATCCAATATAAATATATCCTTCCCATTAACCCCCCTCGTCTTCCCTTACGTTCCTCCCATTGGAAAGAAGAAAACATGGTGGTAATCCACAATTATGGAAAAAGAAAATTTGGAAGATTCCAATATAATTGACATGGGCACTGATAACTCTACACTGTTGAGTGCCCTAAAACAACATTAACTAACTTACTTTATGTGTAGTACTAGTATGCCTACGTAAGATTGTTAGCATGTTGTACACATATTTTTTCTGTAATTTTGGCTGCCTCGCCCTGATTTCTGTCTTTCTTTGGCTTTCAGAGAACACCATGCACCAAGCAGCCAATCAAGAGAGTACGTGGAGGTGACGAGCACATTATTGTGAGTGGCTAGTATTATTTTGTTTATAGATATAAGTGTACAACATACAGGTAATTTAAATCAATGGCAACCAATTTATTCGTATAGAAGCTGCCAACAATGCATTCTTATTAAATTAAAACAGTTATTTACACTTTTCTTCTTGTAATGAGTTAATAATAGTAAACTTGTAGGCCTGCAATAATTGTTGATTATCAAACTCGATGGTTCTATATTTTTTTAAGCAAATTTTACCAACAAGCAGAGGCCTACTATGTATGACCTTGCACAGTGACTTCTATTGTCACTTGTATTATAAACAATACATGGTCCAAGTACCTTCGTAATGAGTGGATGGACTTTCGTTGCCAGGCTCTTGTTGTCTGTCAATGTCATACTTATGGGTGTAAATCTCTAAACATACATTTTAATTGTATTGTATTACAAACTCCATTTGAGAATTTGTTCTAGTCGTCAAATAGCTCAGGCCTACTGCTGACTCGCAGGTTCAAGCTGTATTAAAAAGCGGGAGGGGGGGGGGGGTGAATCTACAACTACCAAAGAAGCTATCGACAAATTATTAAATAGCTCAGAAAAGCAATTTGAACAAGTAAAATGTCAAGTGTAGTGCGCACACGTACACCCGGCGTCAGAAGTAAATCAAGGGCTGAGTATATTGCGAGATACGACAACCCCTTGATTTTCTTCAGGCGCCGGGTGTACATCGCGATCTATCACATTGTTATGAACAGGTCTGAAGAAATATTGCACTAATTTGGCAGTGGCAGTGTTGTACCAAGTATTTATTTATTTAACGTTTATCCTATTCTGTTAAAAAACTAATTTACAAAGGAGAAAAACTAAATAAATCTAATTACAGACAGACACAACAAAATATTTTAAATAATAATATAACAATAAGTAATTGCATAGTAATTTTTCCCCTTACAGGAATGACAACTCCCGGAGAGCGTGCCTGGTCATTCATCCATCGTGAAGAGCCAAGCATGGGAGCATGCAGTCACCAAAACAAAGGTAAATTTGATGTTATTGCTGAACTATTAGAACAAAAGCCATCAATCAACCCCACTCCACTCGTGACCCTTTAATAATTCATAGTGGATTGTGCTCATCAAGTTGTCCCAGTTTCTACTAAGAAGCGTAAGCGGGTTCGAATCCCGCATAAGCAGGGGCGGCTCGTGTATAGGTGCACAGGTGCACGCGCACCCCAAATATCTGCGCGAACTAAATTCCAAATTTAAGGTTCGAAGTAAATCTCGTAATATTCCCAATAAATCGTTGGATGTTTGCATGGATATTTTGGCCGGCCCAAAGCAAGGCATATTATTATTATTATTATTATTTATTTGCCTTTGAATATGTACAAAACAAAGACAGGCAGCCAGAAGAGGGCTTGAAGCCCAAAACACATGTGGTGTCCGACTGCCTTACTACAACATACCAACATAAATAAAAATAACTAACAATACATACAATGAAATATTTACAAAATACAGGAGTCATTCTTCAGTAGGTAAGTGCTGCCATCGGAGGGTGCTCTCCGAATGTGAGTTCATTTTTATTATCGTTTTCTACAGTCGGCATGGCAGAACGAGCCCCGGGCCATCTTTTGAAATCACATCTGAAAAAGGTTGGTGGATCGCTCAAGCGACTGGGTCAAAACCAGTTATTTCATTCAATGCTTTGGTATTTTGCTCGCAGGCGCAGCATTCATTCACCCCCACAAATACAATCCGCTCAGTAGCTAGTGAAAGTTGTTGCGACAGGGTTGGTGAAGTGAGCAAACAGTGTAAAATTATTATCGTGCCGTGAAGTGAAATCATATGTGACTTCGGTAATAAGCGATCTAAAAATAAACAGTTTTTTAAAACGACCATTAGACGAAAAATTAGAAATGGACTTCATTTTAAAATAAATATACTATGTGATGTTTGAGGCGCGTGTCGGAGGAGATGAAGGGACATTATTCGGGTATGTAATAATTTAATCAACCATATAAAAATTAATTTTTTGGATGGTTTTCCATAAGTAACAATTACACAGGGGAGTTTTTCCCGACCAATAAATTCCAAAAATATACTCTTAAGTCGTTTTCCGGGTACTTCAGACCATTAGTATCTGAAAAAAATTTTCGCCTCCGGCGGCTGGGGCTGCGCCCCAGACCCCTTGTTTCCCACAGAATAAGACTTCAAAATATGTGCACCCCCACGATGATAACTCACGAGCCGCCCCTGCGCATAAGGCATTTTTTTTTTGTAATTTGTGCGTCATCGTTCATCTTCATCACCGATCATCGTCTCGAATAGCCTTAGTGCATTACTACGAGACGTAAGAAACAAAAATCATCATCATCGTCATCAGTAATGTAACAGCTTTTACAAATATAGATATTAAATAACAATTATTGTAACCATTTATTATTTATAATAATTCTTGGTGAATGCAATTAAATATAAAATGGATGAAATATAAGTCGTATTACTTAGTACTTAGCCATGAACAAGATTAGTAACGAGTATTCAATAGCTCGACACCTCTCCACACTCTACGAGAACCGATCTCACTGAATAATCCTCACTGTATTTCTGTTCAAGTTGAGGAAGATTGTTTTAAACGATGAGATGAGGCGATCATTTTATTAGATAATGTATACACCAGTCGGAAGCATTACTATGTAGCGGAATCCATGGATCCAAGGACGCTTTTCTTCATTTAAAAATGTATTTGATCGATAATTAAGAAAAACTATTTGGCATTCAAGAACTGCACACGTTAGCGCATGAGCTCGCAGCTTGTTCATAAAACAAGGATCAGGGCACCGACCTGGGTTGACACTATGTTCTCATTTTAACTATTAGGCCCACTTGGTTTGCTTGGCATGGGATAATTTATTTGACGGTTTTCACTTCCATTATTTAGATTTGATTGTTTGAAATTGACAAATATTTTGTTTGTTTCGTTGCAGTCTTACGTGTACACCAACACCGCGGTCGTCGCCATGGATGTGACCATCAACAGCATCACGATCGTCGCCTTGGACGTCCACACCACGATCATCGACATCATCGTCACCAGGAGCGACATGCTGTCAACAATTCTCATCGACCTTCTCATTGAACTTCTCATAGTAGGATCTAACAAAACTGCACTAGACTAAGTGTGCTTGTGCCTATGCAATGATTCCTGCCAAGTCTTGGGGCTGGGTGCATTTTTATTCCTTAGCGGTGACCTCAGTTCAGTTCCTCTAAGACATCAAACTTTTGTATGCGCTTATGAGATATTTACAACATGTGGCCAGTAAAAAATGTTTGTTGTCTTACCGAGACGTTATACTTAGGTAGCTACTTAGTGACATATGTGCATCCAGCTCTTATTGTAGCAACAGGTTTCAGGTTTAGGGAGCCGGGGGTGCGTGAGTGGTATAACATCGTGTCCCTTCTTCTTCGTTCCCACAGGCAGGGCCCCACTCGCGTACCCTCTAGTCGTTTTCGTCGGATTACTGCAAAAAGTACTAAATTTGAATCAAAATAATTTAATATATTGGCTATATAATTTTTTATACAAGTATCAACACAGTACAATCATTTTACAATTTGCATGGACTCGATTATTAAGTTATTACCTCTTGGCGGTCTTAAATTCATCATCATCATCATCATCATCATTATTATTATTATTATTATTATTATTATTATTATTATTATTATTATTATTATTATTATGAAGTCAATTTGGTAATTTTTGACTTATATTCGTAATACACATTTGTCATACGTATGTTTCTAATGAACTTAAATATACAATGTTGAGACTAGACTTTTTGCAGTAAACCAACTATTAAATGATTTAGTATAGATACTTGAGAGAAATTATTGCAGAAGCACGCAACATTTCAGATGGATTTCGCCTTCAAGTCTCATTCTGGCCGCAAGTTTCTATAGTTATTAAAAAACAGAACTGTCTATAAATAGCTTTTGGTGCCAAAGATTCTAGATTTGTTAAAAATTTCATAAAACAATAGAAAGTTTTAAGCAAAGACTAAAACATATACATAGGCCTAAAGCACGTAGTGTTTTATCTTTATAAAAATGTCTATTGTTATTTGATTTTAATTATTTATCTAGTACCTTAATAAATTTTCCAATGAAACAAACATTGGGAAAAATCAAAATCATATTTAAAAATGCTTTCAATGCTCAGTATTGCCCATGAAAGTGTTTTTAACATGAAACTCCAAATGCTATTTGTACACAGATCTAATTTAAAGCGTGATACCAAGCCCTCTTTTGGGGTTTTACGCGATCCATGTGACATACTTTGCTGGCAACTTGGCAGAAGAAGAAATCAAGCTCAAGAGAGAAGAAAGAAAGATGGTGTGGTCATCACAAATATTAAAATGGTAATTAATTAAAACTTTGTCTCGAGAGTTATTAATAGTAATAGCGGTAATAGTAGGTTCATTTTCTTTGTAAATAAGGTTGTGTCGTCCGAAAAAGAAAACGTTCATGTAAAATAGTCGAAATACTTGATTCCAGGGTGAGGTTCAGATTCACTTGTTGTAGGCCTATGTGGCAAAGCAAACAAAGAACCTGAACTTTTCTCTTGAAATAAAACAGAGTAATTGGCAGTATCACTTTTAGTTTTAGGGATGTGGCTGTGTTCTTGGAACGTGTACGCGTTCTGGGGCGGTAGCATATACACAGTCTTGAAAAAGTAATCGCGAATGAGTGAGCTATAGATAGAGATTACCATTGAACTTTCTGCTCCGCTTAGACACTGTCTGTGGTGTCAAGATGTTGAGTCCAAACCAAACAATACGCGAGGTGAAATGGCGTTATTTCTCACAGCCTTCGCAAGTATTACAACTGTTTTTTTGGAAATTCAATATATCGATAATCGTCTCTTATTGAAGAGTCAACAATTTCGGCTATTGATTATTACTCCAAAGACCACGCGAGGTCTTGATTAATAACTAATGTAATGATGATTCTAGCTAGATCGATTATGGATGGCAATAAAGTAGCCTAAGCGTCGCCCTGGCTTGGCTTTTCTAGCTTACCGACAATGTGTATTGTAGTACGTATGCACGCGTAGACAGCCAGCAAAGTACACATTTACACGCATCCCTATATTCTAATGAGATTTACGCGTTTGGTATGATCGAGTGTGATGAAGAAAAAAGATTCATAGAGCGTGGAATGGAAGACTGAGACACTACTTCATTAGGGGTACCGTACATTTGTATCTTGGATTATTAAGGTGTGTGTAAAATTTGCGTTTTGAAATAAAGACACTAGAATTGTAAGCATTTTCTCTTTTAAAATGCCATGAATTGTGTTATTACTTCAACATTTTAATTTTTTTTACCCACCAAAAATAATTACAAATTTGATCTTAAGTACGGTAATTTGAAGGTAGATTCCAGTTGCTTTCTTGTGTCTTTACGCGTTCCGTGTGATACAGTTCGTTGCATTTTAACGCAGAAGAAACAAAAAGAATTGGCATACTGAAGATTGAATTTCCACGAAGACTAAGAAAAAGTACTATGCGACTGCGAGACAATATTATGATGCCGAAAGAAAATGCCCACAGAGTCCAGGAAAAGGCCAATAGGAACTCAAAACCAGCGAGAGGAGAAAATGGTAGGTTCTGGTAGATGGTTATATTATTAGCCTGGAAGAACATTGGTGTATATTATACCCATAGTAGGTTCTGCTATGCAGCCAGGCCAGCGCTGAGGACGATCATCTTCCATGTGTTGTGGATATCTTCTTTTACAGGCTCCAGGCAGGGAATCCAGAGGAGTTCATCTGACAGAGACGGGGCATTATACAATGCACAAGGTCAGGTTGGTGATATGCCAGAGGCATGCATGTCCCTCGTCTTCGTTCCCTTAGGTAGGGACCTCTGAGCATACACCTATCTGAGCTGTGTATTATGTAATGTCGATTGTGTAATATAGTATATGTTTGCTTAGTGCCCACAATAGCCTGGACCAACTCGTGTGCATCTCTCCACCCTTATCACCATCGCTTTGGAGAAGATATGATCTGATTGATACATGGAGCCTTGGGACATGGAGCTAATTTGAATTATATCTATGGAGGTTGTACTGAAACCAAGAAGTCAATGCATCTTCTGGGAATACCAGTGAGAGGAGGATGTGGTAGGTTCTGGTAGATGGTTTGTATTAACATGGAAGAACATTTGTGTATATCTAGCAGGTTCTGTGATGCAGCCAGGCGTTATAAGGAAGACCATCTTCCATGTGTTGTGGTTGTCTTCTCTTACAGGCTCCAGGCAGGGAATCCCGAGTTCATCTTTCAGGGAGAAGGGGCATTATATAGTGCACAAAGTCTGGTTGGTGATATGCTAGAGGCATGCATGGCCCTCGTCTTCGTTCCCTTTTATAGGTAGGGACCTCTGAGCACACACCTACCTGAACTGTGTATTATGTAATGTCGATTGTGTGAGGTATTACATGCTTTGCTTAGTGCCCACAATAGCCTGGACCGACTCATATGCATCTCTCCACCCTTATCACCATCGCTGTAGAGAAGATATGAGCTGACTGATACATGGAGCCTTGGGACATGGAGCTTATTTGAAATATATCAATGGAGGTTGTACTGAAACCAAGAAGTCAATACATCTTCTGGGAATACCAGTGAGAGGAGGATGTGGTAGGTTCTGGTAGATGGTTTGTATTAACATGGAAGAACATTTGTGTATATCTAGTAGGTTCTGCGATGCAGCCAGGCGTTATAAGGAAGACCATCTTCCATGTGTTGTGGATGTCTTCTCTTACAGGCTCCAGGCAGGGAATCCCGAGTTCATCTTTCAGGGAGAAGGGGCATTATATAGTGCACGAAGTCTGGTTGGTGATATGCTAGAGGCATGCATGGCCCTCGTCTTCGTTCCCTTTTATAGGTAGGGACCTCTGAGCATACACCTACCTGAAATGTGTATTATGTAATGTCGATTGTGTGAGGTATTACATGCTTTACTTAGTGCTCACAATAGCCAAGCCACAAATAGCCACAGTAGATCAAGATTACGATTGACAAGCCACCTTTGAGAGATTGACAGTGAGAAAAAGACGGTGCTGTTTTCATCACCAGTTCTCTACCTGAGTTTCCTTCAACCCTCCTCAATCATTTCAACTTGCCCCGCTGACTCATATAGCAGACTCGGAACAAAAGAGGTAACATTTGCTCTTATTTTTCGCTTGAATTCATTTACTTGTATATGCATGGAGCAATGATCTTATCTAATGAGTGTTGTTTCCAGCGATAAACATCTCCATGGACAGATCTTCGTTCCAAGCCATGCACCTAATCAGCTTCTGTATCAAGATGTGTTGGTGTTCCGTCACTCAAGCATCAGTCATCTTCTCCAAGAGCTGCAGAATCTTCTAGAACTTCCAAGTTGATTCGCCCTTCAAGGACACACTCGAAGAACAACATGGTAAATACATTACGGATTTTAAGAACTAATTAAAACTGAGTCATCAATTTTCTATTTATTCTTTTCTTCTATTTTTTCTATTTGCTGCACTTTTTCTATTTGTTTTTCCCATTCTAATGGTTTTACATTCTATTCATTGGCTCGAGATCCCACAGGGGACCTTGGCCAGAGGTATAAGTGTGTCTCAGGACAGAGCGGTCACCCACTCTAGCTCTGACCACGCCCGATGTTGACAGTGGTTAAAGTGGATTTGGAATAGTGACGGTATGCACTTATGCTGAAGAAAGTATTGAAGTGGGACCCCCGGGGGGGTCTGGGGGGCGCTGCCCCGCAGGGAATTTTTTTTAGGGTGTTATTGTCAGAAACTCTTTTAAATCACTTTGGAGAGGGGTCTATGTTTGTTTTTGTTTGCCAATATTGGGGTAGTATTTGGGAGCGTATGCCTTTATTTTACTAATTTTATATTATTCAACATAATTCAACAATATGCATAAAATCTATCACAAATTAGTCCCAATATGGCATACCGTTGGTAATTTTAGTAACGGTATGCATCCCCTTTTACCGCCCCACTTTAACCACTGGATGTTGCTTAACTTTGGTGTTCAAGTGGGAACCGGCCAAGCTACCTCAGCTTATCATTTGCGAATTACTCACAAAATAGAATATTGAACCATACTTTGCCTTTACTCATTACTATATCTAATATTGGTGTGAGATGGGATCCAACTGCTTACATAGGAAAAGTGATGGTGGCTGCTGAATTTGTCGGGTTTATGAAGTTAGGTTGAAGTGCTATTTCTTTTTCTCTGGTTTGATCTACTGCCGGATTTAGTGCATTCCTACCTTTATGGAGGCTTACGTTTTCTTTGGCGAGAAATTTCCAGTGGTTTGAAGTATTAGTGAGTATTGACTAATTGAGCAGTCCTTAATATTGTGCTCTTTAGATAATTTTCATGAACCAAGGCCTACACAGGATTGGTACCGGTACCGACAAGCAGAGATAGTATGACCTTGAACAGTGACTTCTATATTGTAACTTGTATTAAACAATAGAGACTAGGTACCTTCGTAATGAGTGGATGCACTTTCATTGCCAGGCTTTTATTGTATTTCAATGTCATACTAATGTTAAAACATAAATTTTAATTGGATTAATTTACCAAACTCTATTGGAGAATTACAGTTCAAGTCTTCAAATTGCTCAGGCCTACTGTTGACACACAGGTCCAAGCTGTATTAAAAAAAGATGGGGGTCAAATCTACAAGCACCAAAAAAGCTATCGACAAATTATTAATAAGCTCAGAATAAGCAACCAAGTGAAATGTCAAGTGTAGTGTGCACAAGTTACATTGTTGTGAACATGTCTGAAGTATTGCACTAATTAGTCAGTGGCAGTGTACCAAGTATACATTGATGTCTGCATCTACCCTCTTCTTGTCCTTACAACTAATTGCATTGCAATGTTGCCCTTACAGGAACGACAACTCCCGGAGAGCGTGCCTAGAGTCATTCAACCATCGTGAAGAGCCAAGCATGCAGTCGCTAAAACAAAGGTGAATTTGGTGTTATACTAGCTCCAACGAAAGAATACAAATGCTTTGTAGTGGTGGGGGTAGTATGAATGCACGGTAAAAGGAATGTCGCCGTTGTATGAAAGAGAAATATGTTTTACCAACACAAGCAAAAATTATCTGTGCTAGATCACGGAGTTCCTCCGTGTGTGCTAGATCCACGCTGAGCTAGCTTGAATAGAGTTGACATAGTTGTTATGTTGGGAAAACAATTCAGAGCTATCTGCATTCTTTCTTGGAACCACTATATGGTTGAATCTAAAGGCCGACTTTGCTAACCTTCCCCACCACCGCGCGCTCACGGCTCGCTTGCGATGCCACTATATACGTTTTATAGGTGGACAACGTACACAGTGCGCCGTAGCAGGGTGGTAACAGATGGGATTGCTAAGGTAGGGTTCGCTCTGCGCTGGTTCAAACCCCCAACAATTTTTTTTTTTTTAATAGAAATGTTAAAGATTTAGAAGGTATTTTTTGTTTATTTTTAAATAATAGTTAATAGAACTCCTTTCCGGGTAAAAGTAATTTATATTTTAAATAGTAACGTTAAGGTTTGAAAGGTGTTTTTATTTTATTTCCTCAGTCAATAAGGTTAACTATTTCTTTAAACTGAGCGGCAGACATTATATGATGCGCGCGCATACTGAGACGGGTTAGTCATGGTGCGCGCGCCACGCTTAGACAGAGAGGGAAAGGTTAGCCAAGTCGGCCCGGTGTCATATTACCACTATATTGCTAAATTATTACTATACTAAAGCCATCAACCCTACACCACTCATCACCCTTATAATTCATAGTCATATCATAGTGCATTTTTTCATCAAGTTGTCGTCTAAATTTTTCCTTTTTTTTAATGTTACTGCTTTCACAAACGTGGACATTAAATTAATTAATAATTTTGTAAATATTTATTATTATAAACATTTTTGGTGAATGCAATTAAATATAAAATGTTTGCAATATAATGTGAGAAAAACTACAGTCGTACAACTTAGAACTTAGCCATGAACAAGATTAGTAAAGAGTCTGAGTATTCATTCAAATAGCATGACACCTCTCCACACTCTACGAGAACTGTCTCACTGAGTAATCCTCACAGTGTTTCTGTTGGAAGTCAAGGAAGATTGTTTTAAACGATGTGTTGCGGCAATCATATTATTAGATGAAGTATATAGCAGTCGGAAGCATTACTATGTAGCGGAATCCATGGACCCAGGGATGCTTTTTTTTCATTTAAAAATGTATTTGATCGATAATTAAGAAAGAAGTTTAATAAATTAGCAAATATTAACAACTATTTGGCATTCAAGAACTGCACACGTTAGCGCATGAGCCCGCAGCTTGTTCATAAAACAGGATCAGGGCACCAACCTGAGTTGACACCATGTTCTCATTTTAACTATTAGGCCGACTTGGTTTGCTTGGCATGGGATAATTTATTTGACGGTTTTCACTTCCATTATTTAGATTTGATTAATTGAAATTGACAAATATTTTGTTTGTTTCGTTGCAGTCTTACGTGTACACCAACACTGCGGTCGTCGCCATGGATGTGACCATCAACAGCATCACGATCGTCGCCTTGGACATCCACACCACGATCGTCGACATCATCGTCACCAGGAGCGACATGCTGTCAACAATTCTCATCGACCTTCTCATTGAACTTCTCATAGTAGGATCTATCAAAACTGCACTAGACTAAGTGTGCTTGTGCCTATGCAATGATTCCTGCCAAGTCGGGGCTGGGTGCACTTTTATCCCCTAGCGGTGACCTCAGTTCAGTTTCTCTAAGACATCAAACTTTCGTACGTGCTTATGAGATATTCAGAACATGTGGTCAGTACAAAATATTCGTTGCCTTATCGAGACGTTACTAAGGTAGCTACTTAGTGACATATGTGCATCCAGCTCTTATTGTAGCAACAGGTTTCAGGTTTAGGGAGCCGGGGGTGCGTGAGTGGTATAACATCGTGTCCTTTCTTCTTCGTTCCCACAGGCAGGGCCCCACTCACGTGCCCTCTCGTTGTTTTTCGTCGGATTACTGCGAAAAAGTTTTACACTAGAATCAAAATACTGTTTAATATGTTGGCTAAATAATTTTTCAGATATGTACGTACAATCATTTTATAAGGACTACCTCTTGAGTCTTGACGGTCTTAAATATAACATCATTATTATAAAGTCATTTTATTAATTTTTGACGTGTAATCATAACACCTTTGTGATAAGTATGTTTCAAATGAACTTAAATATACAATGTTGAAACTTGACTTTTTTGCAGTAAACCAACTATATTTGATGAGCTATAGATACTTGAGAGAAATTATTGCAGAAGCACACAACATTTCAGATGGAGTTCGTCTTCCTGCCTTCAAGTCTTGTTCTGGCCGCACGTTTCTATAACTCGAATCTATAGCTATTAAAAAATCTTTTGTCTATAAATAGCTTTTGGTGCTAAAGACTCGATTTGTTAAAATTTTCATAAAACAATTGACCGTTTTAAGCAAAGTTTGGTTTCTCAATTAAATGGGGCGGGTATACACTAAATTAGATTAAGTTTGTCGTCTTGCCTTCAAGTATAAATCTGGCTGCTCGTCACCATAGGAGCACAAGATACAAAGCTGTTCAAATATCCGCTTACTTCATTAGCGTGGGAGACAATTACATTACCATACATTTGCGTTTATAGGATTGTTTTAGATGTGTGTAAAAAAGAGCATTTTGAGGTAAAGACTCATAAATTGTAATCATTTTCTTTTTTAAAATGATATGAATTGTGTTTTTACTTCAAATTTTTTTTTTTTTTTTTACACACCTCTCGTAATTACAAATTTGATCATAAGAACGGTAATTTGAGGCTAGATTCCAGGTTCTTTCTTGGGTCTTATAACACGTTCCGTGTGATACAGTTTTGTTACATTTCAACGAATAAGAAGAAACAAAAAAGGAAAGAAGATTGAATTTCCATGAAGAATCTACTTGACTAGAGAAGAAAATGCATGCAGTTAACCAGCTTACAAAGGAAAAGGCCACTAGGAACTCTTAACCAGTGAGAGTAGGATATGGTAGGTTCTGGTAGATGGCATAATAACAATGTGCTGCTTCCGATAGGTGTGTTACTAGGGGCATGCATGACCCTCGTCTTCGTTCCCTTAGGTAGGACCCTCTAAGCACACACCCAACTGAAGTACACATGTTATAACGCCTTGACTAATCACATCAGCTTCCAAGTGTTTTACAGGATATATTATCAACCTGGAGGAACACCGGCGTATATCTACTAGATTCTGCTATGCAGCCAGGCGCCAAGGACGACCATCTTCCATGTGTTGTGGATGTCTTCTCTTACAGGCTCCAGGCAGGGAATCCCGAGTTCATCTCGCAGAGAGAAGGGGCATTATATAATGCACAAAGTCTGGTTGGTGATATACTAGAGGCATGCATGGCCCTCGTCTTCGTTCCCTTAGGTAGGGACCTCTGAGCATACACCTATCTGCACTGTGTATTATGTAATGTCGATTGTGGGAGGTAGTATATCCTTTGCTTAGTGCTCTCAATAGCCTGGACCAACTCATCTGCATCCCTCCACTGCCATCACCAGTGCTCTGGAGAACACTAAGTGACGCATGGAGTTAAGAGACCAACTGTACAGGCACCCACGTTCATGACTATGAGCAACCCCACAGCAAGACCAAGATTACGATTGGCGAGTCTCTTTTAAGAGATTGGCATTGAGAAAGAGATGGTGCTGCTTTCATCCGATACCGCGAGTCCATAAAGGAGTTCTCAATACCCGAGATGCATTCAACCCTCGCTCATTCACGTTGTTTAGACTCGAACCAGCCAGAAGCATGTAAGATTTTTTTCTTATTTTTATGTAAGGAATCATTAACTTGTGCAGAGGCATTGGAGCAATGATCTTATCAAACGATTGTTGTTTCCAGCGACAAACGTCTACATGGACAGATCTTCGTTCCAAGCCATGCAGCTAACAAGCTTCGTTATCAAGATGTGGTGGTGTCTGTTCATCAAGCATCGTTCATCGTCTCCAAGAGCTGCAGGATCTTCTTGAACTTCCAAATTGATTCGCCCTTCAAGGACACACTCGAAGAACAACATGGTGTATGTATATATACATTTCCGAATTTTCACTGAATTGCTCACTGAGCCATGTTTTGCTTTCATTCATTGCTATATCTAAAAACGTAATTTACATTTCATAGTTTGATTTGCCATCCATATTGTTTAATATTCGTTTAGTATTTAGATTTATTTAATTTTAATGTCTCATATCATTCTATCAAATTGTCTATCATTAAAGTTTCACAATAAAATGAGTTCAGTTCATCCAAAATGTATTTTTCTAAATTGGATTTTCTCCATAGTTACTGCAGTGACATAATAATTTATGAATGATCATTGAAGATCGGAGTCAATTCATTTTATTTTAGGCTTAGGGAACTAAAAGATTTTGTTTTTCGTCGTGGTCTACGTTTATTTCAATACTCACTTTCAATCCTCAAGCCAAAGAATAACTTTCACAAAGTTAAAAAATCAGACTAGGTGGTAGCCAAATACAAACATTCAAACAATTGGATCTTGTGAATTTAACATAAAATATAATGGCCTTTTTAAAATTTTGACAAAATTCCTCTATATATTTCTAGAAACACTTTTCCGATAGAGGTAGGCCTAGCTCATGTGTTGTACGCAGAGATAGGTAAACATGGCATTATAGTTTTGGATATTTAGCATTTAGTAGCATCTATTTTTTCCTTACCACCAAAACCCTTAATGTCGAGTGGTTCTTGCATTTCTAATGGTAGATTATGAATAGGAACATTTCAATTTAATATTGCCACATAAAATGTTAGAATACTATGCTAAACTAGTTCTCAACAATAGGGTGCAAATGCATTTTTTTCTTGTAAAATTAGCATTTTGTACCGCTTTACGAAACCAATGCAAATGCCGTGACTGCATCCTTAAAATAAGCCTTTGACATTCCCTCACTTGTAACTAGCACTCTTTACACAGTTGGCCTGTTCATGTTGAGCCCTGGGTTAGGTAGAGCTAAAACCGTATTCCTGTACAATACAGTGTACATGAGGGGTTGATTTCCAAGGATATACAGAAAAGAAAAATATTGTTACTTATTGCTGACAGGTGATTAGTTGGGTTGGGGTAAGCATGGTGTTAAAGGGTTAGGGGGTAAGAATTAAGAAAATATACAGAAATCGGGGCCCTGAAGAGGGGAAAAATGTTTCTCGACAGATTCTCTATGGTTTCTTTTCTTTAAAACGTTTCCACTTTCCAGCTCTCTTATCTAAAACTATTTTTATCCCAGCCTTTCAGGCTGGGCTTCATGTTCTATATGTTTTCCCAACCTGTTAACCCTTCTCCCTTCTAAACTAAACTAACCTGGCCTTTTTTCACACTAATTGTAAAAAAGTAATATTGTTGTTATTTTCAGATAATCGCTGATTTGACTGAGGCTTTGCCGAGGTTTTCCTCAGTCGCTCCACTCACAAGGCAACCACAAACGCCACGAATATCGGCCCTCGAAGATCCTCCCTTACTTTGCCATTGACAGTCAGACTTGTCCTAGCGGTTCCACAGCCATCTAAAGAACCAATACTGTCCAAACTCTAAATGTGAACAACACAATTGGCAAATGAAATATAAACAAGGGAGAGATAATCTAGTGTTTTCATGATTTTCCTTCTCTCCTTCATACCATCAATACTAAAAAAATAAAAAAATAAATTGGCACCCATAATAAGCAGAAAACATATCAGCTAAAAGCAAAGTAAGTCTTCTCCACAAATTCCGGAAAATGACCAAATACACCAATATAAAGCAGTAAAACATGTCTTGGCACGGATTGAGTCGTTTAGCAACGCAAAAAAAATTTTCTCCTGTAATTGAAAAAGTAAAAAAATGCTGAGATGCCAAAAAACTGTTCTCCATGACCCATTTTAATGCTAACATCCTTTTTGGTATGTTATTTAGATCATTTCCCAACTTTTAAAAGAAATGGAGAAAGATTTTTGCTTGTTCATATGCCTTCATATCTTTAGCTACGACGTATGGTGAGAGTGCCGGAATAGCCTAGAATTCCTGCTTATGGTCCAAGGTTAAAAGACTGGTTCCGAAAATCGCGCTCCGTGTAAGTGCCCTCGTCACTTATGCCAACGAATCAATATAAAGTAATACAATAATAATCTTTTAATGGTGTGTGAACATGGACACTTTATTTGCAAACCACTACCTTTTGGTAATACTCATGAGATCATAAGTTGATTGAAAGGATGTGAGTAACTCAGTGTCAGTTTGATGCTGTCCAAGCATTCCACACTAACATTTGGTGGCAGATTCAAGGAATAAAAAAGTGCATAAAAAGTTAACATTATCCAACAGGTTACATAAGGAAACTGGTCTTATCGCCATTAAAATCCTACCTCCGGCATTAGGTGCTTAACTCGTTCTTCAAAATGTAAATATTATTATAGATCATAATAATAAAGTTATTGTCAGTTTGTAAATGGTCAACTTTGGTGTATGGTAACTTGCCTTGGCGTGTGTCAAGCAACTGAGATCCAATATTCCTACTGATTCTGTTGGTGCAATGTATGCCAAATTGTCACCACTGAAGTACAGTTTTCCATAATTAAAAGTTGGAAAGCCAATTAATTTATAGATTGATACAAGAAACTAGTAGAAAGGTATTGATTATTTCAATAAGTGTTTATTGGAATAACCTGTTCTTTATCACATTTATTAAATTTTAGTGTATTTCGATTTTCTTTTCTTTTGTCAACCTTCAGTTTGAAAAAGATTTTGAATAAAAATCGAAATATCACTAATAATTTAATAAATATTGATAAGGAACAGTGTTATGTCCAATAAACACTTATTAAAATAATTGATAGATGTACCGAAGGCTAAGTGGGGGGTCGATGCCCCCCGAAAAATTCTCCTTCAAGGTCATTTTGGTGAAAATACAATGACCTACTTTTTATCTACTTAAATCCTGTTTTTAATCCAAAAGTTTTCTCTTTAAGGTCATTTTGGTGAAAATCTGTGCGTTTTAAAGCATCACAAATAACCAACTTTGTATCTACTAAAATCCTCTTTTGGTCAGATGATAATTTGCCTTTAGTATTGCGATAAAACAGTTATTCTATATTCTCATTGAAACGTTAAAGTGCACTTTCACATTTTTGCGAAAGGGGGGTGGGGGAGGGGTTACCCCCCCCTTGGATACGCAACTGATGGTGATAGGTGACATATTTTGGTGGAGGTGCCGGGTTGCCTTAAATTCTTTGCAACCTCCTTGAGCAGGAACAAGTGCGTACACAAGCTTGTGTGCACCCAATATCTGCCACTAAATATCCGCTATCTTGTTATAGTGATAGATGGGGATGCCAAGTCTAAAAAATCGGGACGTGGACTAATTTTGATTTTCAAATACACATTTCACTTTGTCTACTAGCGGTTTAGCCAAGGTAGTTTAACCGGTTCCCACTAGAACACCGAAGTTAAGCAAACTCGGGCGTGGTCAGAGTGGGTGGGTGACCGCTCTGCCCTGAAACTCACATATATTGCTGGTTAGAGCAGATGGAGGGTTCGAGAGCTAGTGTAACGGCTTCGTTCTCCTCGACGTCTGCTCGGCAGTCCGGGTTAGTGGAGGACTGTCAAGGTTACACCGTCCTTTCGGATGGGACGTTAAGCCGTTGGTCCCCTTGGTACTTTTCGAAAGGAGTAGGCTACGTGCCGGTACCGGGTTTCTCCTCCCTTCTGTTCATACTTCATCCTTATCTATCTCCACTCATCGTCTCGAATAGCCGAAGTGCATTAATATGAGACGTAAGCAATATCCAATCAATCAATCAAATATACATTCACTTTTCAATCTAGTATCAGAATAATAGGGAATTGACATAACATTATTTTATGGTTCTACTGGGGTAAGATCACCTTCCTTTACACAAAAATATCTTATTTTCTTGATTTTGAGAATATTTTCATTATAAAATACTGGTGAAAGTTTCCTTCATATTTTGGCGGGAAAAAAACGGGTCATACGTCACCAGCCTTCATGATACCAATCAACCAATCTCGTAACAATATATCAAGTTACTGGCTTTCGGAGATTATCTTGGCTGTAGAAGCACATTTTGACATCTAGTTTGTTCTAATATGCTTAATATTATATTTTTGTATTTAGTATATCACAACCGCACAAGCTTTTAACCGTATTTTAACTGTAGTAAAATCACAATGTTGATTATAATACTTGAAAAGTTATAAAACCAAGACTCTTAGACCGGGAAGTATAATTAAACACAAAACACACGAACAATAACCACGGTCAAGAAAATAAAAACAACTAGCAACTAGGCTGGCGATGCGCACAGCGGAGATGCTGCGTGACACCGAGAGACGTCAGTTCCTCGCGTCTGAGGAAGGAAGCGGAGCTTCCGAAAATTTACGCACTTTTGTAAGTGTTTATTTTCTGACCGTGGTTATTGTTCGTGTGTTTGTGTTTAATTACTGAAAAGTTTGTTTAATAGGTTTGTTCGTTCGTACACACTTTTGTGAAATGAGCCATTTTGGTCCGTTCGTTCGCTTCAGTGTTAAAACTGGCACTCATAACACTAGCCAGAAGCCAGTGTAAAGTGTAGACACTGACTTTTTGAATGTTAACACTAGTCCGCGAACGAACAACCTATTGTTGGGTATTGTTGTATGAACCAAAGACTTTGGTAAAAAGAGGGAATTTTGACGTTTATCTAGACGGCCGTGTTCGTCATGAGGGCCGGTGACGTAGGCAGCCGTTTCAAAATAAATGTGCGGGAACTTTAAAATGTCAAAGTTTGACCCTCAATAGATATTAAACGATTTAACTTAAAGAAAGACAAATAACGTTTTTACCATTTTTATACGAAAATGTATATATTGCACATACTTTAATTAATATCGGGAACTTATTCAAATTCCCTATTGCT
The DNA here is from genome assembly GCA_024449915.1 of Sweltsa coloradensis. Taxonomy (NCBI): domain Eukaryota; kingdom Metazoa; phylum Arthropoda; class Insecta; order Plecoptera; family Chloroperlidae; genus Sweltsa; species Sweltsa coloradensis. The sequence goes on from JAMZAV010000021.1 coordinate 410,215, forward strand.
TTGCTAATAGTAGCCCTAGACCTATTAGCACACAGGTATGGATAATGGTACAGTTATTGGTAACTACACAAATAGACTTGTCTAAAGAAATGCATTTTTACTGTTGAAAAAAGTTGTAGGCCTACATTTGTTTATAAAAAGTTAAATTCGTTTTTCAATTATTATTATTATTATTATTATTATTATTATTATTATTATTATTATTATTATTATTATTATTATTATTATTATTTTATTTTCAAATAGCCAAATACAGACATATATGACAATTTGATGGTGGAAGGGAAAAGGGCAGAGCCCCATTACACAAATGTGCCCTACCACCATTGTATAGCTAGATTTACAATTAATTCTTAATAGTACTTTCTAGTTTCTAGACTATTTACATGACACGCTAACTATTATAACTATTATAACTGTACATCTTGCCACAAACGCAACACTATATTATAGTCTTATCCATAGACCAGTCCTACATCCCATAATCACCATCATGCATAACAACTATACCATACATGATGATATCAACACAACACAGGACCCGTCCATTGATAAGCTATAATTATTATAGATAGATATTAGAAAATACACAAATACGTATTACAACTAATTATTAACTAATAATATTTTGAATTACATGTATATGTTATTATGATATCATTTTATTATTATACATTTTTTAACGTGATATTGTATTATATTACTCGTATTGTCTATTTTATAACTATGATTAATCTAAGGTTATGAACAATATTGTACACATACGGTGGATTGAAATCTGAACTAAGACTAAATATATTACCAGTAGGCCTGGAATTTATGCCAATTCCAAAATTTGTACGAGTTGCTTTAAAAAACGGGACAGCACATGTCCCGATATAAAACAAATCGGTTCGCGGGACACAACACGTATAATCGGGACGTCTGGCAACCCTAGAAGTGTGAAGTATTTTGGTGGAGGTGCCGGGTTGCCTCGAAGCAGTTATACACATCAGCTTTTCTATCACGTGTGCACCGAATATCCACCACTAAATATCAGTGATCTTGTCTAGTGATGGATGGGTCTCTTTATACTCTTCGGTGTAGGCCTACATATACCTTATTCATTCATACTGTTTACTTCACTTCTTATTCAATTCTTCAGTTGCGTTTCAATATATGAGCTCACTTCTTATATCTTGTCTAAAAATTTTAAGGTGATATTTAGGAATTACATAATTGTTATTCTATTGAAATGGCATATACATTTCTAAATGTTTTCTTCCTATTATTGCAGGCCTACAGTTTTATTCTGGAGGTTATTATCGCCTGCAACCTATTTTATTTAGATAGATTGGATCGTAGATTTTAGTTACGTTTTTGTAGGACTTGCGACTGCGTCAGAGAACCTCTTACGACTGAGTGAATGGTATCGAAAGGCTTCCAATCAGGATTGGCAGGTGCATGGCGGATATCGAACCCGCGACCTTTCGAACTAGCTAGCGTTGAGAAATCTATCGGTCGATCTACTGGTTCCTTTACTAATGTATAACGTGCTCACATATTACTTGATATATCCGATTTAAACTTTCTTATGTGCGGTGTAGAAAAGGTTCTATACAAGTGTTTTCCAAACTGTGGCTCGCGAAAAGTTTCGAAAATTCGAAAGATAATCCATGCTGATATTATTTAGTGGTTGGGTTGACTCAAGCCGGAGACAATCTCGACTGAATGTCCCCCCGAAGTTACACAAGTTTGTCGTGTTTGAAGAGTAACGTAAATTTGACGTAGGCCTAGTTCCTTTTTTGCCAAAGTGTTTTGACTTTACGATGTTATTTATTTTTGGATCTTGTTCAAGACTGAAAAAAACACGTTTTTATCTTCTATTATGTTTTTGTTTGATAAGATAAATCCTAGTTTTGTTTCTGGGGCCATGTCTATTGACTATCTATGACTATGACTATCTATTGTTATCATATAATTTTAAATCGAAAACTACTTATCCACGTATCTATGAGGAGGGGGAGGTAGTGCGATTTTGCAAAATCAGGGTCTGTTTGAAAGTTTCAGCCGTAAGGAAGGCGAGAAAATTTCCGAATTTATTACTTTCGAAGGCCTAAAACCGCGTTTAAAAATCGAAAACTGGACAATAGGTGATTGTAATTGGTCGCGCATACAAAATCTAACGGGGGGGGGGGGGGGGGGGGGGGGGCAATCGCCCCACTTCCCTCCTGTATCCGTTACTGATTTTATTCAATCATTGTAGCCTCTTTACAATTGAGTGTGGACATTGCACTGATGTTGGTTTAGTTAGTCTTACGAAAAGAATGGAATCGCATATAAAAATGTATTTTTTAAATTCCCTTTTCTGTTCTGACATTCACAGAAAAGTCAACAATTGTATGTTAGGGGGGTAGACTTGTTATTCGCAAAACAAAAAATGCCACAGGATAGCTAAAAAATTTGTTTTTTATAGTCGGAATTTTTATTTAGCCAAATGCACTAAAAGAAACAATAATAAGTTATTGCATAAGGGAATTTAGTAATCATTTGGTGTTAATGGCTAATATACTCACCTGTCAAACTGACGGCCATCTTTAAAAATATTTGGGGCTACAAATCGCTCCCATCTACTTAACATGCAAACACTCCTTTTCAAGATGGCTTAAAATTGTCACGGAAGTGGACCAATGACTGGGGATCTAGCCTTCTATAGATGTTTAATATCAATGGTACTTACACACAAATTTAAACAATGTGATCATGGCCTATTTAAATTGAAAAGATCTATTAAAGAGCATTTAACAATTAAATAGTGTCCCAATATGAGAAAATAATTGCAAAAGAAATAAAGTACGGTACTTGCGTATTTAGTAGCCATCAAGTGTGGGGAGCCGGCAGACTTCGTTACAAATATGCATTATGATATTGGGCGGAGAATTTGGTATAAATTTGTTTTGTGGCCCGCCCGGATTCGGCTCAAAACGTTTCTGGGGATGCACACTTGTAGCAAAGATTATGATTTATGAAGGCCTGTAATAATATAATAAAGTAATAATCTTTGCTTGTATGCTATATGAAGCACGGAACCATGCATGGGGACGGGGTGGGGAGGGAGTGGTCTGCACGGGTCTACATCTAGGAGCCCGGGCCCGGCCCCAGGCCCGCCTGAAGTCTTAGTCGGCCCGTACCAACCCAAATTTGACAAAAATATGACAAGAAAAAAATAAGTAAATTGACACTGTTTAAAATAATATGACAGTTACCATGCAATCAGTGATCCAAGCCGCCCATCGTTCAACTCCATCCAATCCTAGGCGGCACGATCCGATGTTTGCCAAGACGTCACACATCACAATTTCACGGTGTCATATTTACAATAAACATTCCCATCGGAACCCGAGTTGCAATAATTGCCATGGCTACACTTATCTTGGCGAAAAATAATTAAAATTTCGCGACAGGAAGTTTAGGCCTGTACTATTATACGAGAAAGAGTTTTGATCACAAATACCGCTTTCAAATGACATTAAAAAGCCCGAAAAAAGTCCGCCTTATTCAGTGAAAAGCAGGCCCAGGCCCGTCTTTAAAAACATAACAAGGCCCGGGCCCATGCTCCCCCACTCTTTTTAGAGTGGGGGTTGGCGACTAAGCTTTTCTTTTTGCTTCCACATGCTAAATCACCGAACACACCCAAGTATACTGACTGCAATAGGGAACACTCCTCAAATTTACTTTTAATATATCCGTAACGTAGTTACTAAAAAAAGACGATTCCCAAAAAAAGTCCGTCGAAAAATGTTTTATACTTGGTTTTATGAGGGTATGAATATTCGTGTTTAAATTCCGCGCGTAATCAGGCCTAGCTGACTGTGACGTCACAGATTTGTATCGTTTCGTCAGTCTGCCGGTAGGGGTTCCACCGCTTGGCAAATTCATTGGTTCCTAGACAATTCCTAGCAAAATCCTAGCAAAGGCAGTGGGTCCGAGGTCTTGGTTACCATGGAAACTAGAGTCGATAAAGAAGTTTCCCCGGTTCGCGTTGGTAATCAACCCGTGGATCAAACAAAGTACAATGTTGAATAAACAAATTTGCAGATAAGTAAGGTATTATTCGTTGGCAATGCATGTTATAATATGTATAAATTTTTATATCATACATTATCATTGTTAGGTGTAGGCTCATGCCTCAGGCAAACTATTAGAATATATTAAATTGCTTGAAATGGATTCGACTACATTCGAATTTCCTAGCGGACATTCGGGGAATCTCCGGCGAGCATGTGGTGCAGCGCGCGCGCGGAGATCTATTCAACTATTACTTTCTTATGACGTCACGCAATGTCCGGAGCGTTTTAGTCCCGCTTCGCCACTAGCCAATTTAAAACCTTCATAAATACGCCAAAAATCGTTAGTTTTTAAAATAAATTTATATTTGTCTATATTTCTTATTATATTTTATATTAATTACAACTAAGTCGCATAATAGAGTTGAGGAACATTCCCTATTAGTTTTTCAGTCGTAGCCAATAGCCATGTCGAGTCCAGCATTAATAACGAACAAATAAATAAAATAAATCCGTATTTAGAGTCACATAGTCACAGTTAGTGTCACATAACTGATTTTCAGTGGGGGACAGTAAACCAAAGCGACCAAGCCAACCCTGTAGGCCCCGACGCAATCGACGAGTGAACGATAACCAACCAAAGATCGATATTTTTTAATAGGAAATATAGCAATCGGTGGTGGACAGTGCGAACACCCGCGGATCAACGCCAGAATCAACAAGGCCGATTCAGAACAACTTTAATCTCATTATGCACTCCGTTATTAGGACAGCTCAAAAGTCACAGTTTACAAATTCCTAAGACAAGAAAAAACTTCTGCCTAATATTATGTATATTGTTTATGTTATTTTATTATGTATCAACGGGATGGAAATAAAATAAATAAATACATCACTCTGAAGTGGGGGGGGGGGGGGGGGGATTTCCACCTTCCTACGTGTATTGGGAGACATGACTTCGTGGGAAAAAAAAGGCGATTTTAGAAGACTTCAGAGGTCCCGGGTTAAATCCCCGTTTTAAGTTTTTATAGTAACCTGTTAACACTTCAATTACATATTTCCTTGTGATATTAAATGTTCCTTATATCTAACGTTCCCATGGACACAGCCGAGGTCATTTTCTGCCCAAATGGAGGAATATGTACCCATAGTCTTAAACTTACAACATTTTTAGTTACGATTTTTATATCATTTGTTTAAATTATTATTATTTTAGATTACAGATTACAGTTGAGAGAGATTACAATTTATTTTATTCACATTTTGTTCTTTAATTCGAGCAATGTATCAAACATGTGGTCAGTTAGCCTGTTCCTACTAGGAGTAAGAGTCCCCCCCCCTTTTTCCTAGGGCAGAGGATTGCAGAATGATATTAAACTCAATAAAGTTATTAATTAGGGATTTATTAAGTGAGAAGAATTTGTTAAGATGTAATGTACATATTGAAAATGTAAGTGTGAAGGTGGAGTCGGGTGGCTCACCCCTTCCCTTCCACCCTGACGTTTCTTAGGAGTCAAGGTAACGCCTTCGCCCGCGCCTCGGAAGCCTGGACGCCTTCCATTGCTCGCGATTCTTTCTCGCACGCCAGTTCAGTTGTGCTTCGCTGACCGTAGGAATCAGTCCAGCCGGTGTTAGCGTCCCTGTCTCTCCGAGGAATATTCATCAAAACGTGAGTAAACTTGTGTTTCATTCTAGGAACGCAACGCCTTATTAATTAGCAAATTACTAAAAGTCCATTAATTTGATACTCGGTCTCCTAATTCTGTTGGCAAAACTATTCGCTTTTACTTCAACTCTTTGTAACATTCGGTTAACAAATTCAATTTCAACTTTTGCAACTTTTTGTTACGGATTCATTCTAAATTCATCTTTTCAGTTAGTTCTTGATCCAATGAGGCTGTTGGTAATAGTAGTCGTTTCAAGTTCAATTCTTTGCACCTTAGCTGGAACCCCACGGCCCGAGATTGAGCGACACAGCCTGTTTGCAACTTTTTGTTAGGTATTCGTTCCAAATTCATCTTTTCGTTTGGTTATCGTTCTCATAAGGACTTCAACTCTTTGTAACATTCGATTAACAAATTCCATTTCAACTTTTGCAATTTTTTGTTACGGATTCAATCTAAATTCATCTTTTCAGTTAGTTCTTGGTCCAATGAGTTGCCGGTAATAGTAGTCGTTTCAAATTTCAATTTCAATTCTTTTCACCTGAGCCACAACCTGAGATTGAGCGACACGGCCTTTTGCAACTTTTTGTTAGGTATTCGTTCCAAATTCATCTTTTCGGTCGGTACTCGGTCTCATAAGGCTGTTGGCAAAACTATTCGCTTTCAAGGCTATTGTACCGCCTCTGGCCGATAATTTGAAAGTCGAAGAAACATGTCTGAAAAGTTTGCTGAATGAAAGAAGGCCTTTAAAATAACAGAAAACAAAATTGTGAATTTTTTTGGGCGGGACATAACCCCACTTTTGGAAATTATATTTAGATTTTTGGACAAAAGTGTGATATACAAAACTAGTTCAAAATTAAATTTTGAGAATCGGTTTTCTGAACATAGTTTCTAAACACCTTTAGCTACAACTTGACTATAGCTAAAATAGTTTTCTGAAAATAACAGTTGGTGTACGAATTTTTTTGTCAAACGGTACAAAACTCGTATTTGTACCGCGCTAAGAGCTAGCTGTAGCGCCCTAAAACTACTTATACTAATACCACGTTAAAATTTAGCTCACGTTAGGTTAACGCGCGATTCCCTAAAACAAAACTGTAAAGGCCGGTGCACATAACTTCCTAAGGTTTAAGGTTTATGGTTTAACGAAGTTGAAACATGCCCAATGCGTTATCGCGTTCACATGATTTCCTAAGGTTTAAGGTTTAGGGTGTAAGGTTTAACAAGATGAAATTATTTCAACTTCTTTGCTCTTAAACACTAAACACTAAACACTAAACCCAGCCAATGAGAAGCGAGCTCTCATAAATCCGGCCAATGGTATCGCGCGTACTAGTTTAAACCTAAAACCTTCGGAAAGTAACCGTCTCGACCTGTGTAGCAGACCGGCGCCCGTTATGTATTTAAAGTCGATCATTCGATAAAGTCGACAAAGAAGTTTCCCAGTTGAGGACACTTCTTTATCGACTCTGTCTTGACGGAATTGAGGTTATGTTATTACTATATTCGTATATTTTATAAGCATTGTTTATAAATGCAGTATAAAGGTTACTTTATTATACACTAATATATATATATATATATATTAACCTCGAAATTGGTTATTTAGATAGCTATCACTTCAAAATACGTTGCTGCAATGCTTCAAAAATTTGAAGTAGAGTTGAAAAATCGAAACAATATCGCCCATCTTTTTTAATGCAGGGGTTTGGTTTGCGTTTAACGTGCCGTCACATTTAACCAGAGGCGGATTCCCGGATTTATACATATTGGGGCCTGCTCCTGCGCGCACTGCGAGTACCTATAAATCCGCCTTGCATTTAACGTTGACGTTAAAATTCGTTAGTAAATCGCAAACTCGCAATGTTATCGTTAATTAACGCCAAATTGATGTTTAACGTTAAGAGTGTTCACGAGACAGACATGTACACGGCACGCTCATAAGCACTCAAATTCAGATGTACAACGCTCTGGAGAAAAATTGAAATGACATACGAGAATTCTAAAATGCACAAGACACAGATATTTTATGCTGAAGAACATACAACAAACAGAATGGATGTATGTAATAAACCCTACTATACACCATTGTTACGCATAAAGTCGACGCAACGGGAAAAATAAGAGGTTGTTCCCGCCGCGTTGACTATGAATATGAATAGTAGGGTTTATTACATAAAGCAATTCTGTTTGTTGTATGTTCTTCTGCATAAAAATATCCGTGTTTTGTGCATTTTTGAATTCATGTATGTCGATTGAATTTTTCTCCAGAGCGTTGTACATTATTTTGAATTTGAGTGCTTGCGAGCGTGCCAAGGTCATAATTGTCTAGTGAAGACTCTGCACGTGACCCAGCGCGGGCTGTGACTGTTGACAGAAAGAAGAAAGAAACGTGGCCTAAATCGGATGACAACTTGTTGAAGTCTCGACGGAAAGAAACTGAGTTTCTGATAGAAGTTGTGAAATAACTATGTGATAGAGGAGCGATGACGCAAAACTCAATATGTCCATCCAGATTTAAAAAAAAAAAACACAATTACAACAATAACCCAGCATTTAACTGGGACATATTGCTTTTTACAGCAAACAGACAAGTTTCTCATCAAATAGCATGGTAGATAATAGCGTTTTGCACCAGCAGAAAGTTTGTAACTATAATATCTAGATTTTGTAAAGGTTCTGCAATTCAGGTTTTTTTTAAATTTAAGGATGGACATATTGCGTTTTGCGTCATTGATTTAATGGGTGATTCTGTTAGGCTATGTTTTACAGGCCTAGATGTACGTCGATGCACGTTTCGTAAATTGTTTTGGGTTGCTTCACAGGGCCTACTAGAAAGATAGGTTTAATTTGAGACATTACTGGAGATAGAAATGGGTTCATGTTGTAGGAGACTGTATGGTTCGTGTTCATCGGGTCGCGGTTGCAGTGACGGTTGGGTTCTAACTCTTTTTCCAACCCTCGACAGTCAGTTGGGACTTTTGTAGGCCGTTTTTGCTCGTCATGATCGTCATCGAATCTGTGCCAGCAATGTTTACAGAGCTTCATATCACGAAAAGATTGTAACGAGATCAATGACGAGCATTCACTAACTTCAATTTGATGTGGAACATTGAGATTTTACGATCTATTCGACCGCGTTTTTCTATTTTCCAAAATATGCTACCAAGTCAAAATATAGTGAATGGCTTTGAAACCGGGCTATTTAAGAAAATCAAAACTATTTTTTTTTTAATTTTTCTGATCCAGTACACGGCCAATATCGCTACCTCAAAATAATTTCAAACTTCAATTCGCCAAGGCACACCATTCAACGTAGGGTGTTGTGTTTTTGTAACATTAATTTTGAACTGGTTTTCTATAGGCTGACTGAGAGATTTTTTGGATGAGCGAAGCGAAGATTCCATTTCACTACACTGGAGGAAAAAAACGGAATGTTTTTTTTCTTCTTTTTTTCTTTTTCTTTTTTGTATTTTTGTGTGTTTGTCCGCACGATTCCGGCTAAACCGATACTCCAATTGCGATGAAATTTTATGGAGGCCTTCGAAATCTCTGAACTTAGAACTGCCACGTTTTTGAGCGCAATCGAAAAACTATTTCTCATTAAAATCGCAATTTTACGATTTTTTTCGATTTTTGAAAAATTTTCTACTTATAACACCAACATGCTTATCCGATTTTAATGATTTTTTCACAGAACCATAATTTTATGAATTAAAATATTCGTGTGAAATTTGAGCGCAATCGAAAAAATATTTCTCATGAAAATCGAAATTTTACGGTTTTTTTCTTTTTTTAAACAATTCTTTGACTTATAACACCTACATGCTTTATCCGATTGTAATGATTTTTTCACAAAACCATAATTTTATGAATTAAGATATTCGTGTGAAATTTGAGCGCAATCGAATAATTATTTTTTATAAAAATCGCAATTTTTCGATTTTTTCTTTTTTTAAAATTAGTACGATTAATTAAAAAAATTAAAAATTAAGTTTATTTTTTATTTAATTTAATTTAATTTTTTTTAAATCTTCAATTTAGTAATAATTTTTTCACAAAACAACAGAAAATCCGCATAACACATGGCAGCTCAATGCACCAATTACGCTCATCCAACAACGCGGCGGGACTTAAGCGTTTTCCTAGTTTTACACAATTATCTTGCCTGCGAATTTTTTCGTTTGGCGGTATTTTGTACCGATTTTTACCGCCAAACGAAAAATTCGCAAGAAAGACAATTGTTTAAAACAATATTTTTTCTCTCAGTCAGCCTATAGAAAACCAGTTCAAAATTAATGTCACAAAAACACAACACCCTACGTTGAATGGTGTGCCTTGGCGAACTGAAGTTTGAAATTATCTTGAGGTGGCGATATTGGCCGTGTACCTGATCAGAAAAATTTGAAAAAAATTGTTTTGATCTTCTAAAATTGCCCGGTTTCAAAGCCATTCACTATATTTTGACCTGGTAGCATATTTTGGAAAATAGAAAAACGCGGTCGAATAGCCTTAATTAAACAAGGTTTTCAATGACAATCCCAGTCATCCAGACCTCGAAAAGTGTTGTGACGAAACAGGTTGATCAGCTGGGCTGATAGTTCAATTTCAAATAAACCGCCCAACATTTTACATGAATAAAAAAACAAGTGACGTTCTAGGCCTATGTTTCAGTCTATGGACGTGAGAGAAGTCAAATGTTTTTGATTCATAGGTTATAATAACATGATAATTATTTAAATAATAATTATGATAATTGTGAGGTATAATATCAATTAAGAATGCAACAATAACAATAAATGTTATTGTCAATACAAATCGCTACGAGGCGTAAAGGCGACATTTTTGAAGTTAATGCATGTCTGTTGAAAATATACATTTTGGAAAGTTTAAACTCAAATAGCCTAGGGCTATATATTTTATAAAAATAATCAAATACGTGAAAATGGATACATCAGACAGCTCGGAAATCATCGAAGGCGAAGATAGGGTAGAGATAGTCAGTGTTGTAGAGACAAGTAGCACTTCGTTAGAGGTAGTTCAGGGGCCGATCAACGAGACAGTAAACCCGTGGAGATATTCAGTTACTTCAACAACGTAAGAGATAGGGCTAGAGAATGTGGGAAGAATCAAGAGCCAGAGAGTCGGCAGTGAGAGCTTAACAATTAAGAAGAAGAATGGAAAAAATGCTTTGAATTGGAAGGATGTTATAGTTGGCCAATGATGGCTAAACAAAGGAAAGAATCAAGCGCTAGAGTTGATGCAGAGATAGCTAAAATGAATGAAAAAGTGGATAAAATGTGGGAAGATGCAAAAAATTTGGATAAACAAATTAAGGAAGATAAGGAAGATAGAGAAATACAGGAGAATCGGAGAATTGAGGCAGAAAGGAAGGCTCAAATCCATGAAGAAAATCTTAGAATGTAGGCAGAAAAAGAAAGACAGGCCAATATTCATGCAGAAAATCTTAGAATTCAGACAGAAAAAGAAGAATTGGCTAAAAACGAGGGGAAGATTTAGCTAAACAAAGGGAAGAATCAGAAGCCAGATTGTTAGCACAGATAGCTAAACACGAAGAAGAATAATCGCTAAAGAATTGGTTAAACGAGAGAAAGAGTGGGATGCCAAAGGAAAATGTGGGAAGAATTGGATAAAAACGAGGGGAAGAGTTAACTAAACAAAGGGAATAATCAGAAGCCAGAATGTTGGCAGAGATGGCTAAACATGAAGAAGAATTGGCTAAAGAATTGGTTAAACTAGAGGGGAAATGATAGCAGATAAACGAGGGGAAGCGTTGGATAAACTAGGAGAAAAGATTGACTAGATGGAAACTAATGAGGAGGTCCGGGAAGCTAGCTTAGGGTCGAAGCCAGTTTTAACCAGCATCTCGCAGAGTCGCAGCATAAAATCTACGATGTCGAAGAACAAAGCGCAGAGCAACACGAACAATTGATATCTGAAATCAAGATTGAAGATGACGAGGCTTCAGAAAACTCAAATTGTCAGAGGAATGACATCCGAGACGGCGTGGACGGTGGATAGTCTACCCGCTACCACAGAAAGTAATATAAAAGCGAAAGTTTTCCAGTTACTAAGTAATGTGAATACGAAAGGTGTCAAATTACAAGAGTTAATCGAACGGACTGACAGTAAACTGCATAGCCATTCCAACGGACGACAAAGCGACGTAAAAGCAAAGGTGTACAGTATCACTACTACTGTTCATGCGAGGGGTGAACAAATCGAAGTATTAGGGAACAGTGTAGTAATCACAGTTCAGATTATTAATATAGTTTGCACGGATACATGTTCATTAGCCGGGAATTCAATTAAGCAGTTACTTGGGAGGTTAGGCCGACTAGACAAAACGTATGGTTGGGGGGACCAGACCAGAATCGAACCCATGACTCAAGGTACGATAATCGCCGTGGAGATTAACCACGATATCAACAATGGAGTAGGCAGAATAACCAGTGGAATAGTAATGATCACGAGTGGTATTATAAAACGTCCGTTTACAGTTGACGAATTTCGAGTTCCTCAAAGGGACAAACAAAAGACCAGATTTGTTCACACCTCTAGACAAGATCATCTTTCTCTGGTTCACCGGGAAAGTCTCGGAGATCCCCAGTGATTTATATATCGAAAATAATGAATAGCAAACCCGTTGCCAAATCACTTAGTTTGGTTTCCATTATTGCGCTTCATTGGTTTGCCAAAGAGGCAAACAATGAAACTTCAGCCGGGCAACATTGACGATGGTCAGCGAAGACTGAATTTTAAGTTACAACACTCGTAATTGGTTATAACAAGTGGCTTACATGTTCCCGCTGTGTCGGCGAAAAAGCCGAAATTCGTCAAATGTAAACGGACGAACTATACCACAGAGAGGGTATTTGGGTAATAGTTCTTGTAATCGCGAGCGGTATAATGGGGGGTCAAATTCCGAGATTCGTGCGAGGACAACGGACGAGTGTACGATCGTGGAGCGTGTAGGAACGAGGCATCTGGTTGCATCGGTCGGCGAGATAGATCCAGGCCGTCGCTATACCATAATGGGCCTATTATCGACGTCCCTCGATTATATTGATTGATTGGATATTGCTTAACGTCTCATATTTATGCAACTTGGCTAATCGAGACGAAGGGTGGGACGTAAGGGATGACGCGGGGGGGACAAGGGGTGGACAGGCGCAATTGCACCGCCGTCTAGATGTAAATCTTAACGTCAAGATGGCGGTTTGTGGCTAGCTTATTTTGAGGTTATGTTGACTTGTTGGATGAGCGTAGCGAGCGAAGCGAAGATTCCATTCCACTACACTGGAGAAAAAATCCGGAATGTTTTTCTTTTTTTCTTTTTTCTGTTTGTATTATTGTGTGTTTGTTAACACGATTCCGGCTAAACCGATACTCCAATTGCGATGAAATTTTATGGAGGCCTTCGAAATCTCTGAACTTAGAACTGCCACGTTTTTGAGCGCAATCGAAAAATTATTTTTCATTAAAATCGCAATTTTACGTTTTTTTTTATTTAAAAAAAATTCTTCGACTAATAACACCTACATGCTTTATCCGATTGTAATGATTTTTTCACAGAACCTTAATTTTATGAATTATATATTCGTGTGAAATTTGAGCGCAATCGAAAAATTATTTCTCATGAAAATCGCAATTTTACGCTTTTTTCCGTTTAAAAAATTACGCTCATCCAACAACGCGCCTGAAAAAGCGTTTGCGAAGCTTCCTAGTAGACCTACATTATAGTTGTATATTATCAGGGTCACTCAGCAGTGTTACACTAAATAAACTGATAAACACAGGCCAGTGACACAGGTGAACGAATCTATTAGGTATGTTTAGTTCTTTTGAATCTGCCGCTGATTAGGGACGAAAGAAAATGGCGGACGGCAAACTTCCGCCCACTTCACATCTCAACATGTCTGATCTTCACGTAAATATGTACAGCTCAGTGATAGAGACCAGGAAAGGAAAACCCGAGGATAGCCGAACGAAGATACGAAGTAAACATGATCTTGTCCAGGCAAAAGCAAACGAGTGACCATGGGATTGCGGGAAACTAGACGTAATAACATAGTAAAGTTGGATTGTATGTTTCTATGGCGCAACCGATAGAATAGATATGTTTGAAGTCTTTTTAGTGTGTGCTGTAGAGATTAACCGAAGCAAAGTTAATGGTTTGAATGATAGTTTGAAAATAAAATGCGTAAACGTGAGAATGTAAATATGAACGTGTAGCTGAAGTCGGCAAGTCGAGATTTTACTCTATGTAGAGATGTGTAAGCAAGGAAGAGAACGTTTAATTGTTGAACATGCCATGATAGATCACAAAAGTGACACGACAATAGAAGACGTCTTTTGCTGGAAGATGATTCCAAAGGAACAAGGAAGAGATTAAGGTTCGCAAACAAGATAATTGGGCAACAGTTATATGGAATTTCCTCGATACGGACTTTAATGTCTAGAATTAAAAACAAATGGTCTGAATCTTGGCAAGAATAGGCCTAATGATGAGAGAATTAACCTTGAAGGGGATTGTCAACTTGAGAATTTAGGAACCTGTAAGGTGGTATAAGTCACAACGAAGTCTTGAACTGATTATTTATGCACAGAATCGCATTTTGGAAAAACCTCCCCGGTGCATTAGTTAAAAGTGGTGTTTGAGGAACATGATACTTTGGTTATTGGAAAGGGATTTGCGAGAAATGGTGTCATGAATGATGATAGGGCGTTTGAGTGAGATAAGTCCACCGCGTGACCTATCAGTTAGTAACCTGCTGCCCGCAAGTAGTTCTAATAAGAAATGTTGGTAGAAAGTTGAGTATTCTGGTTTGTTTGAGGTGAATACGAATTAGATAATGATAAAAGTTTTATGCCGTGTTGAAGAACGGTATATAAATGGTGAGACGGTATTGTCACCAATTGAGGGTTGAAATAAGTATGCGTTTTTGCAAAGGAGATTCTGGGTAAGAGATGTAGAGTCGGGTTGATTGATGATTTTGTGATGATTAATAAGAGGTCGAGATAATAACTAATACAACCTTGAGGGGTAGAATCATGTAGTACTGTTCACGTTTTAAGGAAAGAAAAATACGTAAGATCCGAGGGAAATAATTCAGGCAGGGCCATTAAAATATAGGAACATCCGAGATACGAACCTGGAACCAATGTATCTAAATAGCAAGCGAATCAGTGTCTAAATACGTGCGTAGTGCAAATAATTGCAAGGATTCGGAGTGGCATACCGAAATTGTAAATATTTATAAAACTGAAAGTTGAGTAAATGAGTAAAATGGAAAGACTTACACGGTAAAGCAAGCCGCAGCTAATTAAGGAACAATAATAATTTATTTTGCGTCGGATTAATTTTTAAGTAGACGAAATGGCAAACATACGTCAAGGTTTTCAAGGTTAGTAATTGCGCTGAAAGAACAAGTATCAATGTTATAAGTAATGACATTTGGGTCTAAGTGTTTGACTCAAGTGTAAAGTAAAAATAAATTTTGACTACAATAAAAAAAAAAAGTAGTACAAAATGAGTTTTTTGGATGAGCGAAGCGAAGACTTCAATTTGACTTTGTGTTTTTTTGTTTGGTTTTTACTTACGTTACCCCAAGAAAAATAGCTCGGGTGTTTTGTTTTTGTTAGTTTTTTTGTCTGTTTGTTCGCTCTCTACCGGACAAACGGCATATGAGATCTTGATGAAAATAGGAGGGGACCTTCGAAATCTCTGAACTTAGAGCTGTATTGTTTTTGGGTACAATCGAAGAAATATTTCTCATAAATATCGTACTTTTACGATTTTTTCGATTTTTAGTGCGATATTTTCGTGATATTTGGCAAACGGCTACTCCGATATTGATGAAACTTTATAGGAACGTTTAAAATCACTGAAATCATATATGTTATGATTTTAGAGACATTTGAAAAAATATTTTTTATAGAAATCGTACTTTTACGATTTTTTCTCCGGTTTTTAATACGATATTTTCGTGATATTTGGGCCGATTTTGACCAAACGGGTGGGGCTACAACGTTCATATTTTAAATTGACATAAGGTACACAGGTACAGGTAAGGACATGGTGATGTAGTGCCTCTTGAAAGAAAAAGTTGAAAAAGTTGGTCAAAATTCATAGAAATAAAGGTTTTAATATAAGTCTTTTACAGGTGTATAATGAACAAGTAATATCAAGTAACTATATTTTCGTGATATTTGGGCCGATTTTGACCAAACGGGTGGGGCTACAACGTTCATATTTTACATTGACATAAAGATTATGGTGATATAGTGCCTCTTGAAAGAAAAAGTTGAAAAAGTTGGTCAAAATTCATAGAAATAAAGGTTTTAATATAAGTCTTTTACAGGTGTATAATGAACAAGTAAATAAATAAATAAATAAATAATATCAAATAAATAAAATAAATAAATATCAAGTAACAATAGAAAAAGTAAGGAGATTCCACATAAAAACGTAATCATTGAACAGAAATATTCCAAAAAAGCTCATCCATCAACGCGACTGAAAAAGCGTTCGCGAAGCGGCCTAGTTAAACGAGGGAGCGGAGCGACCGAGTGTCTCCATTCAACTCAAACGGCTCTCATTCTGTCTGTCTGTCTGTCTGTACGTCGAAAATCAGCCGAACCGCTGAACAGATTTCGCTGAAATTTTAAACAGACATCCTGGACGAGTAAACTGAGAACTGTTAACAAAATCAGCTAGATCCATTGCGATTTAAGCCCACAATAAATAAAAATGTGATTTTTTAAATTATCGATAGCATTTGTTTAGTAGCAGCTAGCGGGACAAAATCTGCGTGGCTGACATGGCACAGTAGTAAACATCAAGCCTACCGTACGGATGGTTGGGGTTCGATGCCCGTTGGTTAGAACTTTTTTATATTTTTACACCCACATATTATTTTTGAGGGGTGTTAAATGGGAAATAAAAATTAGGTAATTTTGTTTTATCTTGGAAATTTGTTAATGTTTCACGCTAATACGATTTGAACACGATTCGCATTTTAAATGTTCAATGTAAATAACTAGGGAAACGCCAAAGTCGTTGTTATACGAGTGAGTGAGCCATGTGTTGAGTACCCGGTATCATTCCTCATACTGGGCTAGATCCAGCCTTCGGTATACGGGAGGAATGGGGATGTTCCCGGGTAGGCCTACTCAACACTTGGCTCACTGACTCGTATGACAACGACTTTGGCGTTTCCCTAGTATTTAAACATAGGGGTGCTGACGGTACACAGTGCTCGGTTACCAATACCAGTAACACTCAACTCAAACCAGTCATGTGGAGCTGCGCGAGTTAGAGGAGTGGGGTACAGTGGCGTAGCGTCGGGGTTAGACTAGAAGCAAACATTTTAATTATTTTCTGAGGCAGCTTCTTGGGGAGATCTTGAGGGGTTTTCAGTTTAGGAAACTGTAATTAACAACGTTTTGGTTGGTGGAAGGTTTTTTCTTTAGGTATGATAGTAATGGCAATCATTGTACCTTGTAATATCAATCATTGTATTAGGGAGTTCGAGCTCATGATCTTGTGGATGAGCCTTTGTTTTGCTTGTTATTTTTAAAATGTAAATGTACGAGAGATCATCAGCAGAGCTATTGTTTAAGTAAATTCATCTTCTTATATATTAGACTATATTATAACATTTTCAGTGGTGTACAAACAACCAGAGCTAGTTTGTGTGAGCTCCAGTCAACAGGCTTCAATGAAAGCTTTCCGAAAAGTTGCAAATGGCCTCTGTTCTGAAACCCTGAGGGGTAAAATAATATTTTTAAGAATAAAATACGTGAATTATATTTCAATAAAAGCCACGGGACGACTGAAACACAATGAAACATGAATCTTGTTGTTGTGAAAATATCACTACTTTAATTGGATGAGCGAACCGAAGACTTCAATTTCACTGACCCCCCGAAAAATTTAGCTCGGGTGCTTTTTTTTATTTATTTTTTTATTCGAGAATGGTGAGCAAAACTTACTTTTTGATAACAACAATAAGGTATAGGTCTATAAAGTACTAGGAAAACGCCAAAGTCGTTGTTAGACGAGTGAGTGACCCATGTGTTGAGTATCCGGTAAAATTCCCTTAGAGTGGCGTGGCCTTACAGTTGATTCTCAAAACCCTATTAATTATACTTTTATAATTATTATCAAACTTAAATGCAAATGTTCCCGGGTTATCAACACATGACTCGCTCACTCGTCTAACAACGACTTTGGCGTTTTCCTAGTCTAGTTGGCTAAGGCGCGCTTTATACCCGAAATGTGGGAGACCTAGGTTCAAACCCCCTGTCGGGAAAGATTTTCTAATTCCTGGATTGTATTTAAAAAATTAAAAGGTATCTATGCATTTATGAAATGCATAAAATACTATGGAAAACATAGCCAGTACAGATTGCAAGGTTTACTTAATCTCCCAGGCCCGGATCCACAAAAGGGGAGAATCAGATTTTGGTGGTTTCTCAATTCTCCCACACGGCATGATGTAAACTGTGGTTCCCACCAATCACAGACAATAGCTCCGCTGCACTACTACATAAAAGGATCCATTATCGGAGATTTATCGACTTGTGTGGGATTTATTTCTCCCAAAATTCTCCCAACAAAACACCTACTATCATACTTGGGGTTTTGGTTGGGGAAATGCATTTTTAAGAAAATGGCGGCAACGAATCCATCTCATGATATAATTAGCCTTTTGTTATTGAAATATATAGTTTACATGATGGTCATCATAAACACATTAAAACTGCTTGTAGTAGCTATAGTTTATGTATTCTTATCAATAACATAGAGATAGGGCCCAGCCTAGCGTCGACATAATGATATGTGCTAATGTGTAATGACATAATGCACGTTCACGCCTACCTCTATCCACCTCGATGAAGGACTAGTCCGTAGCAAGTCACTAGGGCATGGGTAAGGGTAAGTCTAGTCCCTGGTATCCAAGGAGTTTAGTAGTCATTATTAAATATGTACATATATGCACATTTAACCACTGCCAAACAAAATACGAAACAATCAAGCATCAATCACAAACAAAAACAAAACACTAACATTGTTAGGTCACAGCCTTCTAAAGTCGGCCTCTTTGTTGTCGTTCAGCGGTGCTAGCGTCTGTGATTGGTTGAATCCGGTGTTACCAAGGAGGAAGGAATAATAGCCTTGTTTACATGGAGGACTGAGTACGGTATTGAGTACGGTTTTTGTACTCAGTACGTCATGTAAAACACGTAAAAAACCGTACCTACCGGTTGGGTTCGGTCCGACGAAAAGTAGCTACCGTACTGGAAGACCGTACTGAGTACTCACATGTAAACAGCTTCCTGAGAGGGAACCGAACTGAAAAACATGCAGCCTAATTGCAAATGTCAATAAATAAGTTTTAAAATGTTGTATCTATTTTTAACTTCTGTTCGTTGGGCTCCAACTTCAAATGTAGATCATACACGCCTAGGCCTGGCCTTCAATCCTACCCGTATTTACGAAAATGACATGAAAGTAGGGTTATGTAACAGTGATGTTTTGAGCAATCGCCGTAAGATGGCGTCGATGCTGGACCGAATGTCAGTTCAGTTCTAGTTGGGTACTCGACATGTAAACTCGTCAAGGACATGGAACCGTACTTAAATTTCAGTACCGTGTACCGTACTCAGTCCTCCATGTAAACAAGGCTAATGTAAGGAGGCAGTGTGGCGTCGTCAAAACCATAGCCACTTTGAACGACAATGGTGGTCGGCGAAAGCCTCGAACCCAAAGCAAAGCTCGTCGGTATTATTAAAGCACACTGTCAAACCCATGAACATTCCAAAACAAACAAAAACGCAGCACATCAACAAAAATTAAATTTCACCTCTTTATTATTCATTCTCATTTTGAAACAAGAGTTATTATCAATGTTTTAAGTATAATATCAGCTGTTTCAGTGCCGCCATAGTAGTCGCCATATTGGTCAGCACCAACGAGAAGGAGTAAATACTGCGAAAAACTCTATGTTTTAGTAGCCGCCATATTGGTCAGCACCAACGAGAAGCAGCAAATACTGCGAAAAACTCGATCAGAGACGTTCAAAACGGCCACGTTCATTTGTACAGCCACAGATAGCGCATGCTGTCTCCTTACATTATTCATACCTCCTTGGGTGTTACCATCAAGATGTGCGGGAGATTTGAGAAACCACCAAAATCTGAATCTCCCCTTTTGTGGATCCGGGCCCAGAGGAATTTAGGGGAACCTTTGATCGTGCAAGATTCGATACACCTTGGCCACTGCAAACAATCACGGCATGACAAAAATTACTCAATAAAAATGACTTCTTAAAAAACAAAACCATTGTCGCTAAAATAAAAACTACACGTTTCCAGTATATTTTTCATTTTATTAGTTCTTGTAAGTTTAAATCGTAACGGATTTTTTTCATTTTGTCAGCAGTTCTCAGTTACCTGATCCACGGGTGTCTGTTAAAAATTTCAATCAATCTATTTGGCCGTTTGGCCGTATGTGACAAACAGACAGACATTTAGCATTTAACAGACAAATTAATCACGACGAAGGCTCGTTTGTGTTGAATGGAGATACTCAGTTGCTCCGCTCCCTCGTCTAATTAATAAAATTAGCCTTTCTTTTTAAATTTTAATATTTAATTTGTTTTATGGGAACATAACTTTTGGTGTTAGTAGTTTTATATTACATTCCAGTAAAATTGACAAATCAATGTCTTGCACACTTTAACGTGCCGACGTGCTACATCCTAAATTAATATTTGACGTGACGTGTCAGACAATTTTAGTAATTGATTTAAATTCTTATATATTGAATCGATTTTAAAAGTTCTATTGACAATTTGTCTCTTATAATGTGTTCGGTTTGGCGCCCGGATCTCACAGTGCACAGTAGTATATTCTGCTCTATAGCGGAGTAAATAAGACGCGCGGCCGAACAAACGCATGTCATGCACGATCTCACCGACTTCGTAATAACTATCTATGCATTGTAGTATTATAGCACATGTGACAGAATGTTTTTAAGACTGATAAACCAACCATATGTTTTCAAAATGTTCTCGTAAATTGACATTGACTATCCAAGTAAAATTGATAAAAAGTCACATTTTTGCGTTCTAGGCCAATTTAAATACTCTAAAATATTTTTAATGGGTCAATATGGGTATTCACTAGAAAAGGATATCATTCTTCTAAACAATGGTACTAAGTTTATTAATGTATCGTGTTTGGTTTGGAAATAAGGATCAAAAGAGTGAAGCGCCGTGCGGAAGCGTCGGGACGCGCTCAAAGCGCCAAACGGCATGTAGAACAAGATGGATTTTTCTCGGATACGGCTTATCGTATGTATTTTGAAGTAAGATTTCTAAAAAGTATAATATCATCTTGTTCTACTGCCGGTAGGGGTCCAACTTTCATAACTTGCTGATTGCCGCTCTTTGTCAACAAGCGTAGGCTATATCCACCACGACTAGAGTATACAGTAAGGTGACCAGACGCACTGGTTGACCGGTACAGTACCATTTCCAGAACACTTGTACCGGTGTCCCGAGAGACTCATTAAAATCGTGTTTTTGTACCGGTTTGCAATTTTGGGGAGAAAGTGCCCCGGTATTTTGTTAACTATACCCTATACCGTGTGTGGAAGAATAATGTTTTACTTTATAAAATACGCCCCTGTGATAAAATATTAATAGCAATAACAATGAAATAGTTCTTCCACTTCCAAGAAGATAATTCATTTACTTACTCTACGGTTGAGCGAGTATTATTAATGATTTTGGTGGAGGTGCCGGGTCCCGCGCGAGTGTGAAAACGTAAAAATCGTTATCTGTTTTTGTAGCTACCTTACCAACCCTGATAAGCCTTAATAGTAACCCCAGTCTTTTGACACAAATTTGTATTCTTTTTGGAAGTTCTGAACCTTCTATAACACACACAATAAAAATATGTCACTAATGTTTGTATAGACATTTTCATGTCATATCACTTACTGAATGATGTCACAGCCTAGCCCTATAACATTTGTGCTTCATCATTAAAATGATCTAGAGAGAGAGAGAACATTTTAAAATCAATTAGATGTTAGTATGTCATTACTTTTGGAGCCTACATATAGACTAACATCAATAAATTAAATTAATATTGTACAAATAATGAATATAGTCAAAGAGTAATAGTGAAATAATAAACAAAAGTACCCAGACTCGAATTGGATTCGCAACTCGACTCGAACTAAAAAACCAGGACTCGCACACCACTAATTTTCTCAGTCATTATTTGCATTGATTTTGTGTATAGATAATGGAAAATCTAAATGTTCCAATCATACAAATAATTACATACCTGCAGTTATTATTTTGTTGTAAAGACAAAGTGTATTAAAAGTTTAACTATGCATATATTATACAAATTAAATGCATTTTTAATTATCTTTATTCTTATTGATGTGGCCTTCATTAGTATGACTATGATGCCCTCATCAATACATTATTTTCTGCTGAACGTTTGTATTTTATTTTGTACTATCATTTTTGAACCACTAGACAAAAGATTTTATGACTACAAAAATGTAGACATTACACCCATATTTAATTCAAATTTTATGTCAGAAAGCTGTTTTCTGGTCATTTGACGCAAATATATATATTTTAAAAAAATGCCTCCGACGGCAGGGGGCTCTGTCCCAGACCCCGAAATGGTCCGTAGGGTACATATGCTCACACTAATTATTTGTCCCGGTTTGTAACTAACTTTCAAAATATGGTCACCCTAATACAGGTGTATATTGATCTAAACCTAGTGTACAAATAGCCTAGGCCTACACAACAACTCGACCTACACATATTGTGTTTGTGTAGGCCAAACACACACTAAGCCTAGGCCTTCATTAATTGTATGGCATGCTTGTAGACTGGAATACGAAAAAGGTGTATTTTGGTTTATGCCTAATGCAAACATAACCTAGTTATTGAAAAATATAACTTATTTTGAGTGTATAATTAAATGCAAATTTGTTGATAAGGTCACAGGTGAAAGAGATATTACTACAATACAACATATAATTTTGATGATATTACATACCAAATAACCTTTTAAACACTTTTCACTGGAGAAACAACAAGCATCGCGTGGAATCATGGAAACCCCAACGAACTTCAATCATGTAATCTGCTAAAACTAAAGACCCCTCTTAACATTGATTTGCAGAAAAACATAATAGATAAAATACATAGGAGAGAGCGGTAACTTTGAATTCTACTGAGAACCATTAGATTTGACAACACTGAGGTCTTTGTGTAACCAATTCCCTTCTGGGATATATATTACATTACCCCACGCGAGTAATGCAGGCTAATAAACCCACCAGTCTTGTTATAGTTTGCACCGATGGTTTGCACCCGTTTCGGCTTGCTAACAAAGCCGTACCAGTTCGCTGTATACGATCTGCGTGGCCATTTTCTTGGTAAATCATAGAGGCACCGCAGGCAGGTGCGTTCCACAAAGGCGACCGGTCGACCGAGTGTTCGTTGATACTTCGTGACGTCAGTTGTGTTTGGTCGTTTTGGTCGAGTCCAATAACGGGACAGTTTTGAGCTCGCCCGGTCGGCGGGAAAATGGCGGAACGATCAAGAGATGCGAGTGCCAGGCAATGTATAGTCTTTGTGTATGCTTTGGGCCAAATAAATATTTCATGCATCAGTTTCAGATGACGTCACTACTCACACCGACTGTCATGGCCGACTGGTGGTCAAAAACAAAACTACATTGGCACTAATTTATTGAAGATTCCCTCAAAGCTGCATACCATTGGCAGTTCAAAACAATCGAATATCGATTCAACTACCTATGTTTTAGCTAGGAAACTATAAAATTTGAAGCTCTGTTTTTTTTAATAAATACAAGCTGGGACCCTGTAAGCTAAAAATGAAAGCAAAAAAATATATGTTATATATATATAATTTTTTTAAGTCTAAGGGCTATGACAGTTGACAGCTAACCACTTTCGACGCTTTAGAAGTAGACCTACCGTTTTTGTCTGACAAAAAGTATTCCATTATTACCGGAATAACCTCAGCTAGGACTATCCGATAGCCCTATAATGAATGACATTTTGCGTCGTACAATTTTTTTAATCATATTCATTGTAGACAATGACAAATACTTAACTTCTTCCTATCCGCACATCGTAGCCATGGTTAAAATAATTGCATTCATTGCCCACCAGTCGCCCAAAATAAGTAGATTCTGCGGCGCCAAAGCCTTCTCTCTCGTATATAGACTGGATTTGAGCTCTGATTAAAGTTTGGGAGAGTACGTAGGTATGTTTGTGTTTGCCTGCACTATGAAGTTATAGGCTCGATCCTGTTACAAGGAAACAACATGTGCAAACCTTGTGGGTTGTTTCAGATCAAGATGCCGCCTTTCCTACAGCCACTCAGCCTTAAAGACTTAGCGACATTTAAAGTCGCGACAACGGTGTTCAATTCGAGCGCCGACATCCAGGTGTCGGCGCCGAATCAAGACCTATGGACTTACTTGTTCAAAACGCGAGAAATTCAGCTGTTCGTGCGCGACAACCTTCCGCACCAATGTTATTGTGATGTTATTCAAGTGCTGGAGGAAATTCATGTCAGGGAATTGTTTTTCATGATACTAGAAGACTACACACATATCTTAAGACATATATAATCTATATACATATTATATTGTGATTGTCCTGAGAAATATCTCAGCGCCCGTCTTCAATTGCACAATGCTAATGATTCGTTTGCTCTTGTGCTCCTATACCTAACGTATATATTCTGTCTATCATTATTCAAAGTAGTCATTAAATTTTATAAATGTTATCATATGTAGAAGTTGTAATAGACTCTAGTTTAATGTTCTTCATATGGTAAATTATAAATTTATACTTATTATAATAATGATAAACTCATAGTATTATATTATTGCGACCGTTAAGATCAAGTTAGACATAATACGTCAAGTTTCTTATGGTAGATAGATCCTTCGAGTGACGATGTAAATTTGTTGGTGCTGACATTATGTCTGTGTACTATTCATGTTATTTAGAAAGTTGTCAAGGATCATAAAAATAAGTAAATTGTTATTTTTGGCATATATACATGCATAAAGCATTCTATGGACTTACAAGACAGGGTTGAAAATATAAGATAAGACCAATGAAAACACGCTTATGTAGCTATTATTATTACTTCAAGTAACTAGTGTCAACACTCAGAACTAAGAGCGTATTTATCACTATATTGATGTACTAAAATATATAAAATTAAATATTGTTTGTCTTCAATTACATATTATACAAATATAAAAAATAGATTTTACAGGTAATTAAATATTTAACTATATATAATTTTAAAATCAATTTTGACAGTACTCATTGAAATGTATCGAGATAGTGAGTAAACCTATTTAACAGTTTGAATTTAGATTAAATCTGTTCACCAAGAACCTTTGCATTCGATTCTGACCTGCAATATGCGCAATACAAATTGTGAACAGACATTGAAACGCAGGCTCAGAAAATCCATGCAAACTTCAAGCTTGGACACTTCATTTTAACCAAATTGATGATGAGCTATTTTAAAATGTATCAACTGATTAATTGTAGATGAATTACGATGTCAAATTAAACTTATGCAAGACAACACATGATTATGTTTTCTGATTCCACATGGCTTTTAACAGTTACCAAGGTATTATGTAGATCTAACTTTACCATTGAGAATAATGTAAAACTTAAAAACGTTATCACTCCTTGCTGTACAGATTGTGCATATATCGTGTGCCAAAAAGCATGTTGTATTATATTATCTCAGTCGTCCACATACGACGTGCAAAGTGATCGCTCATTTTACAGACTGGCTTGTTGAAAGTATTACAAAACTTTTCTTGTAGAGAAGACTGATTAAAGCTTGGTATATTGATGCCAAGCTTGGGACTGTTAGCACTTTGGCTGCTTTGCAGAAGGCAGATGGCACTTTGTACATAATATGACACATCATCAAGAGCTGTTGAGTTCTCTAGGCGTCGTTTTAACTAAAATGTAGTAAAGATGTGTATGATTAGAAAACGTTTTGAATCTATTGTGCGAACTGGTGAGAGAGAACCAGACTTGTGTTTGACTGTCCAGTCTGGCATTCAAACTCGTCTCCGAAATTTGGAGAAATTACTACACCACTTCAAAGAGGCATCCAAGAGGTGCCTGCTGTGAAGTGGAACTCTTGGCTGGTATAGAGATTACGTTCAGCCGGGGGATTATATTTTAGGCTTCACTGACAAGTTAGAAGAAAACATCTTTCCATCAATACGCGTGTGTACTATTCGTTGATGATACATGTTGGCCATTCATTGTCAGTTCTTTCCATGTATTTCTAATGACAACTGCTTCAACGTTAACAACACAAACCTGATCGGGTGACCCACACATGATGGGGGCGTGGTGGACTGTTGCATAGTCACAAGTGAATGCATTCGTCGAAAACCACAGAACACCATGTGGATTAATTGTTTAATTGTGAATGTATAATCATACTATTGATGTTAAAATATAAAAGTTATATTAATGGGTTTATATATTTTTGTATTCAGAGTGAATTTTATGTAGTTATCATTGTCAAATTATACATGGGTAATAGTTTTCCCATTAAGTAACATATTGTGTTGATTAGTTTAGAGAAAAAATATTATAAACTATATATGTAAGTTAAATGGTTCTCGAATGGCCTGTTAAATGCACAAGGAATCCCGTAAAGTGATCATTTGAAAGTTGGATTAAGCTAAAGGTTGTGATGATGGTAATGTGCTGCGTCTAGGAGGGCTGTAGCATCATTGGGTGATCTTTGATGGTAGTTAATATCGAGTGCTATGGCCGTGAGAACAATGTTGACAATGGTGACTTATATTGTTCACTCTAAAGCTGTTATCTTACGGAGGCTGAGATTGAGTTTAGTGACCGTCCTATCATGTAAGGCTGATTATCATGTATTATGCCTGATGTTAAGTCTATGAATGGTATACAAACTCTTTATGAGTGTCGAGTTGCACGTTCTGTTGGAGAGCTTACAAATGTAAAATGATTCTTACTTCTCAGATATTTTATTCAGCATATAAAAACCTTAAAACAGATATCATAATTAAGAGTATTCAAGAGACATTCAATGGAACTTATTTCCCTATTTCACATAACAATGATACATGTATGTATTAACGTTGTAGCATCTATCAAGCTAAGTTAAAGAATCTTTCTCTTAGAGACTGCCTCACATGTAAACAAAAATAACAAACATCTGCCAGAAAAAAAGCTTTTTTTGTTCTGGAAGACGTTTTTTCTTTTAGATTTCACTTTGGGGGTTGGAAAAATTCAACACCTACCTAATCCGTATGAGAACAGGGAAAATCTAAAGAACACATGCCAGGCTCCAGAATCTTTTTGAATGACTTGTGAATACGCTTAAAAAAGAAATGAATATGATTGTGAATTAAAGATTAGAGAATGCCTGATTCACACGAACCTTTCTGCTTTCTTCTCTTGCTGGCCTAGTGTAATATATGGGTCCATGTCTGTAGGAATGGGACAGTAGATTCTGTTTATCCGATAGTAGTATCTTGACCAACCCCAGCTAGGGGATGTCCCTTTGTTTCTAATGGGTACAGTTTAGATCAAAGTCCAGCTGAGCAGTTGTTGCGATAACGAGTGTACATTCTACGGCGCACTCTCTCTTCGATAAGTCTTATCATAGAGTTTATCTATGATGAATATATGTATACTAACTGATGAAACAATGCGTAACAATGCGAAGAACGACATTCTAAAGTAGCACAGATCAAGTGGACTAGCATGGGTAATTTGGAACAACAAAACAAGGGCACAGTTTTCTAACTTTTAAAATTGCTGTGGGAGCTGGGTAAATGATTTATTAGGTAATGTAACCTTCCCTATATGACAATTGACATGAGATGACAGTTGAAATACAATTATTGTAAACAGAAACACGTAAAATAGATGACCAGGTTTACGAACACATTAAATGTGTATTCTTTATATTTGTGTAGGAATAACCACTGAGCGTATGTTTAGTCGTATCAGTACAGTACTACAGTCAAATTTTGAACTACCATTTATAAATATAAGATGGCTTTATTTATGATCCGTCGTTTATTTGTATTTTTTATGTATAAAATCTTTATTCATTCATAAGTTACAACTTTTGTTTTACAATTTGCATATACACATTCCTTCTGGTTAACATATTTCAAAGATGATTTTTAGACACATCAAATTAAATAAAGCTAATTAGCGAAAAATAAACACAATGAAACAGTAAACAAGAAATTACAACAAAAGGATAAGATACTTCTGCCTGTAGAGGTCCAAACCTGCCCCAAGGTGGAGGAAAACATTTGCACAGAAAGTCTAAATCGTCTTGAACTGAGTAGGCTTTCCTTGCTTCTTCGTTTAACTTGTATCGATAAATGGATAAATTAAGTGTTCTTTCTGCAGTGATTATGTAATGCACAGTATGAGCCGTTATGAAGTTTACTGCAATCTGCTGTTTTGGCTCTTTTAACCTGTGGTCTGGGATTGTAATTGTCTTGTGACTTACTCCGC
Organism: Sweltsa coloradensis; assembly: GCA_024449915.1. Lineage (NCBI taxonomy): Eukaryota > Metazoa > Arthropoda > Insecta > Plecoptera > Chloroperlidae > Sweltsa > Sweltsa coloradensis. The sequence goes on from JAMZAV010000021.1 coordinate 438,603, forward strand.
TTACTAAGGGGGCGACTTCTTTAGCAAACAAGCCACAAATCACGTCAGGGTGTCAGTTTGTACGCACTTGTTACATGTTGGTGTCGCCACCAGTTTAATTTTACTTTTAAACCATAAGGATTTTTTGACTTCGGAGGAGATGTAATGATTATTTACGTTTTTCCAAACTTGAGTCCAGTTGTGGCATGGGTTTTTCTTTATAGGTAACGGTACACACAGGCTATATTTTCTTGATTCGCTGTATAATAGCCTCGATGTGGTTTTTATTTATTTATTTATTTATTTATTTATTTATTTATTTATTTATTTATTTAACGTCTATCCTATTCAGTTATAAAAACTGATTTACAAAGGAGGACAACTAAATAAATCTAATTACATAGATGCAGACACAACAATGAACTACATTTAAGTAAATATTTGAAATAGTAATATTACAACAATGCATTAAATATTCAACAAATTTGATAACAAATAAAAAGGATATTTAATGCAATTTATGAATGAATCGAATATATAAAAAAGGGGTTGGGGAATGAAAAGAAAAGAAAAGAAAAAGAAAATAAAAGAAAAAAGAAAAAAGGAAAGGAAAAAAAAGAAAAAAAGAAAGAAAAGAAAAAAGAAGAAGAAAAAATAAAAACATAAAAAAAAAAAATATATATATGGAGGCATACACAAGCAAGGCAATGCGAACTAGATGTAACGTATTCAGAAAGTTTAAATATCTCACTTGATCCAGGGAGGGTGGATTGATTCTTGATTGATCTCTGAACAAAGGAGTTGCCAGCCTCCAATTAGTGAAAATAAATACGCGAGTTACTATTTTGAATCGAGTCATCACCAAGTAATAATTCATCATCATTATCTGTTGCCACGTCCAACTCTGCGTTGGGTCGGCATTGAAGACGCAGGCCTCTCCTCTCCTTCCACCACATTCCAGTCTCCTCCTCGCTGTTCTGTTCTATTCTGCCATTAGTGTTGTTACTTAATTTATTTAATTAATTAATTAATTTGCGGGTCATTATTGTTTATTGAAGTTTCGATCATTTTTTACTCTTGAAAGTAGGGAGTCAACATGATATTATTCTATGCGGTCGGCGATATGAGAGAGAATTTAGAGGGGGAGGCGTAATCAGCGGTGTAACGCAAAATAACGGGAACCTTGCACAAGTTTGGACTTAAGGGCCCCTTACGATTTTCTCAAGTTTATAAAAGTGCAATGATGGTTGTTACTAAATTTAGTAGGGTAGGATTGAAAGTAAATTAACTTATACTTTGACATTGGCCTACCGGTGCGTCCTGTCGTTGTCTGATTGTGTTGATTATTATTGAGAGGTGTATTTACCACTTTTTAATAACTATACAGCTATAAAGCAGTATTATCATGAATGTTATTGTGGTTTAGTACGTGCACGGTGCATGTGTGTCAGTGACTTGTTTACATAAGCCAAAAAAGTAACACTGCGTGAACATTCATAAAACTATAGGGTAGAATTATTAGGAAGGTCGCCTGTTCTATTGGGCACGTCCCCCTTAGAAAGGAACTTTGAAAAGTTAAGTTACTTCTGCCTAAAAATGAACCGAGACGTTCCTCGTTCCTCAAAAGGAACTAAGTTCCTTTCACGTTTCTTATACCATCACTGTTTTAAATAATAATAAATGTGATAAGAGGAGTTAATTTATCATTACTTTTATTTATTAAAGTGTGTCCCAGGCCATCTGCGAGGGTGGCGTTATTTTCGAAAACACAAGATGTCACAATATATTTTTCATACTGCAGTTTACGATATCAGGTACTGGAAATCGACGGGATTACACGGAGCAAAAGGAACGAAATAATAACTTTGACGTTACAAGTTCCTGATCGAAGAATAGGAACGCGTTCCCACAAAAGTTCCTGAAAAAGGAACGCGTTCTTCCCCAAGACTGCCTGTTCTACACCAGCCACGGGCAATCCTGATTGCAGGAAATGCCGAGTTCTGAGACGAGTCCCATCAACAGGCAGGCCTTGGGCATTTCTTGCTTATTACCTGAACACTGATTACCCAGTTAGTCATCTAGTGGTTTACGTCGTACAACGACAAACACGTTGATTGAGCTTCAAAACAAAACATCAAACACTCGCTGTAAAATACCTCGCATGAAATGATATTATAATACTAATTGGACAGAAAGCTTTACTAGTCAAGTTGGCAATCTTCTTTGGCGCCTTCTGTTTGTTCACATTCTACTTTGAAACTAGTTGATAAAACGTTTCAGTTTTAAAAATATTGTTAGATCAGTGGTTCCCCACCGACCATCCCATCAAGGTTTTCCTCGGCCAAACGACGATCCGCTGTTTTCAGGTGGAGACCAGACCAGTTAAATATGCCTTCGAAATTCTAAATTTTCCGACTGAATGATTTTCTTTGAGAAAACTGATGTAAGTTGAAACTTGAGCAATCCCTTCTGTAATTATTAATCATACGTCGTGATTGAAAAAACAGCAGCGATCAATGAGCACTATGGACATAACTAATTTGGTAATTGTAGGGCGTCATGGGTAGTTCTGATTCTGAAGGGAATGTCCAATGACTCTTTGACATGAATCAAACTCTAGCAGACGCATTACATACTGAACTAAACCGTGTAAAAACATTTATTTACGGTGGCTGCCGAAATTCGAACTTGCATCCTCTCTCTCTCACGTTATAATTCACGCGTTACGCATGACACGTTGTTGTTGTTTTTGTTTTGTTTTGTTTTTTTTTTTTTTACACATTTAGCGTTTTTTTTTAAATTTATATATATAAAATGCAATTTTTTAAAGTTTTTTTGCAATTAGTTTTCCATTGTGTTTTAACATTTTAATTGACGATATTGAATTGGAATGTTCCCATAACGCATCATTTCCCATAAGAAGTGCAAAAGACCCCCCCCCCCCGGCCCCACATTTAGGGTTTTGGTGAAAATAGATGCTACAAAATAAATGCTTATTAGGCCTATTCCAAATTTAAATTGTATTTTTACGTTTATGTTCCTTCTGTCACTACGTCATCTCCAACCTTCGCCATTACTCGGACATGTTTCCTGCGAGTGAGCCACCGACATCGTAGAGCTTCTATGGTCAGTTGTACCCAATGCACTTTCCCATTTCATTCCTAAAATTTGCACATGTCGTGAGATTTTACTTGTAAAATTGTTTGTAATCAAAACTTAAAATAAAGTCATCAGCATTAAAGTCAAGATTTTTTCATACAAAATTGTCAACTACGAATAATCTTCATAGAAACACGATTGTGGATGGGCGTGTATGTCAAAAGTGACAGCCAATCACAAGCTTGCATCATATTGATAAGGCTCCAACTTCCCTTGAGGCCAACTGCGCCGCGATCAGTCACCAGCCAGACCTCGAGTCGACAACTCACCACTCCACGACACGGTAAGACTGCCTGCCTGCCTGCTTGCCTTGAATTACATTGTGTAGCTAGATGCAATTCCTGCAATTTAACGTAGACCGCCCACTAGAATTTCAATTCAATCATTTATAAATTCTCATTTACATTCTTGACCTCTTACGAGCTTTAAATAGCCAAAGATATCTTTAAAATATTTTCGCAGTTTTGAAACCGTTACAGTTGCAATCATTTTCTCTTACAATGATTCATCTGAAGCTCCAATGAACTTGAAGTTGAACTCATTAACCAATCAAACCCTATTTGCTTTCTTTTATTACTTATTGGGTATTTTAAAAGACGCCTAAACCCCTGCCCTAAACCAGATTCCTGAATACTAGCTCTACGCACACACTTCTGTACGTTCGGTTAGTTTATAGCTGTGCCAAAGATAAGTCTACTAATCTTTGGCTGTGTGAACTGAACTGGACTCCATGCACAGTCAACCAAGAAGTGGGCGATCTCGGGAAATTTGTTTTTAATCTCGATTAAAGAAATCTAGAAACGTAAAGTACTCTCGTGGTATTCGTTCCAGGCAAAGTGTGGGTTTCTCGCCTGTGATCGCGGTGTCGCCTCTTGCCGTAAGCTGCCTGGCAACAGGCTCGTCTCACTTCACGTAGGCCCTACACACGCCAGACTTCCAAATACTGCAACTCATTTTTATTTATTTAGGACTTTCTTTCAAGCATAGCCTTACATAGATTTTGTAAAATATTACAATTAATGCTTAACTTTCTTGTTATTCAATGGTTAGTTAATATATTCTCGGTAATACTGTAGTATAGTAAGAAACAAGTGTGGCGGTTATACCAGAGATTTACCTTAATCTTTTTAAACTTTTCCGACGAATTTTTCTTTCACCAAAGTTGCTCGTTTATTTGGGATATGGACGTGTGTTATCAAGAACGCTGGGGTCCCAGTTCCGTAGACGCACATTCTTGAGTGAATCATACATGTGTGGTGGTGCGCGGGAGGTCAAACTCTTATAAAAGTTATCGGTAGTGGTGTAGGCAATGTGCTAGTATACCATCCATTTTCCTTTTCATTTACCACAATTTTCTTTTTCCCCGCTATGTTCACTAGCTCAAATGACATGTTTCACCAAGCCAAGGTCATAATGTTCATATTGTAACATTTGTTTTACAATTTCAGTTGTCCTGGCGCCACTGCATGTGAGGGGGGGATGATGAAGATATTTCCAACTACTATCCAAGCCCAGACGACGAGCTTCTTGGTAAGCGACTATAGTCTACCTATAACAATTCTTGATATACTTCATACTTCACTAAATAAATAATTAGTCCTCCCCACCCAACGAGTACTTGCCTCTTTCACCAAACTTGTGGTTGTGGTTGACCTGATCCTGACCCTTACAGTCAATAACTTCCAGTGCACAAATCAACGGGTTTAATTCCTGAAATCTAAAATGATAAGTTAGCTGAAACTTTATTTTTTGATTTGTAGCTCCGAATTATGAAAAAGTACACTTTATTTCTGTCTTCTGAGAATCTTATCTGTGCCATACACAATCAATGTGGAATAAAGGCTGATACCTCATTGATTTAATTAAATACAGCTTTATCAGGTGCTGTAAAAATCAGCAGTAATAGCTGAGAGGGCATAATGCATAGCATTTATTAATTTTATTTTTTTAATTCTAGTGCGGTTTTTGTTTTCAACATCGAGCAACCGAACCACTACGAGCGAAGCAGCCGCTACGTGAAGTCGACCCTTGTATCAGCCGGCCGCCACTCTGCGATCAACTTTGAATGACCAGGCTACTCTCATCCAAACTTCTTCGTTGCCACGCTCCACATTGAAATCATTGGTGAGTAAGCTGCTCCTCTAATTAAAACTATACCTATGTAGTCCTCTGCTGAAAATCAGTTGTGATTCAGTGGGTCAACTCTAAATATGAATTTGTTTATTTTGGTTATAAATATTTCTTATTTTGACCTTTTTTCTTTGATATGACCAGGATTTGTACTCGCTGCTACGCCCGTCCCCAAGACTGAAATTCGTCTTGAACAACACTGCGACCTGTGTTGACGACCTCCAGCTCACCTCAAGTCGACTGTAGTCAAGGTCACCTCAGCGTTACCAGTGGCTAGTTCTCTGGTGAGTTACATTCCTTTGCAAACTTCACACTAAGGTGATTGTCATACTTGGGGAAGGAACTCTTTAGCCCTCCCGCTACTTCAAAGGTTTAGGTATTATTTAAAAAAATATATTCAACTTTAGCAAGTTTAATTTTACATTTATTTTTGTAAGACCATCGTGATTGGTAACTTTTTCTGAAGGGAATATAACATGGGCATTCATATGATATGTTGCTTAACGATTAATCTACTTCATAAATGCATTTAATATAGAAGACGGATCACTTTAAACTAGTGCTGGGCTATGACATATCATTCAGTTATCGATATCACACAAAAATTTCGATATGATATCAATATATCAAAATGTAATTGTTTGTAAAAAAAAAATTAAACTTTTTTTTTTTAATCGAAAAATTATTAATTTTGTGGCCAAATAGGGTTGATAAGGTGTCATCATAAACCCATTTAACTATTTTTACGATCTCACAATCGCGTTTTATGACCCGGCACCTCCACCATATGCACCAGCAAGGTCAATTTAATTTCGACTACCTACCTGGCACCTCCACCAAAATTATGAAATTGGCATTTTTTTGTGTAAATTTCGATATTAAGCCAAATATCGATATCGAAAATATTTCCACTTATCGATATCGTATTGAAATATCGATTTTTTGCCCAGCCCTACTTTAAACTTACAGAAAATTGGATGGTTGCAAAATTAAAACCACGTAAAATTACAGTTTTTTCGTGATATCTTGAGAACGATGCAAAATATCTAAAAATGATTCTCGACCGAATTGTGGTTTTGTTAAAACAATATAATGCAAAAAAAAATATTCTAATATAATAATTGGTGGCGGTTTGTATTTAAGATATGCATTTAATTAATTAAAATTCTAATAAAAAACTTAATTACCGTACCATCACATTACAATATTTTTTCATGCATTATATTGTTCTAACAAAACCACAATTCGGTCTAGAATCAGTTTTTAGATATTTTACATCGTTCTCGAGATATCACGAAAAAACTGTAATTTCACGTGGTTTTAAATTTCGCGACTATCCCATCCTCTCAAGAAAATAATTTTATTTTTAAATTGAAATTAACTTTATTTTTTAAATTGTAACTTAAACTTAGGCCTAAATTGAGTAGTGTGAACTGTACAGTGTACTTAAAAATAGTTTTTACCCACTTCCCCAAGTTAGGTGACTGTGAAAGTTAATGGAGTTATATCCCCGCTCACTAAACCTTTTGTGATATATTTGACTATTCAACATATTTTTAATTAGAAAATTTTATTTATTCTCAACTTGTAAAAGTTTTCTTTCTTGTTTTTTTACAAATACTGGTGGAACTCTGACTAAGCCACACCACCAAACCTTCAAATACATACAAAAAATTATGTTTTAAATTAAACGTGTGCATTATTATACATTGGTTTATTAAACATTTGAACCAAAATTGAACAAAATTTTACTCTATAATAATTATGCCTAGCGTAGTTAAGTTTTGATATCTATCTAATACCTCAAAGCCCATCCACTTTTACTCGTGACTTTGCATCAAAATACCAGACATTCAATCATTGATGTCAATCTTTTTTATTTTTCTCGTTATAGCACGTCTGCATATTCCACTGGTGAATGGCTCCTCTCACTTGTACTACGTCTGTACCACGGAAGAACGTCTGTACCGAGTGACCTCGTACAACTCTTCACTCAGGGTCACGGTGGCTCAAGTCGACTTGCACGCTGATACGTCCACCTTGCAGGAGTTGCCAGCATCAAAGTGCTTAGGTAAGGTATTGTAAAATAATTGAAATATATAATAATAATAATTATAATAATTGAAATAATTGAACATACTGTACTGCTGGTTCTATTCCTGAGTGAAATAACATAAGCTGCAGTGTTTGTGTAGGGTAAAGGTGAGATAATCATCAGTTAAGCTTCACCTAATAGTGATGTCAATGTAATTAAAATCCAGCTAGTCTTGCTTTTCTATGGGATTATTTACAAATGTTATTTCTTTAGCTGTCAGGGGTGTTACATAGAGGTGGGGGATACAAAATATATATATATTGGTTTTGTGTTTTCAACTAGTTCTCACAATAAAAAAAGACCTACATTTTTTTCCCATTTCAATTGAAGTACAACGTAGCATTATTATCAGTATGACTAGAAATAAAGTCTTGTAATAAGATATTTAAAAGTCGTTAATTTAATGCTTTCTTCTTTCCAGCTGCCATACGGTGTCGGTTACTGGATGAAGCACCGCCCCCCAAAAGTGTCCCTGCCAGAAGACAAGAGTTCCACTCCTAGACCGGCTCGCATCGAGATCCTCTCACTACGATCAGTGTCCAAACAGTGTCCAAGCAGATTACTTCTGGTAAGCCCAAGTTCATTTCAGTAGCTGTAAACTTCTTATTTCATTGCACTTCAGTAAATCCCTTTTTTATGCAAACTAGAGGAGATGTGGAGTGTAACTTTAGTTGGAGCAACGTGATCAGTTCAAATTGTAGAGTATATACAGAATGTGTATGAAAATGTGAAAGTGTACAAGTTGAAATATATTGTTAAATTTAATAAATTAGTATTTTAAAAGTACCATAACTAGATATAATTTAGGAATCCATAACTCAAAAGTAGGTAGGACCACCATACAGATATTAAATTTGAAATTGGTTTGAATCTTGCTAGACATGATTTTGTGAATGAGTGGGGAAAGGAAAAATGAGTCCCAACTGCTTAACTGAAAATCGTAGGTGGCTGCTTGAGACGAATAGACTTAAATATATATAAACAAACAGTTGTTGAAATGTTTGGGCCCGCAAACCTTAGTCACTCCACCTTAGAGAAAAGGAAAGAGAAAAGGAAGGGAAGGGAACTTCTGTAATAGTGGAATGATGAAGGCCATGTGGGCCACACACACACAATTGTTATAATGTTTGGGCCCGCAAACCTTGGTCACTCCACCGTTGGAGAAAAGAGAACTTCTCTAATAGTGGAATGACGAAGGCCACGTGGGCCGAAACATTTTGACAATTATGTTTGTTTGTAGCTTATATTTACATCTACTCGTCAAAAGTAGCCACCTAGGATTTTCAGGTAAGCTGTTGGGACTCATTTTTTCTTTCCCCACTCATTCACCAACCCATCCGATAGGCCTATTCTATTATACTCATCATTCGACATGGATTTTGTGTTATTGGTCTTCATCGTCAAAGATCTGAACAGATAATGGTAATAATGAAACGCCCGCTTCCCAAATGCTTAGGGTACGCAGGTAACTCTTTAGCTACGGGCTTGTAGTACTAGCAAGCCAATATCCGCTCTTCTTTTTTGTAATTCGAGCGTTCCTCCGCTTCTTCCTCTCAGCGTTTTTACTATCTATCGACGGTTTTTCTTTTTCTCCTGCACTTGTTTGATTTGATCCTTCCATTTATCTCTGGGGTCCTCCCCTTGGCACTCCCCCTCCCCACCTTCATGTATGATTTACTCTCTTCTTGGAATTCCATCTTGCTCTATTCTTCTGTAACCATATTACCAAAGAATGTCTCTACCTATTTTGTGTCCTAGACTTTCCACCCAAGAATTTCCTCTCTTTTTCCTTTGTACCTTACGGCTTCATTTAGTAGTATGGGGAACAAGAACTCTTCTTCGAAATTCTACTTCACACCTATCACTCAATTTTAATAGATATGGGAAATAATATCACAATGAGGTCAATTTTGTATCTCAATTTCATTAATCGTTGCAGCATCCGACCGGCAATCTGTAGACCTGGGTTCGATACCCGGCTCAGATGGATTTTTAATTTCTGGATTGATTCCCACATAATTGACTTCTTGCGTCAAATATTTGAAATGCTATCGACACAGTCTTGGTGTTGTGCAATTGTACGTTTCTTGTGGTATAGTGGTATCTACAGTTCACTATATAAGCTTTCTGTAATTCTCTATATCAAATTGAAATAAATTGAATTGAATTGACAGGTGTGAATCACAAAATTTAGCAAAAGAAAGAAAAAACACGATATAATTAATTTTCTTCATGTACGGTACCATGTAGGACGTTAACTTGGAACCAATGACAGAATTCACCTAGTTTTATCTTCAGGTTGCAAGTGGATCCATTTATCTAGTGGGTAATTAATCTTACCCTCCCCCAACCACGACCTGAACTAGAGCTCCCCAAGACTTGATTAAAATAAATAATTTGACATTAACATCAGACCTTAATCTACATTATCCCCATGCAACTCATCCATTCCCAACAGTTCCTTCCACAAAACCACAGGCCTACTTCCTCTCACATCCTCGTTCTCACTACAGGCCCTACTCCGCTGGAACTTTCTATAGGCAAAGCCCGTTAAAAATGCCAATGTAAGCGGTATTGTTGAGTGAGAATGGGCATGCCAACTTTGGCAAGCAACATAAACCCAAAACAAACTCTGATATTATGATATGTCACGATTTAAAAGTATTATTCAATTCGAGAAAACAAGGAACACTAGCGCAGCCAAGTGGTCGAACCGCGAACTATTATTTCGGGGGTACTGATCGCGGAACATCATGCAAGAGGTAGGGGTTTCTCACATATATCCCGACCTAACACAAAGAATTAATGTTCGGTGCCACAGTGCTCATTAAAGAAAACATATAATATATACTTACATTTATTTCCGAATGATGCAAAATGAGGAATGAGTGGAAAAGGGTGCTGTTAATTGCGAAACCAATCACTATTCACATGTGTGTCTGCAGTCTGCACTTTCGTGGTCTCGAACAGCATTGTTCTGCTGAGTAATAGGCTTATACTACCGGCGAGTTATTTTTCTGGCAATTTTATATTATGCACATAACGTTTAAAGGTGGGGTAACATTAAAAAGTTTACAATTTTTGTGGTAAAATAAACTTTTTGATTGACCTACTTGGTGTGTCTAGCCGGTGTCCTGAGTCCTGACACTGTCAAACTAGGAATATCCTACACTAAAATCCAAATACGCCAATATAAAATCATTATGACAGTTCTAAATATTTGGCCCAGTAGTCTTACTCGGTACCTACATCTATTTGTGATTAAGCGAGCGATTCCATTTGACTCTGCCGGAAAAATTAGTCACTGTTTTTTTTTTTGTTTTGTTTGTATGTCTCGCCATAACGTTCGAACGGAGGCTCGGATCGAGTTGAAATTTTGACCATCCGCAAGCTTCGTTCTCGATTGAATGCCATTAGTTTTGTGGCAAAATCGTTCAAAAAGTTAAAAAGTTACATTAAAGTTAATCGAAAGTTTTTTTTTTTCAAACTAACTGGCGACAAAATCTGAGATAGCCAAATCATTTAGAATGTCCGTCCGGTCTCGAATATGTTAATTTTAGTTTGTTCCGATAACTAGTGTAGATGGAAATTACATTATAACAAAAGTAACGTTGCCATGGCAACGAAAAGACGCGCGAAGTTTCTAATGCACTGCCACCTAGAAGTAATCAAAATACTTTCGAGGAAGCAGTCTATTATTTGTCACCAAAGAGTTTAAATATTTTTCCCAATGAGTCAAGGTCCTCTAGATGGCGGTGGATTTTATCCACAAAGTAAAGATTTACATACGGGTTTACCCAAATACCTTGGCAATAATAAATAATATCGGAAACATGGCCCTGTGGACAGCGAACGTCGCAAATTTTAAAATTTAAAAAAATGTGCATTGTGGGTCTAGCTATAGCACGTGCTCGCTTATCAACGCGTCCAACTGAGCGTTTCCTAGTTTAGGCCTTCACTTGTTATAATAATTGGCCTGGGACGGACACTTTAATGCGCCTACGCCGCGGCTACAAGTGTTAGTATTTAAATGTGAATTTAAATGGCTTTGCGCGGAGCTTTTACAGGCTGTGATTTTTTTATTACCAAGTGTAAAATCAATCGTAAGGGCAGCCTTAGCCTTGCGAATATTTATGCACTATTCGTTGTGGTCATCGACGATACCACCTAACATATAGGCTAATAGTTCTCAAATATCAGTGTACATTGTGGCGAAGTGGTAGCGCGAGTTTTATGCGAAAGGTCGTCAGTTCAATTCAACGTTCGGTCGTTTTTTTTTTTACTGTTCTATTTAGACATGTTTTTCAGCAAATGATTTCATTACATTCGGCCTCGTCGCGGACGCACTTCTACGTCAAAGATAATAAAAGTGTGGAAAGTGTTATGTGAAGTGAATCGCACTTCATGAACATAACACAAATGGCGTTTTAATTCATAGAGGTGTGTATGTTTTTTCCCCTAAATTCGTTTTGGAAATTGTGAAAAGTGGTGTTATATTTTTTATTGTATTTTCGAATTTCTCGCATTGCTTTTATCTCGCATATACCACCTAGTGATTGCTCCTGCAGAAGTTAAAAAAAGTGGAAACACAATACTAGCTTTGGGTTTCTAACCCAAAGATACTAGCACTATTTAATCAGAAGAAATCATTTTTTTAAAATTGCAAGTAGGCCTATTGTTTTCGTTTTAGCTTGTTTTTATCGGCAAGTTTTTAGTGAAAAGTGACTAAGAAGTAAAACTAGAATTAACTGTGTTATTTTTAAAGCAAATAGGAGAATATGGTTTTATTTAACCATTTGGCCGTGTTATTTTGGTTTTATTAAATACCATACAAAAATGCAAAAACTTGCAAAAAAGGGGCCAAGCCGAAAACGAGGAAGATAGAAGTGGCTCAACTGCATAAAGTGGTGAGATCTAGAAGTGTGGCCAAGCCTATCATTTTGTTTAAAACTAGGAAAACGCTAAAGTCCCGCCGCGTTGATGGATGAGCTTTTTAAAGTTTTAAGTTTGCTTGGGATATCTTTACTTTTGCAAGTGCTTTGTTTTGCTGCCTACGCATTGTAGGTGAATGTTGTCAAGTTTCTTTTGTTTCTTGTCAATTGGTATTATTTACCGTAAAAAACTTATATTAAAAGCTTTATTTCTATGGATTCTGGCTAACTTGTTTCAACTTTTTCTTTCAAAGGTACTCATCACCATAACCTTAATGTCCATGTTTATTGAACGTTTTGAAGCCCCAGCCTGGTTTTGGTCAATTGGCCCAAATGGCAACAAATATCGTACAATAACCAAAAATCTTAATTAAAAGCTTTATTTTATAGATTTCTGGCTAACTTTTTCACTTTTTCTTTCAAAATGTACTAAATCCCCATAACCTTAATGTCCATGTATAATAGAACGTTTTAGCTTCACCCGTTTGGTCAGAATTGGCCAAATGCACGAAAATATCGCCCAAAAAATTAAAAATCGTTAAATAACGTTATTCAATGAAGAAAATTTCTTCGATTGTACCCTAAAACGTGGCAAGTCTAGTTTCAGTAAGATTTCGAGTGTCCTGTTCAAATTTTTCATCCAATCGCATATGCCGTTTGCCCGTAAAAGAGCGAACAAACAGAAAGAAAAAAAAAAAAAACAAACAAAGAAACAAACAAACAAAAAAACACCCGAGCAAAATTTTTTGGGGGTGCGGTGAATTGAAGTCTTCGCTTCGCTCATCCAATAATAAATATATTTATTAATTATATAATAAATTAATAATATATCAATATCCATATTATTATCTAACTATAATTATGAAATAAATATATTAACAAAAATAACATAAACATTAAATAAAATAATTGGAACATTTATGTTATTTTTGTTAATACATTTATTTCATAGGTATAGTTAGATAATAATATGGATATTGATATATTATTAATTTATTATAAAATTAATGAATATATTTATTATTTTAAACAAAATGATTGGCTTGGCCACACTTCTAGATCTCACCACTTTATGCAGTTGAGCCACTTGTATCTTCCTCGTTTTCGGCTTGGCCCCTTTTTTGCAAGTTTTTGCATTTTTGTATGGTATATCAATAATTTTTTTAGAACGTACACAGTATACACAACATCCAAGTAGAGAAAATTACTTTATTTACAATGATAGAAAAATAAAATCTCACTCATTGATAATTATTAGGTTTGAGCATCGCACTTAAAAATATATATTTTTTTTTGCATTATCTAAGCTTCCGGTAATCTAATCCAATTACCGTTTGTACACCACATGGCCACTGAGATGATTGACATCGGTGCAAATTTTGGCTTCTCTAACATCATCCATTAAGGGCCCACAAACTGATACATAATTCGTCAGCCAGCCAGCCAGCCCAAGAAGAAAGTTATTTTGAACGATCTTGACGTCTCTTCTAGACGTATCATCAGATCGGGATGAAACTTAAAATGGGTCATCTCATAGTAAAAGCCCATCGATTGAAGCAAGTTGCAGGTTTTTATCTCACATGGTTTCCCGTCGGCGACACCGTGTTAAGTGCTAATGTAGGCATGCGGTAATAGGCGCTAGTGGAAGCGGAGCCGCGCGTGGCTTGGCCCGGTGCGCTTCCGCGCACCTTGATAAAACCAAAACGCACACCTCTACGCATTCATACAGTTGAACAACAGCCTGTCACATCATTGTAGGCCACACATTCATAGTTTTGCCATCATTGCCTGTGCAACCACAAAGATGACGTGGTTTGCATTAAAAACTACTTCTCCCTCAATAAATGTCCGCGATCCTTCTCCAATTCATAATGGCTCGAATACTAACGAAGTGTATTTACTTCCATTTTAAGCGTAAAACCACTTTTAATATGCGTTCAAACACAATGTTTTCAACATTATTACATGTATTGCGCCTATGCTGTCTGCTAGACTACCCCCGAACGAGCGGCCATATTGACGAACGCGCGCGCTATCTACATTCTCTTGTTTCCTCGAATTAATAAATTAGCTTAAAAAAGTGATTTTTGTTCTCCTGTTGGTATTGTTCATTTCAAATTAACCACATTATTGCTGCCATCTTTGGCAATTAACATAGTAGATCTTATTATGATATTTAATGATTTAAAAGTATTATTCGGGGCACAAAAAAAGTTTTAACCGGCACAGAGTAAATGTGAATTAAAAGGAATGGGTGAAAAAGCTCTTAAAAGTATTCGTTCTTCTGTTAGTTAATTCAAATTTACCGCACTATGCTGCAACCTCGTTGTCAGTAAATCATGTAGGCACTTTTGGTTTGCCACATGCCTGAACTTACTAACATAGTGTCTCAAATGTCTAAAAAGCGTTTCTCTATTAATAAAGTGTCCGCGTTACCTTCGTAGTTTAAGGCTAATTTCTAACAGTAGTCTTCGAGTTTGTAGGTGAAGTGTAAAAATTTATGCGTCAAATTAAGTAAACAGCTTAATACATGTATTGCACTTCTTCTGACAGACGTATACCCCAAGCATTAATGGCCATATTACGTATTGAAACTGATTCGAACGCTATTTATTTTCCTATGTTTTGATGATGAAATTCGTAGTAACCTAAGCTCATTTTTGTACCTAGTATTGAAGTTTATGTTCAAATAACCCTTTTCTCGTTCAACTTAGAACTACATTTTCTATCATTTTGACTATTTAATGATTTAACAGTATTTGTGTTTGGACTAATTTTTAAAAGTTTTAACGTACAGGTAAATGTGAATTAAAGGAGGGTGTAATTAGCTAAAAACGTTTGGATTTTCCTTGGTGTGTTGTTATTTTAATTTCAATTTACCGCATACTACCAAGTCTCCTTACTAGTAAAGCAACAACTATGACGTATGCAGCAACCAGCAGCACCTCCTCCTTCAAAACCTTTGATTTATTTGATTGTTTTTATTATTTATTTATTTTTACTGGCAATCGAGAGACCAGGGTTCGATGCCCAGCTGAGCAGATTTTGATATTTCTTGATTGGGTTCCAATTTCCATAGAAGAGTTCTTATTCATGCTAGACAACCTTGTTTAGTTTCATGTCATGCTAAGTTGCCAACTAGTTTCTGGAAAAGCTTCCAAGTAATGTCATTGTGTTGTGGTTAGAGGCTCTGCTTCCAGCGCACAAGGTCCAGGGTTCAATTCCCATTTGAGGCAAAACTTTTACATCCATCATTATTGGCTTAGGAATGTGTAAATGGAGCCGTCTTAGCAGCCAATGAGGCACATAATTAATTCCAAGGTTGTTCCGAATTGGAATTAGCCTTGTTGTTTCTGGCGCTGTCTGCGGGTGGAATCGTGTCCAGCTTGATTGATCGGTGTTGACTACTTATACCGGTCTTGCTCGTTAACGGTGTCAGTGCCTACAGAGTTGGCTTGGTCTGCTTTAAATTTAATGTCCCCCACTGAGAATCGGTAATGTGACGCGAGTCGGTAGACTCTAAATACGAGTTTATTCATTTTATTTATATCGTTCCCTCAAAACAACTTTTTCTTGAATTCTTCACACATTTCACCTTGGTATATTTCCTGCATGTTGAGCCCACCTCTCTTCAATACTTCAATGAATGCACTTGATTGATATTATTGTTCAATAATAGGTAATTTATTTATTTAACGCCTATCGCGATTTCTTTTAATGATTTCACACTAGATTTAGATCCAGAAAATTTGATATTAATTTTACTATGAGACATTGAATCTCGTTTACCAGTCAGTCATTTATAAAGTGACGTAATAACTAGTCATCATCCATCGCTCTTCCCCGCTTCTAGCAGGGTCCGCTTGTGTTTTGCAACAAAATCTTTCTACTTGTTTCTATCCTCCCACAATCGTATCTCTTCCACATCTTCACAGCTCTTTTCTCTTGACTGTACTGCCCTACTAAGCAAGAAGACCATAACTACACTTTTGTTGTTTTTTTGGTTAGATGTAAAGTACCTACTATGCAGAGAAACATTTCCTGTATAAATGTTCTAAGCTAGAAAGGCTATACATAGGTGTACTTGGTCATGTACTTTGCCCTCGATACAAAATTTAGAGCATTTCCTAAGGAAGAAGTCCCTTTGTTCACTTTTGCCATGTAGATGGGGCTTTTTAACCTAGTTTTTTTTATGGCAAAGAACTCAGGGTGGCAGTGATTTATTTCAAAAGAGATATCACAAATATGTTGTTTTTAATGCAAAATTTACTTCTGAAGTAACCAATTTTCATTTCCCCAACTTTCCCCATAGCTAAGCTGTATATTATTGTCAATTTTCTTACTGGCAACAGTATTGCTTTTTAATGACCTTGCATACATTCCATATTCCTAGCAATTTTAAGGATTATTTAATCAATACCGACGTTTCTCTCAAAACGCAATAATTCACTGCAGAGTCCATAAAAACACATGCGAGCCTTTGGTTATGTTTTGTTTATATCATAAAACGTGACACTGATCGACAGAAAAGTGGTGGGTATAGGGAAGCTTTGCTCCCTATATCATGGTCATTACTGCTTCCTAGTTCCTACCTTCTCACTCCTAATGTTGTCGCCGTGTCGGAAATTTGCAAATCCGCTGGTGTAACCAGCACGTTACCCCTAGCATCCAACACTACCTCCAACCTATACCGTCTGCGGTGGCTCATACGATTAGGACTTACGTCTGCAGTGTATTGTCACTAGGAGGACGTGGGTTCGAATCCTGCATTAGGCATGTTTTTTGGTAGGCTGATTGTCCTTTACCCTCATCCATCACCATTTCACTTGGAATAGAGAGACGTTGAGCAACTAAAATAAATCAATCAATTCGCCAACCTTTTCATAGCCCCCCCACCCTCAAGCATCATCGGATGTACATCTCCCACGACATCCATGCACCTCCCCCCCCCCCCCCCGTCTTAAAGAAAGTCTAATGCACAATTTAGCACCTTGTCTAGCTATAGAAATCCAAGTAACATGATATAAATAATATATATGTCTTTTTATAACTTTCTACAAAACATATAACTGAACTAATTCCTTCTTAGTTCCTTGCATAAGCTGATAGGATATTATTTATGGTCATGTTGAACTCTGAACACTCCTAGTTCAAGAAAGCCTAAGCAAACCAATTGCATAATCTGACCAGATTATATATTCAGCTCTTGATTGTTATTTCGTTTTCAAACAGTTCTGTTCCTCTCACTATTTTTGCATGATCACACAAATAAAAGCAAATTTAAGGCTGTAAATAGGGATTAAGTTGTGATAGTCCCAAAATTGCTTGCGAGTGTTTTTGCTTGCGTATGTTGGCCTCGTTACATTTGAATGCCATTTCAACATGAAAATGGAAAATAAAATAAAGTTTTGTTGTTGAATAACCAAAATTGTAATTTCCCTTTGAAATGGCAATAAATATAGGCGTTTTAAGTTCTCGTCTCATCTGTATTGTTAAAAAAAAAGTCCTGTGCAAAAACATGATACAAGTTCGGTTAATTACACATATGTAATTTTAAATTTATAGGTCGATAGATTTGGTTACTTGACGACTGTATTGTTACGTCAGTAGTGTGCTATTTGTGACCTCCATGTATTAAATACAGGATTCGAACTCATGACCTTAACCTAGGTTTATATTTGAGCCATTGCCAAGTATGACAGAACTTATTTATATTGTATTTAATAGATTACTTAATATGAAAAGTACACATTAATAATAAATGTTGGGTAAAGCTGGATGAACCAAAAAACTTTCAATGTTAAGTTTTCATTTCCATCTTGGCTCTTTGCCTTGATTCAACTCAGCTTGATTGTAGGGTTGGCAGGAACAACCGATTAGTGGATTATAAATCAGTAACTGATGGTTTCTTATTCTCCCTTTCGAAACGGCTCAAATAAAACAAGGTTTTGTCCTAGAGAAAGACTAAGCATTGTTTTTATTCCCAGTATCGATTACAATGGATTAGTGATCAATCACACAAACCTTGATTATTTCTCTCCCCCCCCCCCCCCCCTCCTCACAGTCGGGCTGACTTTCAAGTACACAACACTCGCACAACAGACATGACTTAACCACTTTCGAAAAACATTAGCAACTAAAGAAGGAAAGTTATAACACTTGAATACAGTATTTCAAGCAACAATAGAGTAGTTTGCATAGCCAGATGATCTGGGTTCGAGTCCCAAGTACACAACATACACACACCAGACGTATACAACCACTTTCGAAAAACATTAGCCAATAAATAATTTAAATTTTAACACTTCGCTATAGTAGATCGAGCAACAAATGAGTAGAGCCTAGTAAGCATAGCCAGATGATCTGGGTTCGAGTCCCAGACAGGCTGACTTTTCAAGTACAAAACACACACAACAGACTGACGTACACGACCACTTGCAAAAACATTTACAATTAAATAACCAAAGTTTTAACACTTCATTATAGTAGTTTGAGCAACAATAGAGTAGTAAGCATAGCCAGATGATCTGGGCTTGAGTCCCAGACAATGCTGAATTTCAAGTACACAAAATACACACGACACACAACCACTTCCGAAAAACATAAACAATTAATAAATTAAAGTTTAAACACACATTAAAGCCGCATAAAATCAGTAATTTTATGCCCAAATATAGCCTAATTTTGTCCTAGTGAAAGTCCTAAGAAATCCACTTTTAATTTAGCTTTTTTAGGCCAGTAGGCCTATCGATTACAATGGATTAGTGATCAATAGCACAAACATTGATTATTTGATTGGTAGAGCATCACTACGTTGAGGCGGAGGTTCTGGGTTCGATCCCTAGTCGTGGCAAACCTTTATGACAACTATTGCCATCAATTGCTGACTATGAAATGTTATTCGAATGGAAATTTTGATAGTTGATTACAGTGGCGTCACTAGGGGGGTTTAGGGGGGGGGGGCGTGCGCCCCCTCCCCAATCGCAATCCGCGCCCCCCCAATAATTTCCTTGTTTTCTTTTTGTTCAATTGACAATCCACAGTCACAGCTGCACTTTACGAAAATTATCAGTAGGCCTACTTAAAATAAATTAATAATCATTAATTGAAAACTAATGATGTAGGCCTACCGGTGGGTAATTTTTTATTAAAAGACACGAGATTCAAAAAAATCGTTGATGTTAATTTTTGCCAGTCGTTTGGAATTAATTCCTACAACAATTAAATTGTCTAATTGTGAAGTGTTTCATTTCCTTCTTTTGTCCAGCCCAATAAAAATGGCTAATTTACTTATAGAACAATAATAAATAGTTTTTAACTGCGTTTTAGAGCAGTCTTGAAAAACGCACTGATTTGCATCAAAATTACCTTGTAATTGGAAAAATATATAGGGACAAGCCTCTCAGAGCCCCGTCCTAAATTCGATCATTTGAATTTTTCCTTTGTTTTGTCCGAAATTTTGTTTGTTTTGTGTTTTTGTTGTTTGTGTTGTTGTGTTTGTTTGTTGTTGTTTTGTTCAAAAGTAACTTGCCCAGGTCTGGAAGTGGGTCGAATTGGTGTAACGATATTAGGAAATTCAAGGAAAATTTTAAGGCAAAGAAGGTGGGAAAGAATTGTAGAAGTAAATTTTGTATTTTAAATTTAAAAAAATCGTTTTTCTAGAATTACGTAGGTCTATGTATTCTCTGTTCACGTCGTCCGCGCAAGAAAATTTCTCCCTGCCCTTGCCTCAACATCTATTATGCTCTGAAACCTAAATATTTGCAAAACAATTGGAAACCGTAGGGAGTACAGATTATAGTCGGTCGAGTGAAGGCAATCGTCCCAATAGTGATTCTAATAATGAGAGAAGATGTCTAGTTCGTTTGGTTTCACTTCCCAGAAACGTAAGGACTAGGGTTGCCAACCGGCCGGTTTTTGCCCCACTTGGCCGGTTGCCGGTCAGTCCCTTCGACCGGCAATAGTGTTGCCGTTTTTTTTTTACGTAAATAGCCCATTATACTAAAAATATTACTAAATATACACAAAAAACTAAAATAAATATTTAAAAACCATCCTAATCATCGTTTCCCAAATCCCACTTTTTAGTAAACATTGCTCTTCTCCACTTCCCCTTGACCTAACACGCCAACCCCCTCACCAGACAGCGAACAAGGCAGTAGGCTGGCCAAAGACTGCCACACTGCACTGCAGTCCACTGTCGATGCCGTTCATACGGGAAGTTTGTGCACGAATCTGACGATGAATTGAGCTCTCCGCGAAAAAAATCGTCCATACGAAGCTTCCTTCAAGCAGCAAGATCAACTGCTAAATACTCATTCACGATTAAGAAGTAAACTTGTTAATTGATCATAATTCCTTTAAATCTGTTAATGCTGTTTACGTAATACGTAATATCAATTGCCTGCTTTGAGAATCGTGATATGACAAATTGAAATTAAGACAAAAAAAATTATTCGTGGTTTATTTGGAATTTATTATCCCTAGGCCTAAATTACTTATGAATAAAAATATGCCCATTGCCTACTCGAATTATGAATACTCGGCATATCAGCGGATGTAATATTATAATGGAGGCCTATTACCTCAGCGACTTTTTTTTATTTTTGGTGGTTTTCCAGTTTTGACTGCACAAAAACTACATTGTTTTGGTATATCATCCAGCCCACCACTTTATTCTAAAACGCACCAAATGCAATCTAAAAAGCTGAATTTCAAAATTTTCGCCTGCGGCGCTATAGTTAGGGGGCTCCGCCACCCAAACCCCCCGTGCTTGGTCCCTTTCCCACGAATTTACATGGAAGGCCGGTTTTTTCCGTGGTCAGAGTTGGCAACCCTAGTAAAGACAGTGGATCAGATGATAGTGGTACCTACATAACTTAGTACAAAAACAACTACGCACAGCAAGAAAATGGAAAAATGACAAACACAAATGCAGTGCAAGATTCGATACACCTTGGGTTACATACACCATTTTCACAGCCAGGCAAATAACAAACAAAAAATATTTTTTGACAAAAACAAAACCATTGTCGTTAAAATATTTTAACACATTTGCAGACTATTTTTCAATTTATTATTTCTTGTAGGTTTAAATGGCAATGGATGTAGCTGATTTTGTTAGTAGTTCTCAGTAAACTTGTACCGGATGTCTGTTTAAACTTTCAGCGCAATGTGTTCAGCGATTCGGCTGGTTTTCGATGTACACACACACATCCCCACACATCCACAGAATCACAGAAGTGCCGATTTTTTTGAATGGAGATACTCAGTCGCTCCGCTCCCTCGTCTAATTAAAGGTTTAACACTTCATAATAGTAGCTCAAGCAACAATAGCATAGTAGGCATAGCCAGGTGATCTGGGTTCAAGGCCCAGACAGACAGACTTTCAAGTACACAACACACACACACGGTTCAATTACAAATAACACACACACACAACAGACGTACACAACCACTTTTGTAAAACATTTACAATTAATTAAAGTTTTAACACTTCATAATAGTAGCTCAAGCAACATTAGCATAGTTAGTGTAGCCAGATGATTTAGGTTACCCAGACAGACAGGCTTCCAAGTCAAGGTGCGCGAAAGCGCACCGGGCCAAGCCGCGCGCGGCTCCGCTTCCACTAGCGCCTATTACCGCACGCCTACTTTAGCACTTAACACGGTGTCGCCGACGCAAAACCATGTGAGATAAAAACCAGCAACTTGCTTCAATCGATGGGCTTTTACTATGAGATGACCCATTTCAAGTTTCATCCCGATCTGATGATGCGTCTAGAAGTTATTGAGACGTCAAGATCGTTCAAAATGACTTTCTTCTTGGTGTTGGGTGGGTGGGTGGCTGGCTGACGAATTATGTATCTGTTTGTGGGCCCTCAATGGGTAATGTTAGAGAAGCCAAAATTTGCACCGATGTCGAGTCATCTCAGTGGCCATGTGCTTGACAAACGGTAATTGAATTAGATGACCGGAAACTTAGATAATGCAAAAAAATATTTTATTTATAACTGGATTGCTCAAACCTTTTAACCCGAGAGTAGTCGCGCCCCTGTTTGTAACGTCAGTAGTCGCGCCCGGTCCTTTAGACCGCATTATTTATTATGGGCTAATAACGTTAGGATGACGTTTTGATTACCAATATAAGATAATTTATCATATATGACAGCATACATGGTTATATTAATCAATTATCAATCAATAATCAATAAAATAATCAATCAAAAATCAATTAAACACAAAATGTTGCAAACCTACAAAAAATATAAAAATGTTTTGAAACACCCTGTAGTTCAAATTATTAGTAAACCAAGACAGTAATATTATGCCAACACTGTATGTTGAAGAATAATCAACCTACAATAATTAACCAAATTGAGAAATAAACCCTCGCTCATACCTGCGTAAGGAAATGACATTATAATTAATGTTTGATGGTCAGTTCAAAGGCAACAGTTTTTCGTTGCAGTACTGTTCCATCCATTCAGATGTATAATGCAACTACAATTAAGAGGTTAAAATGTACCCGTCCTGATGGTCTAGTGGTTAAGACGCCTGTCTGGAATGCGGGAGATCCGTGGTTCGATTCCCGGTTGGGGCGGACTTTTTTAATTTCTGAATTGTAGTAAATAATAACAAAATACATGTCTCATCGTAGTGATTGAGTATGCATATTTTTGCCTCCCTTAGTAGTCGCGCAGCGGTCGAAAAGACCAAGCAACCGAACAGGACCTCTTATCTTAGTTGAAGTTCTGCAGAACACTGAATCGCGTATTGCACACTGGCTTCACAAATCTATTTTGGGAAGGTAGGCGGAACTAGACAAGTCACGCATGCACACTGTACAAATACCAATTGTTGAAAAAAAAGTCGGTCTAAAAGACCACACGCGACTACTCTCGGGTTAATTATCAATGAGTGAGATTTTATTTTGAATCATTGTAAATTAAGTAATTTTCTCTACTTGGATGCTAACATCCGTACCGTATACGTTCTAAAAAAATTATTGATATACCATACAAAAATGCAAAAACTTGCAAAAAAGGGGCCAAGCCAAAAACGAGGAAGATACAAGTGGTTCAACTGCATAAAGTGGTGAGATCTAGAAGTGTGGCCAAGCCCATTATTTTGTTTAAAATAATAAATGTATTTGTTCATTATATAATAAATTAATAATATATCAATATCCATATTATTATCTAACTATAATTATGAAATAAATATATTAACAAAAATAACATAAACATTAAATAAATTTATTGAAACATTTACATGTGGTAGTATCAAAATTAACAGGCGCCATTCAAAATTAAAAGCTTGGTCGATGGATTTGGATTGGTTATGTTTTGGTTAGTCAGTAACGACAACCAAGTTAAAAATTCATCGACCAAGCTTTTAATTTTGAATGACGTCTGTTAATTTTGATATTTCTACATGTAAATGTTTCAATAAATTTATTTAATGTTTATATTATTTTTGTTAATATATTTATTTCATAATTATAGTTAGATAATAATATGGATATTGATATATTATTAATTTATTATATAATGAACAAATATATTTATTATTTTAAACATAATAATGGGCTTGGCCACACTTCTAGATCTCACCACTTTATGCAGTTGAACCACTTGTATCTTCCTCGTTTTCGGCTTGGCCCCTTTTTTGCAAGTTTTTGCATTTTTGTATGGTATACACAACATACGCAATGGACATACACAACCACTTTCTTAAAACATTAACAATTAAGGGCAAGGATCACCACCAATATTAAAACCACGCAAAACAACCTTATTTTAGTAATATCTCTCGAACCGTAACGTAAAATCTAAGAAAGGGCTACTAGGTCTCACGTAGTTTCATTAGAACTACACCCTGCATGAAAAACTATTCAAATATTGTAATCAGTAGCGTTTTTAATTACGGTATACATCAATTTAATTTAAACCTTGATTAAAATCACTACTGGTTTTATGCCAGATATTGTTTTAACTAAACCACATGGGATTTAGTATCCACTTTTTCGTTTTTGTGAAGCGTTAAGTGAGTTATTACTAAATTAAGGTTATTTCGCGTGGTTTTAATATTGGCAGTAGTCCTTCCTCTTCATTAAAGTTTTAACACTTAATGATAGTAGCTCAAGCAGCATAAGCGTAGTTGGCATGGCCAGGTGATCTGGGTTCAAGTCCCAGACAGACCAACTTTCAAGTACTCAACACACAACAGACAAACACAACCACTTTCTTATAACATTAACTATTAATTAAAGTTTTAACACTTCATAATAGTAGCTGACACAACAATAGAGTAGTAAGCATAGCCAGATGATCTGGGTTCGAGTCCCAGACAGACTGACTTTCAAGTACACAACACACGCAACAGACGTACACAACCACTTTCGAAAAACATTAGTAAAACTGCATTATTTTAGCTCGAGCAACAATGGAGTAGATAGCATAGCCAGATGATCTGGGTTCGAGTCCCAGACAGACTGACAGACATTCATGTACACAATACACACACAACAGACGTACACAAACACTTTTGAAAAACATTAGCAAATAAATAGTCTTAACAATTCATTATAGTAGCTCAAGCAACAATAGAATAGTAAGCCAAGCCAGATGATCTTGGTTCGATTCCCAGTCAGGCTGACTTTCAAGTACACAATACACACACAATCGAGGTGCACGAACACTTTAGAAAATAACAATTGAAGTTTAAACACTCGTTATAGTAGCTCAAGCAACAATAGAGTAGGAAGCCTAGCCAGATGATCTGTGTTGAGTCCCAGTTAGGCTGACTTTCTATCACAAAACACACTCACAACAGATGTACACAAACACTTTTAAAAACATTAGCAACTACTTAAAAGTAGTATTTTCAATTAATTATCAACATTTTGTAGGTTTACAGGATTTTGTTATAGTTTGGGGGTGGGGTGGGGGGGACATTAATGCTGCAAAATGAGTGAAAGTCTATTAGTGTTGATGGCAAAATTTGCAATCCATTGGGCCTTCATCTAATGTGAGTTGAGTAACACCCAAGTCAAGTAACATTCGATACACTAGGAAAACGCTCAAGTCCCGCCGCGTTGATGGATGAGCTTTTTTTAAGTTTTTAGTTTGCGTGGGATATCTTTACGTTTGCAAGTGCTTTGTTTTGCTGCCTACGCATTGTAGGTGATTGTTGTCAAGTTTCTATTGAAACTTGTCAATTTGTTATTATTTACCGTAAAAAACTTATATGAAAAGCTTTATTTCTATGGATTCTGGCTAACTTTTTCAACTTTTTCTTTCAAAAGGTACTTCATCACCATAACCTTAATGTCAATGTATAATATGAACGTTGAAGCCCCACCCGTTTGGTCCATAGAGATGCCATTAGTACCTAGAGTCGCCACCATATTCAGGATTCAAGGCAATTTGAACGTGCCAAGATGTCTTCAGAGTGTGGCACCAAGCAGCGCGGAATTCAAACTGTTGTAGTTTTTACGTACTGAACAGTATATTTATCGGCTTGGATACTGATCTTTTTAATGTTGAATCATATAATTTATGAAAGAATGAAACATTGTAATGGGTTGTTCATAGTTATTACTCATGATAGGCACTGTAGCAAAAATTACACTATGCGACAATAACTCTCCCCCCCCCCAAAGTCCTAATGAGAAGTTTCTATAACGAGAATAGAACCCTGGACCTTCTGCATTTGAAGTAGAGTAGCTAACCACACGACCAACGAGCCACACTATACCATTGTGGAGATTTGTATTGTTCATATATCTCAAAAATCATTTGCAAAATTTACGTTTTTTATTTCTCAATTTCATTAATCGGGAAATACTCCCCTAGGTGTAATAGATTTTAATAAATCAACTACAATGCACCAACAATCCAGATGTTAAGAAGTTAACCCTCCCGGTAGCTTAGGGGTAAAACACTCGACCGGCAATCGGGAGACCGGGGTTCGATACCCCGCTATGATGGATTTTGTAATTTCTAGATTGATCAACATAAAATGTTGTGAAATTATTTATATCTGACATAATTATTAATATGTAAAGATATTATTTTAATTTCTTCAGCGAGTTTTTTTTATTCTTATAGTATTTCGAATTTACTATTTTTATGATCTTGGGGGGAGGGAAGTTATTGTCACATAGTGTAATCTTTGTTACAGTGCCCATAATGACAATAAAAAACACATTACAATCTTTTATTAAAAAATTATATGATTCGACATTAAAAAGATCAGTATCCAAGCCAAAAAATATACTGTTCAGTACGTAAAAACTACAACCGCCAGTTTGAATTCCGCGCTGCCATGCCACACTCGGAAGACATCTTTGCTCGTTCAAATTGCCGATGGAGGCCCATGCTCGGCGGATGGGAGTAGGGACTCTAGGTACTAACAGTATGTATCTCTATGGTTTGGTCAGAATTGGCCCAAATGGCACGAAAATATCACACAAAAAATCAAAAAACTTTTTCAACTTTTTCTTTCAAAAGGTACTACATCACCATAACCTTAATGTCCATGTACAATATGAACGTTGTAGCCCCACCCGTTTGGTCAGAATTGGCCCAAATGGCACGAAAATATTGCACAAAAAATCGGAAAAAATTGTTCAAGTACGATATTCATGAGAAATATTTCAGAGATTTCGAAGGTCCCCTCAAATTTTCATCAAGATCGAATATGCCGTTTGCCCGGTAGAGAGCGAACAAACCCGAGCTAAATTATTTGGGGGGTCAGTGAAATTGAAGTCTTTGCTCAACAAAATGGTGGATCTTAGTTGAAACTCTTTGATTCTCATGCTTTATGTGAACTGTCTCTATAAGTCTGTGTACAGGAGGAATAATGCTGCAAGCAGGATGACTACAGCTGGCTGACTGACTTGATTCAGTTAAACGCACATTTCTTGACAAATAAAAATGCATGCATTTCACGGAGTATGCGCATTTCTATTTGTCGAGGAATGTAACTTGCAGCTTGAATCTTCAATGGTTGAGTGTTTGACATTGTATGTTCCAGGTTATTGTGGTTGTGGTCAACTACAACAGTTCATCCAACATTACTGGACTGATCTACAATGCAAAGACATCAGCTACGAAGCCACTCACCAACAGCTCCCCTTTGAATAGGAACCAGTTTCACGTGAGAACTCTACAGCCTAATCCATAACACTCTGCATTTTCAAGGCCGTGGACATAGCCTACTTTCTGAATGTAACTTATGTCACTGTTGCTCTCAATATATGCTCTTGAACTCATGCTGTTGTTGTGTTACCTTGATTTGTACTTCTTAGCACACCATTAACTCTCTTCCCTTTCTAGATTATAAGCAGTTGCACTAATCCTTTTCTCATTTTGCAGATGACCTAGTTTATGGAGGTAGTCTACTTTTTCAAGGCTATTGACAGCCTTGCTCCATAGCCTGGGTCATCTTCATAACCCTTCATGTTTCAGCTATTGGAAGTGTTGCTCATGATCCTATTGCTATGTTGTTTACACTTGTCAATGTTTTCCTTCTGTCTAAATGAAGAGTGTGAGACCACACTTTTCATTTAGACAGTTCATTGAAGGAAAACATTTGACTGGACTAGCAATGATCATGACCAATACTTTCAATACTCCTTAACCCTTCATGACCCAATTAGTGGACTTAGCTGTTTTTTTGAAGGCCATTTACTCGGTTGGCTGCTAAACCTTGCAAGGTTTAGCAGTTGACCTAGTTTATGGACATAGCCATTTTTTTCAAGGCCATATTTCTAGGTCAGCTGCTCAACTTTGCAGTTGACCTAGTTTATGGACTTAGCTGTTTTTTTTCAAGGCTAAATAATATTGGATATAATTATAAATTATAAATATAATAATAATAGTAATATAATAATAATATAATAATATATAAATAACTAACAATTCATTGGAAAAATATATATATTTATTAACAAAATTAAATAAAATACAATAAATATTAACAAATAACATGAAAAACAAGCAAAAAAATGGGCAAAAAAACGCGCCAAAAAAGCGCTTTTTATACTACCTAAGTCTTTTTCGCATTTCAGAGCTACCAAGTTTAGCATCGAAACTTTTCACTTAAACAGAGTGTTCTCCCCAATGCCGAGACAGGACTGATGATGAAACTCGGAAGAGGTCCACTTCCCAAACATTTAGTTGTGATTTGAACGTACAAGGGTTCAATCACAACTAAGATGATCAGAAAATTGCAACCTCTCGTGAGATTCCATATCAGCCCCGTCAGTGCAATGGGAATAACACACTGTTCGAGTGTAGCGAAACGAGCAAAAGAGTGAAAATAGCCAACACCACTATGCAGGACGATGCAGCCGTGAGAACAAATACACTAGGTCTCCTCCCGGGGTTAAGTGGCTATCATTGCTCCTAGGTGTATTAAGTATTGAAAACCCTCAAGTACTTCTGTGCTTGTAAAATAAACAGTACACTTCCTCGATTCTTTGGAAATAGCATTTATTTATTTCATGTCTATCCCATTCAGATGCACAAATTGATTTACAAATTAAACTGGAATGCATTTAAATTAAATAAATACATTTGTATCTACATACAAATGTATCCCCCACTCGCCACTCAGTCGCAGAACTGATTTTCAGTGGGGGTACATTAAATTCAATTTGCTTCACGAGTGATGTTAACAAGTAACTGAGAACAGCTAACAAAACTTGCCCAAGATTTAAATTTTTACATATTTCTACCGGCTATTGTAGACTGGCGTTTTCCCATCCTTGTATGACTGGCCAAGTTGAAAATAATTATAGCCTAGTATCTGCCCATGATCTCTCCCCTCAGGGTCAAGCAAGCACAGAAGAGTTTAAGGGTTGCCAATGAGCTCAATTATTGCTCGTGTTTAAAGCGACAGACCCCTGCCAACATTATGTTATGTGATTTTGAGAGAACTGTTGCCTGCATGAAAAAAGATTGTAATGTTATGTTAAGTATGTTTTTAGTTATACATTTAATTAATCAAATGCATAATCAAAATGCAAACTGCACCAATTATTATATTTGAATATTTCTACTTGCATTATATAATTCAAACAAAACCACATTACTGTTGCATTCATTTTATAGGTATTTTGCACCGTTCTCGAGATATCACTAAAAAACTGTAACTGCAGGGGTCTACCACCTTAAGAACCAGGTTCTTCTGGGTCGCAATGTATAAGTTCTCGCAACTGTCGGCCACAACAATAGGTCTGTTCTTTTCTAGTATGTAAGTTATAAAGCAAACAAGGTTCTCCATAATGTAGTTGATGGCTACAACAATAAGGCTTACAGATGATTGAATCTATTGAATTGTTGCATAGGAAAGGAATACAGTACAGTCCATTCTTTAAAGCAGTGTTGTCAGCAAGCAATGTATGAACATATAATCTTTGGCTCCTATTCAGTTGCAGAAACTGCCAAAAACTGCTTTGAAAGAATGCACACCCTTTTTCAAATTAAAATCCTAATCTTGAAATCGGTTTGTTTTTGGCAAAACGGGGAAATAACCTTCAACAGATTCTGGTGTGTAAACTATTATCACAACCATGCGTTAGTCAAGGTCAGTAAATAAATAAAAACATGTGTACATAGAGCCGACCCCTTAGATGCAAGCTTCTGGATTTCAGAGTGGATGTAATTTCCGTGTATGATTTCTTATGTGCTTTATTGTTGGCTCCAAAGTCACCTTTTACCGTTAAAAAACTTGCTGGAACCAGGATTTGAACCCGGGACCTTCTGCATTGAAAAGTGGGTGAAGCCCAAAGGACCACAAGCATTCAGGCATAAACGCAAGCATGAACCTACCAGTATGTAGGCTACGTATTTTGTAAATTGACTTTTTAACTAATTCAAAGTGACAATGATGATTACTATATCATGTCAGCAATGTTTAACATTTAAAAATACACCTTTCTCGTTTGATATCTCTATATTTGATTTGATGTTTGTACTTTGAAATTATTATTCATCAAGTAAGAAGTTACTAATTGCACGCAACATTATTGCAACGCAACAACAACTGTATACCAGTATACTTAGGATACCAGAGAAAAGTATTTGTGTAGTATCAAACTTGACTTGACAAACCGCATACTGTACATACAATACGTTTCGTGTACATGTTGATTGGCAATTTAATACTAGACTCCTATCAACTTGATGTGTCTGTCCTGTCAACACTTTATATAATTGGGTTTACTAAAAACGAAACCTGTTTCAAGCAGTTTAACTGAAAAACATAATGACTTTCATAATATGGGGCCTGCTATACCAAAGGATATTAAGGCCCTACCAGTACCTAAATTGAGTTCATTGTTGTAGCCAAATTGAACAGACCAATTGTTGATTGCAAGTATGCCAGTCGTCCATGATACATAATCGGGAGAGCTGCCTTAGAGATTAACACATTAAACCAGGACCATTTGCAAATCATGGAGTCATTAATAATAATTTTAAAAAAATTGTGGAAAGCCTGCACAGGATGCAATTCATGCCCCTCTTCAGGTGTCTAGACTAGGGTATGTTGGAGTAAGGACAATTGTGAAGGGATATCCGAGGGCTTGCAATAATGACTGAGGAAAACCTCGGATAAAATCTTCAGTCAGGATTGCCAGTCTCAACAGGATTTGATGCCCTGGCCCTCCCGAATCAGAGTCGTGCGCTTAAGGCTCGAGCCAACACTGTCGGTCATGGAGTCAATCTAGGATTATTCAAACCAGAAAATGTTAGAAAGCCAGACTGTGATTTGCAATTGACCATGATTAGGGATAACTATGCCACCACCACCACCTTGGAATTACTATGTGAGAGATTTGAAACCAGTATTGACATAAACAGACATAATTAACCGGCTGGTGCACATGGTGGAGGTGCCGGGTCATGAAACGCGATTGTGAGATCGTAAAAATCGTTAAGTAGGTTTATGGTGATACCTTATCAACCCTATTTGGCCACAAATTATGAAAAATAGACTCACTATTTTCATGATTTTTTTATTTTTGAAAAAAAAAATTACAAACTATTACATTTTGATAGGCCTACATCGATATCGTATCGAAATCTTTTGTGTAATATCGATAATTGAGTGCCCGGGAGTCTGCAATACCAGTGATTTTTTTCTGGACGTTTTCCTGAAGCCAGTTTTTATCAGATTGTTACCACACTTTGCACACATGTTATGGTCAGTCTTCGATAGAAGCACATTTATTTTAATCATTACAAAAAGTCGAAATAAAAAAATGCGTTTTTAAGATTTTGGATTTTTGTAAAAAATCATCAAAATTGGTAATTTTCGGAATTTATTTGTATGTATTGCGCAATAATGTTAAGTAATATTTCACTTTTGAAGAGTGACCATCTCCTTGCTTGACAATGACGCAAAATTGCATCTCGATCGGATGACAAATGGAAGCAGGAAAAGTTCCCAAAAAAGTTTCAAATAGGTATAGTTGACTCTTAAATAGGGATGACATTGATTCCAAAAGTTAGAATCGATCATTGTTACCCCAGAATCGATTCACAAGAAAAAAAATTTACAACATTTTTGTACGCGCCGTTATTTTGGCGGTCTATTTCTGTGGAGCCCGTTACGTCAAGGAACGATGTTGCATTGTTGTCTGTTTACTGTACTGCCTGCCGCACGCGTATTGTTCGGTCTGGACTGGCACCTCCACCATCCTCCCACATTTTGCGCACTAAAAGGTTCAATTTCGCAAGTTAATTCACGTTTTGACCAGTTTCATACAATTTTGTTTGTTATTTCGCACCATACGCGAGATTTCGCAAAATTTGCTTTTTCAAAATGTGATTTTCCTTTCCATCTCTAATGATGTAATTCGTTGACAATATTAGGCCTACATTTTAAGCAAAAAATTAACATTTAAAAAAATTGGTGAATTTCGTTATCGCCATTTTTCACTACCACTACGTATGGGACAAACGTCTTAACGTGAGTACGACGATTAATTTGGAAAAGGCCAACCAGCTAGGCTGGGCTTTATGTTCTCTATACTTTCCCAACCTGTCAACCCTTCTCCAATCTATACTAACGTTAGTATGAGATTGATAAAACTCAACTTAAATCTTTTGAAGATACTGTACTGTGTAAGCCCTAAACATTATACAACATGATGCTGTTTATGTGAATAAGTTTCAGGCACAAAGGATTGTGCACATCACTCACAAGTTCATGGATGGATTACAAAATAAAGGAGCTAACATTTGATATCTTCACTCGTTCAGTTCCTCTACTAGTGCCAACGAAGAAATGAAAACATTGCATGACATTGAGTCAGCCATTCTACCCACTTGGGCAGTTCTTTCAACACTTTCAAAACTAGAGTTAACGCTGGTGAAATGTTAAAATTATATTGCTTTATCCAACATAACAATTAACAATAACTGTAGTTACAAATGAAGACTTTGAAGTTGTGATTGGAAATGGAGATATTTCCAATTTTGTCATGATTTTGTGATCCATCCAATAACGGGGATATAAAAGGCTGTGGGTAACACCGAGAAAACAACATGAACAAAGACGAGCAATCGAGTAACAAACAGCCCTCTAGTTTGGAAGTTCTTTATACATTGGCTTCATCTACAAGCTGTGTGTGTGTGTGTGTGGGTGTATTGTGTACCTTAGTTGCGTTAATAAGTATGGTATTGGTATGCAATACATAAGGAAGGAGATAGCTAGAAATAAACTTAACTCAAAAACTCTATAAAAAAAATGTTCTGCATTTGGATTCTTAAATATGCTTGAACTTGCACTTGTACAGATACTAGATTTGAAAATGAAATGAAAAAGAACTAAGGATGGAATTTTTTTCTTTTTTTATGCTACAAAAGAAGGTAGGCCTAATTCTGCACATTTTGATGTAGTATTATCAACTATCAACCTTTAATTTACGACTAATAGTAAATGAATAATTTACAATTATCAAAAGTGAAAAATGTAAGTAGTAGCCTACATCTAGAAATGAAAATTTGTATTTTATTTAAGATTCCCCCCTACCCCCCACCACAAAAAAAATGTGAATCTATTTCACATCTAGGCCTATGGCCAGTTCCTTGCACTTATAAGAGTTGAAGTTGAAACAGAACCCCGATATCTGGCAGTTTTAACTTTTAACAACAATGTGAAAATCAACATTTTACACAGCAATTTAAAAACTCCTGTATTCCCAAAGGTCTCTTTTTCCAGAACACATCATATAATAAAATTTATATACTAAAGCAACTGCAGCTGCTCTGCTATAGTATGGGACAAGGCAACTGTAAATAGTGTGCCCCAACTGGGGATCGAACCCAGAACCTCTGGCTTCACGTACCGATGCTCTACCAACTGAGAGCTATCAGGGCCTAAGACAAACCCTCTATGCTTTCCCAACCTGTCAACCCTTCTCCAACCTAAACTAAACTAGCCGGTTGGCATTTTCCACACTAAAATACTAAAAATACTAAAATACGTATTGCGATTGTCAACAATCTTGAGGTTCTGGTTTCGATCCCCGGTCGGGGCAAACTTTTACAACAATTGCTATCATTCAATAATGATGTTCTCAAAGCGGGCTTTTGCTTATAAACCCAATTCATTATTATTATTTTATTGAGAAGTGAATAGGGGTTGAAGAGAGAAAGACATAATGAGAGTACAAGAGAATGATGAAGAAGATGAGGTGTCAAGCTTGGCAGGCCGGTGCTGATTCTGTGACGCCCAAGATCAATGGTGGAAACACAACTTTACTCAACTAAATGATTTGGAGAAAAGTGTAGCGATATATACTATCTATATAATATACGTATATTGTTTAACCTTGGTTTAAAAGTAGGCGCCTATGATGCTGTTATGATGGTATTATAGACAGAAACTAAAAAAGTGCCTCCACCAGGGGTTGAACCCGCGACTTCGGCTGTTTCCCCGTTGGATGGTGGATGATGATTCTGTTGCATAACGTCTCATATTATAATGCACTAAGGCTATTCAAGACGATGTGTGGTGATAGATGCTGATGAAGGACGATTACAAAAAAAACATGCCTTATACAGGATTTGAACCGGTGGAGACACTTTTTAAATTTCTGTCTATAATACCACCATATACAAACTAGGGTAGGAATTTGAGTGCAAATTTTTTGTCCGAAAAACTGGAGGGTGGATGCCAAGGAAATTAATGAAAGAATACAAGGGAGACAAAGGAAGAAATGAAAGGATAACATAGCAGGAGACTTGGAAGCAAGAAGAGAGAACTGGGAAGTTGTGGAATAGATACGATTGTGGGAGGATAGAAACTAGTCAGTCCATCCTTGAGGTACAAAAGGACCAGTGACTGCCCCCGTTCATTGTCTACCAACCGCTAGGCCCGAGAAGGGTTGCAAATGAAAAGCCTGGCAGCAGGCAGACAATGACCTCAAGTCTGGGCTTTTCATTCACCAACCCTTCTTGAGCCTTGAGGTCATTGTCTGCCTGCTGCTAGGCTTTTCATTCGCAACCTTTCTCGGACCTAGTGGTTGGTAGACAATGAACCGACACCTGTCTCGTCCGTCGATGGTCACCTTGGACCTCAAGGATGGACAGACTTTAGAAAGAAGTAGAAAAGAGAGTAGGTAGGTTACTTCATGGTAAGCTGTTGGTAGGTACTCTTATCTCTATATCACTCCTCATTGATAGTGATAATTTTGTTTAAATCCAAAGACAAAGTGTAAAAGTAATGTTGAAACCCTAAAGAGACAATGTTGTGTTTGCTGTATGTAGGCCTACATATTAGGTAAGTTTTAGTGAGAGAGTATGTTGATTGTTGCTTAATGTTGCCTATATCTACTAGACTATTCAGGACAAACAAAGTTTACAGAAAAGCATTTACTACTACAATCTGTCGGCCTAACAGTTCTGCTAACCAGATTGCTCACTAGGTCAACATTTAAATCTCAAGTTGTTTGTCCTATACTCGACCCTTTTATTTCCATGTTGTTTTACTCGAGACAAGGGAATTCAATAAGAGCAGCTGTGATTAAGTATCATGTACGATACAGACATACACCACACCCACTACCAGTGGACACTAGGGTTCACTCCACAGTTTACTTCAGAGTAGCCTCGTGCTGGCAACCATTGGAAAATATTGAACTTGCCGCGATTATAAAGGGGTTCCAATGCCCGTTTAGTAGGTATGCGATTTCTCAATCAAACTATTATCGATTTTGGTTTTTAAATCAGTCCGCATTCCTAACATTTACATTATTTTATTTTCACTAGGTCTATTTTATTTGGATAAAATAAACCCAATGCCAACAGGCCTATATACAGTTACTGCACATAAGATTACGGTAATACTTTGCGTTCAGAAAAGGCTGGTTGGATGAAGTGTTGTTGATTGGCTGAAGATGTCATGGAGCCTCGAAAACATGGTAAAAACAGTGAAAAACAGCACGGGACTACAAAATTATGGCGTCAAAAACGGATCAACGTACAACCGGTGGACGTAATAGCCTAATTAATAGGGAATTATAAATAGCATTGTTCTTATGGAATGTGAACCGGACCACTCAAAATTCAACATGAAAACGGTGATAGCGTCCTAGTAATGAACTTGAAAACAGAGTTTGACAGTTAGGTGAACTGTGGTGTGAGCTAGTCAACATGCTGGGAACATGCTGGTGCTTCTTCATGACCACTAGCTTAACGATATCATCACTTCTCTCACTGACAATAGCCGTGTCAGATAACTTGAGACTACAAGAATCAAAAAAGTTAATAGACTTTATAAAATTACGCTAACAAATGAAATAGTTAAGCACGTAGTCTAGCACCGTACTGAACATACAGGATACACATTTTAAAAGGGAGGATAGAGGGATTAGGAATAAATCATTTGTTCCAAGAACTGACTCACAAACATCAATTATTGTGCGATACGAGCATAGGCGGCTGAATATGGCGATGTCGGAGATGCTGAAGTTGAAGAATCACACGTGAGCTGCGACATACGACATGGAAGGTTCTCGATGAGTCTCCTTGACGATCGTACAGGTTTCTCCCTTTCCTGAAATGTGCAACACATTGACTAGTAGGGTTGCATAACGATAAAATAAAAATTATTGATAATTGGATAAGTATAAGCTACGTATTATTATTTATTAATAATCAGTAATATCTAGTGGTGGTGGTGGATAATTTTAGATATCTAGGAAGTGAAGTAATTTAATTGGAAAGGTTAAAAAGGAGATAAACATCAGAATACAAAATGCCAGTGTGTGAAAGGCCTGGTGTGGGACAGAGATTTTTTTTAATGTTTGTAAATGTAGGCCTAGATTTTTTAAGTATAAAAGTAAAACAATATAATTATGTACACTAGATTATTGCTCTTTTGCAACAGAAGAGAACAACAATGGTGGTACAGTATAGACCAAGAACACTTACCTGTCCATACAATTCTTCTAAACTGGTGACGCTAGTGGTGATAATGAATGCTCTTGTAGTTTCCTTGATGACTGAGAGTTTCTCGTACTCCTGAAGAGAGTAAGAAACAAGCCATAAATACATAAATTCGTGCTTAGATTTAGAGTCTACCCACTTGTTTACAGAACTGATTTTCAGTGGGCGACATTAAATTTAAAGCAGACCAAGCCAACCCTGTAGGCGCCGACACCATCGACAAGTGAACAATGACCAATTAGAGACCGGCATATTTACATATGAAACACCGATCAATCAAGCTGGTCACGATTGAACCCACGGATAGCGCCAAAATCAACAAGGCTCATTCGGAACAACCTTAGAATTTATTAATGTGCCTCTTTACTAGGACGACTCCAAAGTCATCATATATAAATTCCTAAGCCAATAACTGTTTAGGTTGGAGAAGGGTTGACGAGTTGGGAAAACATAAAGAACATAAAGACCAGCCTGAAGGGCTGGGGGCAACAAAACTTTTCACCTGCTGATGACAACAGCAGCCAATTTACCTTAATCAACGACGCGTTTCGTCCTTCGGCAACGCATCAGGCGGATAGTTTTAATTTAATTAGCTGCAGTTGTCATCAGCAGGTGAAAAGTTTTGTTGCCTCCAGCCCTTCAGGCTGGCCTTTATGTTCTCTACATGCTTTCCCAACCTGTCAACCCTTCTCCAATCTAAACTAAACTAGCATTTTGACCATGGGCGTCGGCACATGGGGGCAAGGGGTGGCACTTGCCCCCCCCCCCCTGGAATTTCAATTCAGAAATTAAATTTAGCAGCAAGTACACAGGCAATGTTTTCTGTTCATAGTACATTATTAGTATTAGTAGTTTTAGGGTGCTTTAACAGCTAAGATTATTTGCGCCTCCAAGATAAAATAATTTCTATAAGTGTGAGTTATCACCATGTATACTTCTTTCCAAGGGGAGGGACGTAAGGGGAGACGCGAGGGGACAAGGGGTGGACAGGCCTGTGCTGGTCAGAACCAGCCACAAGCGTATGGGGAGGGCAAGGGGTTCCCCCACGTCGTGGCCGTCTTCGTCTGGGTCATCATCCGTCCGTGTTGTCATTGTTGTGGCCACCGGGGAGGTAGTCAAAGGGAAGGGGAAAGTTCCCCGACGACGACCCAGAGCTCGCTATTAGTTTCAGGGAGTGAAATTCCCCTAATCACGGGCCAAACCACAAAAACCACAAGAAGGTTGCGAGTTGGACTTTCATGGCTAATAGCTGAAAGTTGGATCGATTATGCCTACTAAAGGATCATTCACAATCAGTTCTAAGTCGTAAGGCGCAAGGTCTAAGGCGTAAGGCGTGAGTCGTAAGAAATGCTAGGCGTTTACAACAACCATACCATTTTTCATTGCTCCTGTGTATTGCGCATGCGCGTACAGTCAGCTGTGGAGTTTCCTTGTTCGTGATTGGCTCGTCGTAAGAAACCGTCGTAAGAATTGGATTTTGGGCAATTCGTTACGACATAAACCATACGCCTTGCGACTTGAGACGTGTTGTGAACGTTCTGATTGAAATACATACTCGGCAATACAAATTATTACGCCTTAGGCCTTGCGCCTTACGACTTAGAACTGATTGTGAATGATGCTTTACTTGTTTTAATTCGTATATTAACGTAATTTAAATGCAGTGTTTGGGTTAGTTCATTTCAATACTTGCCTATGTTGTAAGGTAATAGAGTATTGTTTCGTTTTTAGATTTGACATCTATCTACAAGTGCAACACCGTTTCAGTCTCAGTCCTTCGTCCCCCTTGATGTAGGCAATTATTTAAATGATCACAATTTTAATAAATTAACAAATTAAAATACAAAAGACGTCCTTGAGAGACCATGGACAGCACCATCTACTTACGACTTTTCGTCAGATGCTGTAGACAAGTGGAATTTTCTGCTAGCTTGGTTATCACAATATCTATGGTTATAGCCTACTAGGGTGTCGCTCGCGGACCACTTTGTAAAAATTGTGTACGTTGTTCAGACCAAAGGTTTCAAGAGGAGTTCAAGGGGCTTTTATAACTCGCCCTTGTATGAAATTTAATGACCAACAATACCGCCAAACTTCATGTTCAAACCAACTGGCATAAAGAATCTGTTGAAAAGTCATCGAATTTCCTACAAACTGCACTTCAACTTTACCGCATCTATTGCACATAAATTATTTGTTTATGTATTAACCTCCGTGCCCTCCCCTGCGAAAAATCCTGCCGACGCCCCTGATCTTGACCTTTTCCACACTTTGTAAGCCAAGTCCATAGTGGGAATCTAACCCTGGACCTTCTGCACTGGAAGCAGAGACTTTTAACCGCAAGACCAACAAACCACACACATACAGACTAGGCTCTATAGGGGTAAGTGGGGTAAATAGGAACACTTTTAGAACTTTTCATCTTTAACTTTTTGTAAAAAGTTGTAGTTAATTTTTTTACAATGTTTTTGTTGTACATTATTCTTTGCACTGTTGTTAGTGTAGGGAATAACTTGTATGTCATTTTCCTAAAAGCATGTACTAGAAAGAATTTTTTTTTGTAAAAGTGGTATTGTTCCTATTTATTTCCCCTGTCATTTTGGGGTAAATAGGAACAGCCAACACTGTAGCTTATTGGTGTGAGGTAAAAAAAAAAAAATGGGGTAAATAGGAACAGACATATCTTATGTGTATGTGTAACCTATGAGAGTTCAATCACAACTAAGATATTCAGAAAATGGTAACCTCTTGCGAGATTCCATATCAGTCCCATCGGTGCATTGGGGAAAACACTTTGTTTAAGTGTAGTAAAAGCAGCAAAAGAGTGAAAATACCAACACCACTATGCAGGTGAATGAGCCATGAGAACAATATACACTAGGTCTCCTCCGGGAGGTAGTGGCCATCATTTGCTCCTAGTTGTATCAAGTATTGGAAACCCTTAAGTATTTCTGTGCTTGCAAAATAAACAGTACCCTTCCTCAATACTTTGGAAATTGCATTTATTTGTTTCATGTCTATCCTATTCAGCTATGAAAACTGATTTACAAATTAAACTTAAGATTGCATTCAAATCAAAGAAACAAATTCTTTTTAAGTCTACCCACTCAGCCACATAACTGATTTTCAGTGGGGTGACATTAAACGTCAATTTGCTATACAAAACAAGCGTTTCATAATAGGAGCGATGTTAACAAGTTACTGAGAATGGGTGTTCAATAGCTAACAAAACTTTACCAAGATTTAAAGTTAAATGCATAAATGCACAATGGTTCTGAAGCTAAATTTATTAAGTCACTGAAAAAACTGCACTATTATGGAGGCTTCATTTAGAAAAGAACCCAAGCCAAGGAGATTTCTACTGGCATTTTCCTCATCCTCCTATATCGAGCCCGATATTAAAATTCACAAACCAGAAAGGGAGTACTAACTGGTGATTGAATTGTGAACACACAAGGGAATAGGGATGCACAACGATAAAAGAAAAAAGAAAGGAATAAAAAATGTGACTGCATTATTGATCCATAATAACGAACGATGTCTGTGAGTAGACCTACTCAAAGGCAACCATGGTAAGCGTTTCCACATTTGCAGGTGTTAGATTCCTATGCCTGTCTGACACAACCAGGCTATTTGTGCTGAAGGATCTTTCAGCATCTACATTTGAACAAGGGATCTAGAGCTACCCAACGATATTGAAAGCCTTATCGCGATATCGTAAATTTTGTTTTTAATAAGAAAAAAATTACAAAAACGCCAATTTTGACGATCGGCGATATGTTGACCAATAAATTATATATCTCGGGTCGAAAATAAGTAATGGTGGTAAGCGTTAAGTATTATATAACATCACGAACAATTTGTAAAAAGGAATTCACGTACGAGTTCCGATAAACCGCCCGTGTCCT
This sequence comes from Sweltsa coloradensis, assembly GCA_024449915.1. NCBI lineage: Eukaryota > Metazoa > Arthropoda > Insecta > Plecoptera > Chloroperlidae > Sweltsa > Sweltsa coloradensis. The sequence continues at coordinate 479,274 of JAMZAV010000021.1, forward strand.
GAGAGAATAATGTTATAGCATCGAAACAGCCACCGGCTGGTATCCCCGCGCCGCTCTGAGACCGCCACGCCTACTACTCTTTCCCTCCCCACCCGTACTGGGCTGGTCAGCAACAGCCGGTGGCCAGCTCTCTCTCTCTCTCTCTCTCTCTCTCTCTTTCTCTCTCTCGTATTTACTTTTTGCTCTCACTTGCTCGGTCGGCTTCCGCTTCCAACTCGCGAACGCGTAAAAATTGACTTGCATTTAACTTCGAGGAATTAAGGAATTTCATCAAAAATCATAAAAATAACTTTATTTAATATACCACGGCAATATACATTGGAATATGGAGAATAGGCGCTTTTGGGTTTTATTTTGTTTTTTTAAATCGAAATGTTCTTATTTCGCGTAAAATCTTTAATTCGTTTTATAGGCAAAATTCGTTTTATTTTGCGGTCAGATTTCAATGTCTACTGACGTGGTATGTGGAAATGTGTGAAGAAACTGGTTAAAACATATCAAATAGCACAATTTGTTTTGTCGCGCCTTGCGAAAAACAAAACACCTCTACTTGTCAGCCTTGAAGAACATGTGTTCAAAAATCCGTTCTTGTAACCTCACAGTGATCACAGTGTCTAACTAGGAAAACGCCAAAGTCGTTGTTGGACGAGTGAGCGAGAACCCGGGTAAATCAATTAACACCACGTTACTCACATCTGCTGTGAGTGTGAGTCACCAAGTCGAGACTTGTGTGCCACTGATGCGTTTGCTATATCGCTATGCAAGCGGACGCGGGCGACAAAAAAAACGTATCACATCGCCAACGCGAATCCAAAATATGTGTTGGAAAGGTCAATTCAGTGTCTCAATTTTGTATCGATTAGTTCTGTATCCATTTTTTTATGCTCCTCAAATCAAACCCAATTTAGTAAAGCTCTGCAAAACACAATTTTTTGCAGAAATTAATTTTTTGTAAGCTGGCAGGGCAAGATATACTTCTCAAATTTTTGTCAGTTGTCAACATTCATAGTGGTAACATTGGTGAGTAAGGGTATTTTTTCCAAAACGAACTTTAAGTTAAAAAAAATAAAGTTTAATTTTAATTTTTTGTAGGTTGGATTCCTGCAAATTTTGCTGTCCATGTTAACAGCACTCTATATATTAGACCTTGACGTTGGTGTGAAATTTCGGCAAAATTGGACGAGTAGTTTGGCCCCTGCGCAACGAACACACAGACAGACACACATAAACAGAACGAAGTGCCGAAAACTTGCCACAGAGGACTCCGTTCACTCCGCTCACTCGTACAATTATTTTACCATAGGCCCTACCAAATTCCCAGATTTGTACAGGTTTTCTAGATCGAAACCCATTTTTTACCAGACTACAAATTGAGCTGACTAGGAAAATAACATAACTAACTGGTTTAGCCCCAGAACATCATGATTGGCAGTAGTGGACATTAAATTTGAATTATTGATTTTTGATTTAGTGAATTGTTTTGTCCCAAATATCCCAGACATTAAGCTAGTATTTCTTGTATTACAAGTAGGGATGTCAATGGGTACCCACCCGCCCGTTGCGGGTACGGGTCCAATTTTTCACTACCAGTTACCCGGAATTACCCGTTTTTCCTTTGTCCACCGCGATCTTTTTCACGGAACAGACAATACATTGTGTCATTATACCCCTCCCCCTCCCGCTCGTGGCTGGCTGCTGTGATTGTAGTGACGTGTGTAATACTGTCTTTGTGAAGGTCGTACTTCTAGGAAATTTTGACCTTGTGAAGTTTGATTCCAGCCGATGTTTTGGTATCTACTTCTTGTTTTGAGCATTTACAGCGCATTCAGTGTCCGATATTTATTGCGTGACAACTTGGATGATATTTGGTGTGAATTGAAAAATGAGATAACAAAACAAGAAGTGGAAGATCACTTAGAATGAACTGAAACAGAAGTAGTGCGTGGAGAGGGGGAGTACATGCATCGGGATAGAGGCAAGGTTTGACCTTGAGCAGCTCCGATTTTGGTTGGCAGTGTTCTACCCAGGAAAAAAAATCAATGGTTATTCTAAAAACATTGCCGGGTACTGTGTTCACATGGCAGGGATAAATGCGGGGGTCCGGGGGCTTGGCCCCGTAAATTTTTTTTAGATCCTAGATTCGATTTGGTGAGTTTTAGAGGTTTTTGAAGCCCTCTTAAAGTAACTTATTTTAGTTGGTTTTGTGGTAGGAGCATTTCTAATTTGATGGAAATTATAGCCTATGCCTGTATTATTACTCCGGAATAGGCCTATGTAGGCTATGCAAATTACTGTAGTAGTCCTATTGCTACAGTTATTAATAGATCTACAACTTAAAAATGTGTTGTAATAGGCCCTTATAAAGGCGATGATGTTATTTTTTCTAAGTCGTTATTGTCTAGGATTTGTAATATAGGTTTACAATTACTAGGCCCTACAACTTGAAACATTGTTGTAGTCCTATTTGATGACTATTTTTATTAAGTTGAAATAATTTGTCCTAATAATCAATAAAAATGAAAAAATACAAAAATATGTAGGCCTCTATAAAACTCTCTTCATTAAAATCAAATAATTTTTGCTGCCAACCCGGCACCACCACCAAAAATCAGAAACTAAATTTTTTAACCCTCGGTCCCTTGCCTGGGGTTCTACAAACCCCAGGTGTAATTGTATTAGTACGTGTATCTAAGCACCAGACTGTTTTACCGACTCTGGCTGCTCAGTACCTTCAAGTCACTCTATCTGTTAACGAAATTTGTAACCCTCTAAGTAATCATTAGGGCTTTTAGTGTTGTTATATTGCCGGTCTGAACTTGGCTGGGGTTTCTGAAACCCCATGCGAGTGATCACGTTACTGTAACTGCATGCAGAAACTCAATGCTATTTTGGCTTAAATTTTGAAATTTTGCAACTTTGGAAAAATTCTTCTTGCAATTTACTAACTGGTTCATGTTTATTACTTAAGTGTTCAACAAAACTTATAATAGCATTATTTTGACTCTTTTTATGATTTTTTTGCAAATGTCTCTTTTGAAAATTTTAAATATCAATAAAAAATTATTTCATAAAAAAAATTGTGTTAACATTTTATTTCACTGTCCTCCCATTAACAACCAACTAGGCCTACATAGAAGTTCCACAAGTCATATGAGCAAAGAAAGAAATACCCAAAACATTCTACTGCACTACAGCTCAAAATAATTTGGGGTTTGGGAAACCCCACGCCAGAAATGGTGTTAAGAATATCTGCGCGAGTGACTGAGGGTTAAGTGTTTTTGAAAAACTTACTTTTGCAAGTTTTTTATCGTGTTTGGACGAATTTCATTGTTACAACAGTATTGTAATACACACGCCCAACAATTTTTTTTTTTTGGGGGGGGGGGTCAATCTATGCCGGGCGAGTCGCCCGGCTAACCGGCTCTGGGGAGTGGGGAGAACACTGGGTTGCGTACATATGGGCATGGAAAGGAATGTAGTACCCTCTCATCAATCGGTGTTACTTTCCGCTTGATGTAGCCTAGTTGCTCCGATCCCATGAATCGCGAGTCATTGTACACTAAAACATACGTGCGTTTTTACCAATACTTTGCAACTGCCAATGATTTCTGAATCATTTAACACCCATGACGATAAAGCTTCCGGATATTGACATCCCTAATTAGTACCGTATTGTTCCGAATATAGCACGACCTCGAGTATAACACGACCCCCAATTTTTCAGAATCATTTCAAGAAAAAAGAAAAAAATCAAAGAAAATTAAAATGTACATGAAACACTTACAACAAAACATTTTGAGCAATGTTAGGGCCTAGGCCTATGGTTTTTAACAGGGTAGGGCCAAGCACAAGCTCACATGTCAACCACAGTTCACCAGTCTGATTCCTGGTCTTCAATGTTTACGTCGTAGGCCTAGGCCTAGCTCCTTCGCAATCCCTTGCTGATTTGTAAGGCAGAGGAACCTTTCTTTTCCACGCGATCAGCAGTCTTCATTTCATCTTGAGCCATTTCATCTTCTCCTTCATCACTCATTATTACGTTACGTAGATTCTTAGCAACGTAGATAGACAACCCCGACGAACAAAATCTATGTAGGTCAAGCTAGGTCACGATGTGATCACGGCCAAGGATTCTGACGACTAGCAGACAGTTTCGCCCAAGGTTCGGCCGAGTTCAGTGGCATCGAGTGGGTGGGCGGGGCGAAGCGCAGCAGACGATGCGCGGGAGTTGTATAGAGGCGTGGCCTATGTTCAGGCGCTATTTCAAATGCAAGCGCGCGGAAATAACGCGAGTGCTGTTTTTGAGATTGTATTTTCGGAAAAAAACATCGCGCTATATTCGGAACAATACGGTAATTACTAGGAAAAACGCTAAAGTCCCACCGCGTTGATGGATGAGCTTTTTAAAGTTTTTAGTTTGCGTGGGATATCTTTACTTTTGCAAGTGCTTTGTTTTGCTGCCTACGCATTGTAGGTGGTTGTTGTCAAGTTTCTATTGTTTCTTGTCAATTGGTATTATTTACCGTAAAAACTTATATTAAAAGCTTTATTTCTATGGATTCTTGCTACTTTTTTCAACTTTTTTTTTCAAAACGTACTACATCACCATAACCTTAATGTACATGTATAATATGAACGTTGTGGCCCCACCCGTTTGTTCAGAATTGGCCCAAATGGCACGAAAATATCACACAAAAAATCAAAAAACTTATATTAAAAGCTTTATTTCTATAGATTCTGGCTAACTTTTTCAACTTTTTCTTTCAGAAAGCAATACATCACCATTACCTTAATGTTCATGTGAAATATGAACGTTGTAGCCCCACCCGTTTGGTCAAAATCGGCCCAAATGTCACGAAAATATCGCACTAAAAATCGAAAAAAATCGTAAAAATACGATATTCATGAGAAATATTTCTTCGATTGTACCCAAAAACGTAGCAAGTCTAAGTTCAGAGATTTCGAAGGTCCTGTCAAATTTTCATCAAGATCGCATATGCCGTTTTCCCAGTAGAGAGCGAACAAACAGACAGAAAAACAAAAAAAAACAAACAAAAAAACACCCGAGCTAAATTTTTTGGGGGGTCGGTGAAATTGAAGTCTTCGCTTCGCTCATCCAACAAGCAACAAAATTCCACACTTTAAAACTGCAGTCTTAGGGACTAATACGATAGCAAACTTTTTGAAACTCACAATAACGAGAAAGAAGATCCAGTTTGAATGCTGCTCTCGCACTGATTATGATCCATGAATACTAGGGTAAACTGGTTGGTCAGTTGACTCTCTTGCAACAAGGTGGAGAAGACGGACTTGGTCCGAGAATCATTCTCAAACACAACAGTACCGGTACACGAAAGCTGGAACCAAAGCAGAGATACACATGAAAGTCAACTCGACCAGTTCATATAGGTACTTCAGTATCTAGAGCAATAATTTGAAAAGATGAACATCTTCCATAAATAAATAAATAAATAAATAAATAAATAAATAAATAAATAAATAAATAAATAAATAAATTGTATTTAGAGTCTACCCACTCAGTTTATATAACTGATTTTCAGTGGGGGACAGTAAATCAAAGTGACCAAGCCAACCCTGTAGGCCCCGACACAATCGACAAGTGAGCGATAACCAACCAAAGATCGATATTTTTAATAGGAAATATAGCAATCAGTGGTATGGTCAGTGCGAACACCCGCGGATCAACGCCAGAATCAACAAGGCCGATTCAGAACAACTTTGAATTTATTATGTGCCTTGTTGCAAGGACGGCTCCAACTCCTAACACAAGAACTAATGGACTTAAAGTTTAAATAGAAATTAAAAAACTTCTGACTTTTGCGGGAATTGAACCCTGGACCTTCTGCATTGGAAGCAGATACACTAACCACAAGATCAACGAGCCACACAATGTGTTGTTTGTACTACCGAAGAGGCCCATCAAAGTATGAAGTATTAACTGAGTGCATATACATCTAGGGTTTCAAGTTAAACTTGATAATGGGCTGGGGCAGTAGTACACATTAATTGGGCTATTAGAGACTATGACTATGAATCAGGCCCGACGTAGGATTTGGAGTAATAATGTACTTTGGACCTGTGCCCCAACCATATAGGCATAGTCCATGAGCCAGCTAATCCCCCCGGGGCGGAAGGTTTGAAAGGAGGTTTCGAGAAGCTATTTAATATTTATTATTACATTTTGATTTTCACTTGTAAGCCATCATGACTTTGGTGGGTGTACGCACCAGGGGTGACCAAACATTTTTGTCCCAAAACTAAAAATATTTATTCAGAGTTAACTATTTGCAAATGGTCTGGTTTTTCTTCATAATATAATTTTTAATTAAATATTGAAAATTTTAGAAACAAACTTTAGGGAGATATCATTACTAGGCCTATATCCAGAGATAGCACCCTATGCGGTTTTGGACAACATAAAATTTTTTCGTTACAATATGGGCATGTAGGCTTAACTATTCTAATGAGTAGATTTAAAAAATGTAATTTTATGTAGGGCCTACGTGCTAATCATGCATTTTGGGTGAAAATCGTCAAATCCCGTAATCTTAAAATATGGTCACACCGTTTGATGTTTTGTTTACCTATACTAGGGCCTATTTAGTTTGAATAAATATAATTAGCATAGATTTTACTTTTTATGTATTTCGATAAAAAATTATGTATTTGTTTAATTTAGATTGTTTAAAAGTTTCCAAAATTTTGTGGGCCTATTATTTATATGCAATTACAGAATAAATTGCATGTAGGCCTATACTAGGCCTACCGGTACCTTGTTTCTGTTGAAATATAATATAGGCCTAAGTGTTCTGTATTATTAGATAAATTATAATTAATTAACTGCATCATTTAATCATTAAATAGGCAAAGCCAATTGGTATTGGAAGCAAAGATAAACATAAGCTGGCTACCATATCATTCAATCACATTTTCAGGCTGATATAAAATATAGGTACAATTTCCCTGTACAAATTGGTAGGCCTACAATACAAATTATTAGCTTGACAAAAAATCGACAAAAGTTAATAGTTTCTATTAGGCCTACTTTTGATTATGTTCAGGGCTCGACAAATTTTAAAAAATCTACTTGCCCAGCTGGGCAAGTGGCCCAAAATTTTAGTTGCCCAGACTCAATTCAAGGTTGACACAATAATTTTCTTTATTTTTACATATGTAGGCCTACGACAACTTTCTTTATTTTAACAATAGCCACGAGTCAATAACTTTACCGACTTTACGTACCCGCTTTTTATCATAGGCCTACTCTTGGTCATATTTTACTTTTTTGGCAGGTTCATTAGCTAGGCCTAGCCTAGGCAATGATGGTCCTAGGCCTATCTCATCTTCGTTAATTGTGAGTGGCTTAGTAGCCGTAGGCCGAGACGTTGAAGCTACTACACTAGGCCTACAGTTTTAACAGTTCGGTAAATCCATTTAAGAATGGTTCAATATTACGCAATGATTTTAAAGTGTCAAAAATGGTTCGAATTTCACGAAACGGGAGAAGGTAAACACGTCTCAGATCTCCATTTTTTCGACAGCTGTGAATAGGCGTACTGAATTATGGGTAAAGTCGATAGGTCGATATCGATCGGAATGCGATTGTAGTGGTGCGTGGTGCAGCCTGTGGCAAGTCTTGGAACTACATCAAGCATCTGTCGCCTGTCGATAAAGTAGGTTTCTACTTAGTGAAATCTTACGCGATTTGAGTTTTTAACTAAATTGTTGGTTGCCCGTACCGGGCAACTAACTATAAATTATAGTTGCCCGTGCCTGGAGTATTAGTTGCCCCGGGCAACTCGGGCATAGGAATTTTCGAGCCCTGATGTTATAAGCAAGATGCATATTTTTATCATCATCAGTAAATTAATTAATTAATTGGATGAGCAAAGCAATGACTTCAATTTCACTGACCTCTCAAAAAATTTAGTTCCAATGTTGTTGTTGTTTTTTTTTGGATTTTTGTCTGTTTGTTTGCTCTCTACTAGGCAAACGGCATATCCGATCTTGATGAAAATTGAAGGGGACCTTCGAAATCTCTAAACTTAGACCTGTAACGTTTTTGGGTACAATCGAAGAAATATTTCTCATGAATATCGTACTTTTACGATTTTTTTCGATTTTTAGTGCAATATTTTCGTGGCATTTGGGCCGATTCTGACCAAACGGACCAAAGGGGTGGGGCTACAACATTCATATTTCACATGTAAATTAAGGTAATGGCAGTGTTGGGGAGAGAACTTTTGAAAAGAACGCGTTCTCGTGAACGCGTTCTTTTTTTGTGAACTTTCCAGTGAACTTACTCTTTTTTAAATGAATGAACTTGAACTTTTAAAAGTTCTTTCTGATAACGAACTTTTCAGTTTTAGAAAGTTCATTTGAAAGTTCTTTCCGTGCGTCGAGCAGCAGTCGACTCGCCGCCGTCGACGCTTTAAAACAATAACAAATCGTTGTTCCATCGTAGGCCTAGGTATCTGCCATAATTTTACAAGCTGATCGACGAGAATGTAGTACAAATCATCAACACGATCAAAGACAGCTCAACACTTTCGTAAGACTCAAACTCGCGAGTAGTTTGGTACTCGAACACCTCTAATGTTTTTCCTAATGTTTTTCTTCATTTTCCGCAAGCCTTTAATAATATAGTAGTGATTTTTTTTTACAAAAGAACTTAGTTCATATTTTAGACGAACTTGAACTTTTCAAAATTTTAGGTTTAAAAGAACTGAACTTTTTAAAAGTTCATTATTTGAGCTGTGAACTGAACTTTTAAAAAGTTCATTTAAAAAAGAACTGACCCAACACTGGGTAATGGTTATGTATTGCTTTTTGAAAGAAAAAGTTGAAAAAGTTAGCCAGAATCCATAGAATAAAGGTTTTAATATGAGTTTTTTGAGGAACATAATAACAATCAACAAGTAACAATAGAAACTTGACAACAATCACCTACAATGCGTTCAAAAAGATCTTGCAAAAGTAAAGAGAACCAACGCAATCCAAAAACTTACAAAAAAGCTCATCCATCAACGCGACTAAAAAAAGCGTTTGCGAAGCTTCCTAGTGTAATAGTAATTTACATTTAACTGAAAGGACCAGTATAAGCCTAATAACTATATACTTTGCATTATTTTGTTGTGTTATTTGTACCAACATTAAAATACTCACAAGCAGGTTATTATAGACAAAATCTTTTACTGACAACATTTAAGTAGACCATGAACCACTGTCCAAATAAATGATGTAGGCCTACCGGTAATATTATTATTAGTAGGCCTATTTACTATTTTCTTGCTTAGTGTTAATTAACAAAAAAACATTGGTGGTCTGTTGTGTCAAATTATCATTTAACTCAGGTAGGCCTACTAGATTTACGCCCACTGCGACTCTGCATGAGAACTGAATTAGCATAAGCATAAGAAACACCTCAAAAAAGGATTTACAGTGTGTTTTGTTTTGTGTGTGTGTGCTTTATGCATACGTATTATGCAGATAGTAGGCTATTTTTAGTTGGGCCAGCGACAGTAGCCATAGATTGCTTCTACACTTTGTTAAATAATTATTTCAAAATTGATATTTAGCTTCTCTTCAATCATCATTGAAATGATCAAATTATGCACAGTTACATAATTTCTAGGTAGGCTAGGGCCTAGGGCCTATATCTTTTTGTATTATTGACCGATTTTATTTTTGTCGTTTAGGTCTTAGGCATACATGATTTTTTTTTTTTTTAACAAAACCCATTTAAGATTATTCGGTTATAAGTCGACATCACAAAATACCATGCAATAGCCAATAAGGCATTATGCATAGGCCTACATATTTGTATCATTACATTGTAATTTAAAGTGTGGCATAAATGGTACCTACCACAAGTATTAAGCATTACAAGTGTAAGCAACAGGTCTTGTAAATGACAGAATGCAAATAGACGTGTGTAATATTTTCAATCGGGAAGAAATGGATTTAAAACGGTATAATTTTACAAAAACAGAAAACGCACGGGATTCTTAGAGGTAGGCTCTTACTAGTCTATAGAGAGGTTTTCTTTGAGCATACTATTGTTATTAGTTTGAGAAAGTTAATAATCTGGTTGTGTTTACGTCTAGGCTAAGGCCAATCTCATGGCATTCTCTAATCAAACATAAACAAATTTCGACCGACAAAATATAATCGCATTTCTTACAACCTCAACCATCCACAACTGGATCTATTAGGTCAACTAAAACGTACAAATCAAATCTGGCTCAAGTTTTAGAATCGTGGCCCAGTAAAAGTGTAAAATGTGACATAATGTCCTGTGTTGGCTATTAGAAAAGCACAGCCGACGATACAGAACAAATTTCTTGATGTTTGACATGATTTTCAGTATAGCAAAGTTAGTAAGATTAATAACAGCAATTTAAAAATGTACAAATAACATGGGAAAGGATGGGGGACACAATTTGTTCCAGATTTGACCACTCACGGCGCTAGTTGTATGAACGCTCGGTGCCTATAGGCCTCCGCCTATCTACTACGGGAACTGATCAATCATCAAGTAGGATGAGGCATTAAATGTACGGTAGGTAGGCCTAGTTAAAATATTAATATAATGTCAGACCCAACATCACTTACCATTTATTTATTAGAGAAAAGATTTGATAGACAGGACAGACGACTCTCGAAGTTCTAGCAGCTAAAGAGAACACCGATCAAAATGACAACTGCAAATAGGAATCTTTAACCAGCCTGCAATGATACAATAGGCAGGTATTAGCGAGGGGAAATTACATTGAGAGTTCTCTTGCAAAGTTACAATTTTTATAGGTCTATCCGTCTATATTACCTACTATTTAGGTGGACCATTGGACCAACCAACCTTCTGGCTACCTGCAGGGCTACAGACTACAGAGCAACTAGTGGTGTAGGACCTTGTCAAGGCAGTCTCAAAAAAGGGTTTTCGGTACCTAAATTTTGTAATGCGAACCCTGAAAGGGGCGAGTAGGGAGTTAAAGGGATATGCATACAAAACACTAGTGAGACAAGTTGTGGTGTATGCAGGGACAATATGGGATCCATAGGCATATAAGAAAGGGGAAGTCAATACAGAAAAGAGCTGCAAGAAGGGTTCTTAGAAAGGACAATACTTGAAAGGAGGAAGTGATAAATGGACAGGTAGTAAGGACGTATGAAAGTGTTTCCGCGCTCCGGTATGGTTAGAGAATTAGGATGGGAGAAGCTTGAGGATAGGCGAAGGATGGACAGACTGGGTAAAATGTAGCCTATATGGTGACTAGAGCTCAGGAGGGATGGGGGGAGGTAAATAGCCATCTAAGAAGGGCTAGGCCTAATTATGTAGATAGAGGTGATCATATGTGGAAATATGAGAGAGGGACAAGGGTAACTGATGTTGGAAGCAATTCCTTTGGCCAGAACGGTGGTAGCCTGACAGGGAGAAAAGGATAAAAGAACTTTAAAAAATCACTTGAGCTGCTGCCAATGGTTCACCCTGACTAGAAAGGAAGTAAGAGAGAAGCAGAGACCAAGCTTCATTGAGAGAGAATGAAGGGTATGGTCAAAAGGCGTGAAAATGGGAATAGGCCTAAGGCAAGAACAGGGAATTTCAAGAGTACAGGAGGGAACAAACAATAGGAAGGATGAATTAAAACCTGCCTGCAACAATAAGGCCTACCATGACTAGGCCTAGGGACTCTCCTTATTTACGAACATTTAACCACAGACAATAGCCTACGCCTAGGCTAGCCTAGGTATCTAATACTAATATAGTTCCAAACTCAAAGGCCTAGGCCCTAGCCTCCTAGGGCTACTTGATTGATTCAAGCCTAGCCTAGGCCTAGGGCATTTGCAGTGCTGAAAATGAAGCCTCCTGTTAGGCCTAGCCCTAGGCCTTGCTATAGCCTAGGCCTACCCCTAGCTCCTGGAACCGGGGGCTTAATGCAACAGTATTTAGATACAATATCACCGTGTACAAAATCTAGCAACAAAATAAAATAATATAAGAAGTTATATTACCATAATTTTTCAAGAAAACAGTTCGGGAGACCATTGCAAAATTTGGCGTTTGGACGCTGTCTGTTTGTTTGGACTTTGAACGTGTGAGCAAAGAAATACAGGTTTGACAACTTAACGGCGTGATTTTTTTCAACACAGTCATTACGAGCAGAGGCGCGTGCCAATATTCAGTGGTTTTGTAATTACTTGCAAGCGGAGTCACCGATTCAGTGCAAAAAATCTCTCCTGACTTGACTTAAAAACAATTATTCCAGGCACAGCACAAAAAGCAAATTGATTTCGGGACTGTCCACTGCGTATTTTCTTTCTGTTATGTTTTTCACCTAAAACCACTGCCTTTTTACCTAATGTCAAGGTCGGTAGTCGGATAGGGCCTAGATGGATGACAGTGGACGGTGTACTTCCTTACCGACTGCTGCAGCGGCCACCGTCGCTACCACCCAAGGCGGCCCGAAATGGTAGTGCCTTGTTGGCAGGATGGTAGCGGGCTAACCTTTTAATCGAAGGTTCGATGGTTCAAATCTCCGTCAAAAGCGATTTTTTTTTATATTCTATTCTTATGTTTTTCTATTAAAACAACAGAATAGTAACAATAACAATTAATGAAACTCCTTTTCGGGGGAAAATCCTTCATATTTTAAATAGAAATAGGCTTTTGGTTAATGAATGGCAAATGTTGTACAAATAAATGCAAATAATAATAATAAATAATAAAAATTAAAAAAATAATAAATCTCCTTTGCGGATGAAAGTCCTTTATAATTTAAATAGAAACGTCAAAGGTTTTGTTGGTTTTTTGGTTTATGAATGGCAAAAATAATATTTAATATTTCGGGTGAAAGTCCTTTATATTTTAAATAGAAACGTTATAGGATTTCTAGTTTTTTTTTAACGTCCGCTTTAATGTATATTTACCTAATATAATTAATGAAATCATAATAAAACACAGCAAACAAGTTACCTTGTTAAACCACGCGCCTAACCGCGTGACGCGCCAACTACCTTTATCGACTCCAAGTGTAATCCATCTAGGCCTAAGTCGACACTAGTCAAGGTCCGCTTGATCTCCGCTCTTGCGGAGGTTCGTCTAACTCACTAAGGTTCGTCGGTACACCGACTCTCCGCTAGGAGAATCAAGCAGACCTTGCCTAATGTTGGACCATGCATTAGACGGCTGTGGGTTAGAGAGATGGATCAGCTGGAGCTGTCAGAGCTGTCATCGTCGGAAATTCACCACGCTCAACTTGTTTACATTTTTTGGAGTGAAAGCTAATCATTGGTTTTGGTTTTTAATTAAAGCACATGCACGCTAGGTAATATCGTCTTCAATTTATGATTTGCGTCGGTGTTTTTTTAATCTATCCCGACAAAAATGGAAGATAATGTGAAGGAAGGGTCGTCGTCTGTTGCAATTCCTAGTGGTGTAGAGATGCAGCAGAATGCCTGTGTTGTAAATCAATTAGCTACTGGATTATTGGAAATATATAAACCCGGATTGGAGCAAGTTAAGAAGCAGCTTGACGAACTAACGTGAGTTCATTAAACAGAGGTTAACTTATGCCTAGGCCTAGTTATAATTGAGGCAGACTAGTAACCTAAAACTGACAAGCTAGAATTATGTTAATAAGGCCTAGTAGGGCCTACCTACTAGGCCTAATATCTGCTAAAAAGACTAACCACTCCATCAACACAAAAGGCAATCGGGGTTCAGGGTTGGGAAAACGTTCCCTGACCGGACTCAATCTTGTGTGTCCTTCCTTGTCTGCAAAGGGCTGTGGACGATTGTAATGTAGGCCTAATTAATCAACATTAAGGTCTGCTCGACAATAGCCCAGCAATAGCTTCCCATTACCGTTATAGTTACCGGGCAATGTTAAATCATAGCCAATGGTACCGTTGCAGAGTGTCCTCAGCTCTTCACACATGCTCTATAAATTACTTCAGTAAATTTGATATTCTGTTACAGAATATTTCATTTCATTATTTGTATTGTATTGTATTGTTGCCTTCTCCTGCTTGGAGTTGGCGGGGTTCAAGAAATCTATTAAGCTGCTGCCAAAGGTGAATACAGACTGAGGGGAGAGAAATTGATTGAGAGAGAATCAAACGTCATGTGGACGTAAGTAAGAAGAGGCCTTGCTCGAAAGTGGAACAGTGAAGCAAATGGATGAGGGGAAGAAGGAGAAGAGAAAAGGGAGTTAAAAGCTGAATAGAAATGAAAATGAGGGAATGAGAAGTGAGGGAGATGAAGAAGTTACCTGCCACCGACAATGAGTCAACAGCGGAGGAAATTACTACTACTACTATTGACTGGTAGTCGGTGGCAGGTTTTAATTCATCCTTCCTTCCTTCATTTCATCCTTCCTATTCTTGAATTCTTTGTTCTTGCCTTAGCCCTATTCCCATTTTGTTCTTGTCTTATTCCCTTCACCTTCTGACCATATGCCCTTCTCATTGACGTTACTTTTGTCCAATATCTCACATCATGGAGCATGGTCTAGTCTTGCCTCTTATCTCTATCCATTTTCTGGGTTAACCTTCGGCAGCAGCTTGATTTGTTTTTTAAAACCTTTTACATTCTTATCCCTCATTACCCCCGACAGGCCATTTCATGCCACCACCGTTCTAGCCAAGAATGAGATTCTGCCTATGTCAGTTGCCCGTGTAAACCATTCTAATATTATCTTAGAGCTATTGTCCGATTTCACCCGCAGCCAGCACCAGAATCAACAAGACAAATTAGGAACATCCAATGATATTTTTTAACATCTATAGTAGGCTAGATTAGTCATTGGTCCACTGGTGTGACAATTTGAAGCCATCTTGAATAGGTTTAGTTTGCATGTTTGAATGTCAAGGCAGTGATAAAATTTTCACACACTTCTGGGAGGGTCACCTTAAAAGAAATTGATTTTATTGTTTCCAAACAAAATTTATCGTGATTCATCATTCCAACATATGAGAGCTACTGAAGAAAACCTAAGTTATCATTATCTTAAGTTTTTATTCCACTTTTATAGTGATTTTATAAATTCTTTTTTTATAAATTCTAAGGAAATCAATAAGGTGCAACAAGACTTGCAAGAGAAATATATTTAAACAGCTGATCAATGTCAAAGAAGTGGATATGAATGAAAGGACATAATGAAGTATCAATAGGAAAGCTATTAAAAACTACTGACGGAAGAAACAAAAAGGATTTAAATGACTTTTACTTGATGGCAGAAGTGTGTGTGAAACCCCCTGGGCAGACAATTTAGATAGGGGTACCTATTTAGAATTTATATTTGGATTTGATTTTTTTGTTTTTATAGGCCTAGCCCCTATGCTTTTAAATTTATTTTAGTCTAGACCTTAATGTAAAATGGCAGCAATGCTGTATTTGAATGATCCAATAAATAAAGTAGATGGGAGCAATTTGTAGCCCAAATATTTGTCAAGATGCCTGTCAGGTTGCCACAAGCTAAAACCATATCAAACAATCCAGAAAAATACTTAATCGTATCTAAAACACAATGTAGGCCTAAAGCATAAATTGAAACGCCAAATCGACATCTTGAATAGGTCAGATTGGTGCTTCAATTTGCTACGCTCCCGCCTGTACGGTCGTATTGGAGACTGGGAATCTAGCCTACTATGTTAAATTATATCATTGGGAACAACATTAGAATTCATGGCCTTATTGCTAGGACGGCTCCAAAGGCCCTGTTTACACATTCCTAAGCCAAGAACTGTGCACATCCATATATCATAGGCTAAAAAAACTTTTGTCAAAAGCAGGAATTGTGCTGTGTACCTTCTGCATCTAAAGCAGAGCCTCTGACCACAAGACCAAATAACACTGGGCCTTAGCAAACATAGTAGACCTCAGGGATGGGCAAATGCGTGTGCTTTCCTAAATCTGTACACTCTTGGCTATCAGCACGTGTACACTCTACACATTTATGTTTTTGATTAGTACCTAGTGTCTTAATCTAGGAAGGTTGCCTAAAGTGCAACAGCAATTACAGGGGTAGAAAGGGTAGATAGACCTCAGCCGCAAACGTTTAGACAGCAGGTGGTCGGTCGCACACACAAGATAATACTTTGTGCTTTGTGCGTTTATTGTTTTTAGAGTAGGTAACAGTTAACGTGTAGCTTACACTGTCCCAACCCTAGTATGCCACCTCAGGTAAACCCCATCTTGGGCTACTTGGAGGTTCAATGGGCACGAGGATTGAGTTGTTTTTGGTATCCATTCAGTGTTCAACTTATTTTATCAATAGGCCTAGGCCTATGGAAAATGCAATTTCACACAGATAATGGTGCCGGCATAGCCTAATAATTAGGTACCGGTAGGCTACCTACTATTTTTCACTAGCCTATCTATTCTAAGTTGCTACTTCACATTCTTGCTTTAGACTGAAACCTAATGCTCACTATACGTACTTTCAGGAAAAAACAAGCAACCATGATTGCTCAACTAGTGGAAGAAAATAATAAGTTGTCATATCCAGAACAAAGAGGAGCACTGGAAGAAATGGTAGGCTAGGTCTTGTTTATTTACTCGTCATTATATAACCCTTCAATACTAGTGTACTCTGTATTTAAAACTTCTCTCATTACAGCATGCAAAGATCGAAACGTACAGGACAAAGCTAATAGCGGTCAAGAAGGATATGCACCAAACTGCAGAAAAGATTAACCACCTAAAAGTAAGACGATAGTGATGGACGAACTTTGATCTCCGAGTTTCGAACCAAAAACGTTCTTAACTCGAACCAAACTCTTCTTACAAATCCGTTTCAAAACAGAATTGTTACTAGCTAAGCCTACTAGGCCTATAAAGATGAGTTTTCAAATTAAAATGCTTCATTAACATCTAAGCTAATCCATTTTGGTGTTGGAATTGATTTTAATGGGCATAGTAGGTATACACTAGATCTAGGCAGGGCTACTCAAAAATGGAAGTAATTTCAAGTCAGTTCGGGTAAAGATTCCCTAAAGATAAAGCCTCTCTCAAAACCCTAATTTTAAGAAATAAATTGGAGGAGCCAAAAACAAATAACAGTTTTAAGATATGGTACCTCTTATCATTTTAAAATGATCTTTTAGATAAGTAAGTATTATACTATAGAATTAGAATAGGTAAAAAATAAAATAAATATGTTAAGGTTAATACCGGTAGTTCCTTTAAAGGAATTATCTCATCTTGGTAGCACTTCATAGCATATCTTGAACCATTCAATTTCACGGAAATAGATCTTAGATGCAGCTTGATCGGACATCTGGTTGCTAAGTAAATAGAGTTTTAAAATATCACTGCACGAAAACTAGTGGCCTAAAAATGACGTCACTGTACGGCCACTCATCGAGTCGACCCGAGCGTGTAGCCGGCTCGCGGCCGGCTCGCGTTACGAAGTACTCGGCTTTCAAGACCCAATCAGTCGATTTCTCGCAGCTGTGCGTTTCGTTTGTAGAGCACCAATTATGATGAAGATGATGATATGATGATGATGATGAATTATTATCAGTTATGATGATTATGATCAAGTATAGCGAGTATACCACGTGCTTCTATTCCTTCGTATGGATAGTGAACTCGCTTTGGAAGATACTTGAGTCTTTCTTTGTGGTAAGATTCTAGGGCACCTGTGTAAAACATGTTATTTTGTATGTCAAATTCGCATAACATTATGATCTAGGTACCAAATATGAAACATTTATTGATATATACGTTTTAGCAGTACGTTCATGCAGCAATATAATATTCATGTTGTGAATGTGTGATATGTGTGTTTGTGCGTGTTTGGGGGGGGGGGGGGGGGGTGGCATCTCACCCTATCGTCATCTGTGTTTTCTTTATTAGAAATGATATGTATTTGTTTGAATACGAGTGCGTTGGTAAGTGCGTGGAAAGAAGTATCCTCAAGTATCGCATAACTTATCACGTATACAACACAGATTGCGCGCTGGGTGTTTACGACCGCTCAGATAAATGTGAGTGCGAGCTTGTGTCATGTACAGTCGTGTTAGGAAGGTTCTATTTTTAATGTTATTGTCTGCTAGATGGTTTGGGGCTTAAGTTGGGTGAAACTCGCGCACAACGCTCTTCTATAAAGAATGACTGTTTATTATCATTGATTTTGAATGATTCTACATATGATGGTTATTGCATATACATGCATTTGCTCACAATATTAGGACAAAATGTGCACGGAAAAATATAAAATAAATATTTTTTATGAAAAATAAAGACAAGTATGACAATAGTTGCTGGTATGCTTATGATAACTTATCACAGTTTGGAAACCGATGAAATGATAGCTGTTTGTGTAATTTATTTTCTATTATTATTTTTATATTCACCTGCACTTGATCACCATTTTATATTTAGACTAACATACACCATTATAATATAGCATCGATATTATTACACTATTACTTCAGCTGATGCACATTCTTTCACCGCACTATTGAATGATGATACTATACTGCAATGTTATCTCTTTATGCGGGGCGGGGGACCGAGCGCGCATACGAAGCTCAAGTCAGCCAGCGAGCCGGGCGTACAATGACGTCATTCCACGTTCGGCCGGAAAACCACTAAAATCGCTGCCGAGCGCAGCAGAATTTTTTGGGATTTTTTCCCTTTTAACCAACGTTCTAAAACATCAACACCTTTAACATATTAAAAGTTTTTCCAAGTTGATATACCGACTTTAAGTACTAGGTAGGTACAAATATTGATTTTGTGGTTTTCAGAATCGTGCATTGTGGCTTCAAGCAGCCAAGCAGAACGAAGCTTTGCAGATTCAGAACCAAAAAGAATTGCGTTTACAACGGGAGCAAGAACTGATAGCTAAGCCAACAACGGCAGGAAATAGTTCAACATCTCCATCTTAAAATGAGGATATAGAGAAATGGTTGACAATTAACAAAATATCAATCATAACTATGACACAATTTGGTTATCTCATTGTGATATTTCACATTTTTCTGTGCGTTCATGACAAACATTGCCGTATTCTGGATGCAAATGTTTAATGTTGAAATTCAAAACATTGCAAAATGAATACCTACCACCGACATATGTTACAAAAACAAAAATGTTTTAAATCAGTGTTTTTGTCTCTTGTTGGTATTGCTATTGATCATTTAAATTTATGACATTTGTGAACAAAGCAAGGCACCAGGTTTCAAAATCTTATGCATAGTAAAATTACATACGTTATAAATTTAAATACTATCATCAAGACATCAACACTCTGAAATTCTACTCACCAGCTCGCAAGTTGCGAGTAAACTTTTCTAACTTTAGAAAGAAGCCTTTTTTATCACTCGTTACCTGTGGAAAGAATCCAACAAAACATATGAATTACAGGGGGGTCCTCTACAGGCAGGCTAATCACCCTTAAAACACATTTAAGCGTGTTTTTAGAAGAAGGAAACACCAACGGACAAAAAAATCAAAA
This sequence comes from Sweltsa coloradensis, assembly GCA_024449915.1. Taxonomy (NCBI): domain Eukaryota; kingdom Metazoa; phylum Arthropoda; class Insecta; order Plecoptera; family Chloroperlidae; genus Sweltsa; species Sweltsa coloradensis. The sequence continues at coordinate 498,761 of JAMZAV010000021.1, forward strand.
TGTGGCTGGGGCTTGGCCCCAGGACCCTGACTTGTCCGCGCGAGTAGGATTTCTGGCTTGCGAGTTTCTCTAGATGTGATTCTTGGAAGGTTGCCATCATAAAGAGTTTGTTGTTAATTGTTTTAGATATGTAAATAGGCCTATATAGTTATGTTTAATATTTTTCTACCAACACCGTTTAATGAGCTACTACTACTAGAAAGACACGCTGCAAAGAGAAATTGTCCAATAAAGAATCGTGGTCTTGGTTTTCCATATGGCATATTGCATCTCCTCCTAAGTTGTTAGTTGACAAGTGTTCCAAAGTCAATTGGTTAGTATGAGACACGTGGGAACTTGCTAGGGACCTTTTAGCAGTCAATATGAATGTCCTTTTACTTTTAATAAACACAGGAGTGAAAGTATGGTATATGAAAAGAAACAAACTTGATGGTTATATACAATTTGGTTGGTAGGTCTACTGTAGTCTGATCGTCTCTCAAAATGCCCTGGCCAGAACGTTGTACACGCACCGCCAATGCTGGACAATAGCACAGCCCCATACCCCAAAAGTATCAATTGGTGGTGTTCGTATGTTTTTAAACTTTATTTTTCTAAACACCAGAACACATACCCTACAACAGATTATGCCATTGGGTGTGCTCCACAAACATAACGATAAATTGATTTTTGTTGCTTAACGACTATTATTTATTGCACTATTGTTATTCGAGACGAGTGGTGATAGATGAGGGTGAAGGACAAATACTAACAACCCATGCCTTAGGCAGGACTCGAACCTGCGTCCTCGTAGTGACACATTGTATGTGCAACCGGGGATGGCATGTTCAAGCCAGGGCATTTTGAAATGCGGTTCAATAATATATATTTCACGGATGAATTTTTGAGGTTCAGATTTTGTTTGCTTGCTATAATTTTCATTACCAGTAGGGCCTACCTAAATAATATTGCAATCTTCACTATAAAACATAATTAAATCTTATATTTTTAGATGTATGGTGACATATAAACTATTCACACGAAATCGCTTCAATGCTTGGTATCACGTCCAATGAGTCGCCAGTGAAGTGGTTCTAAAACAGAAACTGTGCCTTATAATAATTCCATTAACTTTGTGGTATCTTCAATGAATTGTGCCTAGCAATATTTTATATTAATTCATTTGATAGATCAAGGGCTTAGTCTCATATTTATGTGATATTTATATTAATTTAAACAATAAAATAATGTACAAACCGTTAAATCTTTTTAACAAATGCAATAAATAAATAACTTTGTAAGCTACTACCTACCTGTCTTATTGGGTTGCACATTTTGCACACAGTGTAATACCGACAATATACAATATACAAATTATACAACTAAAAATATGTCATTAACCTATGGAGATTAGATTCCATTATGACATACACGGCAAGGCAGTGGAGCCGACTTCATAACTACCGGTAAGTGGAAAGAATCTGGTATAAATTAACACCAACAAATGGAGGATGAGGAATGTTTTTCTTGCCTGGATGTGAATACATCCAATTCTCAAGAGTTTTGTGACAAGCAATAATTTACATTGTTGTTGGGGTAGGCCTTACTTGTTACAGGTTTGTAATGTAGGCATATCATAGAAAGTGCAACCACCCTAATGGGCTAATGGGGTCCCATCAAGCCATCTAGTTGTTTATCTAAATCTAGTTTGGCCGGGTCAGATAGTCAATTGAAATTGGTTTATTTTATAAAACTGTTATTTATTTGGTTAGCACATTAAAACCAGGCATGAATGATGAAACATGATTAAACAACCAAATTTTGGAATGTGGGTAATCACACTAGTTCAGGCCTAAATGATGATTTTGGGGATATCTTTAGGCTATGAACAATGTTTGTTTACAATTAAGAATTAAATATGATAAACCATGGGTGGCAATCATTCTGTTTATTGCACTGTTTACTAATTCAATCTCCCATGATTATTTTTTCATAGATAAGAGGCCTACTAAAAATTTGCAAGGGCCTATTTCAAAGATTAAATATATACAGGGTTTGCATCTCATCCCCTCTCCTCCTCCCCCCCTCCTACATTCTTCATAAATAATCAAATATATAATAACAATCTCAAAAGAGGCCAAGAAACAAAACACACAACTTCTTAAATATAATAACAATCTCAAAAGAGGTCAAGAAACAAAATACAGAACTTCTTACACTTTATGCTGTTTGGCCAATTGGCAATTAGAGTAGGAGCTAGTGCAGATTGGCAGGGAACATTTCAAAATGCCCTTACAAGTAACATTCTCGTCGATGAGTTGACAGGCGACTGGTTTCTGCCTTATAAAACAATGGAAAGAGATGGACAAATGGCAGGACAAAAAAAATTGGAGAAACTTTTTTAAACATAACACAGTCAGGGAAAATAATCTGTTTCATTTGAACTTTTATTGAAACTTCCAAGCCAAGGGCTGGGGCCACTCCGATTGAGACATAGTAAATTAAGAATGGTACCATACACCAGGGAAGTGATGCACGATACAAGAACAGTTGTTAGTGTCAAGGAATTTAAATACGCCTGATGTTCATTGGGAGAACACTAACTCTTGGGGCTGGTTCCAGCAAATGTTAAGCTTCAAATAGTTAATTGGGTGTTCCTTCCTAGTGATGTACAATTTTTGGACATTTTAATTTTGGAAATAATATAGGCCTAAATAAAAATAGGTAGAATAAAGATTATTGAAATTGAATGAAATTAGAGTTTTGTTTATTTCTTGGAAAATTTGATTTAAATAAACTTAACTCAAAACTAGTTGCTGTGTTAAAGGTGATAGATACATAGGTCACTAACTCACTGACTTTCAGAAGATAACTGACTCAACAACTCGCCTTAATTTGCGTATTTCATTATTACCGCTATTATCTTCCATATATTAAACAGTCGCACCTTAGAATGTTGTAACTTTTAAACTGCCATAAATTTCCCTATCTTACACCTTTTCAGTTTTCACCTCTTCAAAAGGCAGGTGCAAAAGTTGTAACAAGTGGTAATTACCACCGGACAGAAGAACAAGTTAGTTAGTTATTAGGGTTTAAGGGCACACAACACTAAGGTTATTAGTGCCCGTCAGAAGAACAAGTCTGGTGGAACAGTTGTAACTACACCTGGAAAGAAATACGTTTTGTCTCTGCCAAACTGCAACAGCTGTTGTAAAAAGTGGTGGACAAAAGAAATTAAAGAACAAAGCACAAACTTACTATCTCATAGAAATAAAGTTCAATACATAAAAAGTCACTGCCCATCTTGACATTCTTACTTCATTTTGCAAGGGAAAAAATGTCTGGAAATATTTCAGGTTTACATACCTAGGTGTTCCACTTCCACCATCGCTAAGCTGAACTTTAAATCCAGATAACTGTGTGATATTTCTAGTTTTAACTTTTAATGTTTAAATTTTAAAAAACAACTGGGTTAGCTATTGTTTAGTTTAATACTCATTGAGTCATTGGGTGGAACCGGGAGCCCCTAGAGAGATGTTGCAGAAGTAAGTTGGAATGTAGTAACATGTGACCCAAAGAGGTTTGGTCTTTTCAGAGAACAGTGAGGGAATCGAATGAGTTGCCTGAATCTAGAGTTGATTGTGACTCATTAGAAAAGCTAGAGGGAAATTGACAATTTTGGCCTTCGATATTCTGAGATCACTTAACCACGTGTCCAGCTAAGCGTATGAGAGACTATGCAGTATTGAGTCGTATGACTTAATAAGTCACTTTAAAAAGCACATTGCATGAGACCAATAAACTCTGGGCATTCTTTACATCCAGTTAGGCCTTATGAATATTTCTAACTTATTTAAATCATATGACTAGGGAACAATACAAAACATATATATTTTAAAATGATTTATGAACATAAAATCACTTAAATATTTTTTTAAATAACATTAATAGCAATTAAATAAAGCTAGTATTTATCAATGGCTCTAAAACTATTTATCCCCCATTTCCCCATATCAAAAGTAGATGTAGAGACATTCTAAGGGCAAACACCCCATGGCCCGGGTCATATTATCATGGATACTATGATTATCCAACCCAGCAATGGAAAAATAAGGCAAAGGACAACTCTAGAAAAAGGATTCAGAGATTGTGGCATTAAGAGGCGTGAACCTGTAGCCATTGATTTTGACAAAATTTTAGTAAATTATTCATAGCGTCTGAATAAAACAATGAAATTCAACTGTTGTTGGCACACATGAGCAATAATATAATGCTGATAAAAATACTAAAAAAAGTAAGATAAAAGCATTGTTGAATATAAATTACATTGTTGCCAACTTTCACCATTAGTTAACAAATTTCTAGACTTAGGTACACTTTTTGAGTAAACTACTGGAGATATCAACAGAATTTTTTTCACTTACATTAAGAACATAATAATGAATGTTATGGTGGAACACTTTTTTTTGCTTTCTTTATATACAAATTTATAAACTTGAAATTTCATTTGTATCAATTTTTCAGGCTAATTAAATCATAACTTTTAATAGGTCAATGATATCAAAATTTTGTTCCACCAATGACTCTTAATATTATGTGTTCTTCATTCCCTGAAAATTTGAGTGAATCTGTGCAGTAGTTTTCTCAGAAAGTGTACCTAAGCTGCTAAAAATGTAAGTAGCGGGAAATTAGCGTCAATCAGTTCTTTGCAAAAAAAATGAAATTGAAGTGTACATGTACAGAATGAAAACAGCTTTATGCATTAAAAAAGCACACGATATCAAAAATCTATGTAGTATCATAATTATACATAACTTATGTATAAATAAAAAAATACGAAAATTTGGTTCACGCTGCCTTAAAGGGATTGAGTTAGGGTGGTGAAAAGGTTGTCACAGAGCAGATGGTAACATATTCTGCCTAATGACTGACTTAAGTGTAGAATCCACCTTTAGTGGGACCTAGTCGATTTCTGAACAAACTCATACATCAGACTTTGTAACAGTAGAAATAAGTAAAAATGTTTCTATTTAGTGCTCAAGAGCGCGTGCTGTTTCCCCTAGTAAACGTCATATAAGTCGTACACTCGTGTCTTTGTTTCCAACCGGAGATATGAGTGCCAAGGTTGGCAACTACCAGGCTACTCTCAGTCCTCTCCCCCCCCCCCCCACACGAGACAACTAAGCACAGCCAAGTTTTACTTCTGTATCGGATGGACGATCGTTTCGTCAAGGTCGACCGCATACGGGATCGTTTGTTATCTTGCGACCCAGATGTCGTCCATGGAATCGTCGTTCACTTCGCCGGGCGGAAGCGCATTTAGCGTTTTCAGAGTCTTCAAATAGAAGGTCAACTCAGAAGTGACCACCCTGGAACAAATACCAGATCTCACATTATTCATTATATGTACTTTAGAAGTTGAACTTTGGTCCAATGCACCGATTTCTAACATCAATTTAAGCCATTTCTTTGTCTCATATTAATGTTTTTACAGTGTCAAATATAAAGATTTACAGTAAGAACATTAAAATTGAAAGTCCCCTAGTAAATCTGAAGAAGAACAATATAATTGGAGCTTGAGTGCTGAGACCTTGCATGTCAGCTGGCCACCTGCCCACTCCAGCTTGAGGCAGTGGCTGAAGTGAGCGGCGGTAGAGGAAACACAGCTAGAGTGTGGCAGCACAGTATAAGAATCGTATACAGTATAGAGAATTCAATTCCTTGCCAGTAGTGGCCTATTGTATGGTACCGTTCAAGGTGTTAGTATTTTCATGTCCGGCATGTCTAAACTCGTAAGGAATAAATTACCGTATTTACTCGCTTATAGGCCGCCCTCGAGTAATGGCCGCACCCTTATTTTGACCACTCAGATTTTAAAGATTTGGATATAAATACTATTGATAAATGGCTTCACATAATGGCCGCACCCCACTTTTTGAACTTGACAATTTCAAATATACCCGAGGCCTATACTTGCATAAATACAGTAGGAAACAACATGTTAACGATTATTTTGCTATTTGAGTACATTTACGTCTTTTTTTATTGATTACAAGGTTCAATAGCCAAACACATTAAAACAGGGTTACCGGGTTTTTTACGGGTTTTTAGCGTTTTAACGGATTTTGAGGGTGCAAATGGATCAACGGATATTATCGTCAATTCACGGATATATTGTCAAGCTTATTTTCCAAACTTATTTTCGTAAATTTGAATCTGTGCGGGCTAATTTGCATAGAAAATATTGAAGGTGGTATGGTACATGGTGGTATATATCTTTAGGTGATTTCACTGCCAGAATTCTGTGGTCGCTTAATGCACGCAGTGCACGCGGTCGCCGACAGAATGCGCGAGCTGTCAGGTGGTAGTCACGTGACGTAGAACTTACAAGATGGCGGCCTTGGGGACCAATCAGATGGCTCGAATTCGGAAAGTCGAATGTTCCGCCTACGGATCTTAATGCACGGCCTTCAATAAAGTGCATACACACCGCCATCTCTCGAGGTATTAGAGTCGATAAAGAAGTTTGGAAAAACGTCTTTATCGACTTTCTCGTCACGTGACTACCACCGACACGTCGCGATCCTGGCGGATTCTGTCTGAACTGCGTGCATTAAGCGACCACAAAAATAGCATTGCTGGATACGCAAGAACGTATGTGCACAGTTGGTATGGTATGTGCACAGTGCAGTAGGCCTACCTAGCAACAACAACTGGATATTGCTGGATATGAACTCCCATTGGCCGACGCAACCGGCCAATCAAAGATGTATCCCAGTCATTGTAGTTACTGAAAGTGTAGCAAGAAGTGACAAAGAAGGAAAAATGGTGTCTGTGAATTTATTTTGCTTCGTATATGTTATTCAAGTTTGGATTAATGATATTTAAAATTGTGAACGTGATTAAACATTGAGAAAATTCAAATTTATATGATTAAAAAGTTATAAGAAGTTCTACAATATTATCAATGTAATGAACATAAAGGGTGGGCCTAGGTTAAAATCTTTGTGCATTATTCATCAAGCCATGCCTTCCTAGGCCTCTTGTACCTGTAACTAGAGCTTAGGGCAGAAATGATGATTTCATGTTTAAAAAATGATTTTTTTATAGAAAATACACAATTGTATGAATCCTAGTCACATGTGAAGTAGTCACAGGCGTTTTGGTCCATTCAAGTCTGCAAGGTAGGCTTTTTAGTAGGTTATGATGGTAAAAATGGAAATACCGCCATTTTAGCCTTGCATCAATGAAATTAATGTTTTTTGTTCTTTTCACGGATATTTGTGGATATTTTGGGACCTCTTACAGGATTTGAAAATAAAGTTGGCGGTAATCCTGCATTATAGACACCGTACAAATAGGATTGCACTTACCCGTGCTGCGGCCCGCCATTGTTTACCACATTCATCTTAACCAGTTGCTCTCGAAGTCTGTCCTTGAAGGTTCTATTAGCCGTCCGATACAAGTCATGCACTTGAGAGGTAGGGAGAATGCTGGACACAGCCTCGTGGAGCTTTGTCAAGCATCTGCAAGCAGAAGATGATACGAAGCTCAATGTCGGAAAGATAGCACGTGCACGGGTGTTTGTTTGTTTTTTGGCCGTTTGTTCACTCTCTACCGGCCAAACGGGTGGTGTGATCTTCATGAAATTTTGTGGGCACCTTCGAAATCTCTGAAGTATGAGCTTAGACCTGCCTTGTTTTTGGGTACAATCGAAGAAATATTTCTTATGAATATCGACATCGTTCTTTTATAAGAAATTTTTTTATTTGGGTATGATATTTTTGTATACCAGAGATTAAAATTGTACAATAAAAAATACTTCAATCCACTGTCAAATATAAATGAAGGCAATAATTAAAAGATCAACCATCCAAATACTGTACTTTTTGTGGAACTTGTCATTCCAAATTTTCGTAAGTCACACTACAGGGACCCAAGTTTTGAATCAAAACGTCCATAATTTTTCGACGTTTTGAGTGGTCAAGTGGTCTGATAACGTCGATTTCCTAAAAAAGCTAGTTTTGAAATCACAACGTCTATTTTTACGTCCCACAACGTCTTTTTCTACCCACGGGAAAAAAGCTTGTGGGAGTTGGACATGCGTGGAATGATGCTTTTTGACGTTACGCCCTCTCAATATAATATACTCGTTCGTCCTAAGCATGGTTATACGGGTTATACAAAGCTCTGGTTAAATTCAAACACCAAAATAACCTATAAAATACAATTCCAAAAAAAGTGCATTTAAACAGCAAAATTAATTGGCAAAACTCTACGTTTCATAACATAAAAATAACAAAGATGCGTCATGGAAAGAACTTGCATGCATGCTAAAAGGTAAATAAAACACGAGGTGTCGTGAATGAGGGCTCAGGTGGCCCTAGACCCAAGGCGCTAGGCCTAGGCCAAGCCTATTAATAGGCTTTCGATCTAGGTACAGTAAGAACTCTCTTATCCGAGTTGGATGAGACCGGGGGCACCTCGGATTTGCGAAAAACTCGGATGGCGCGGTTCATTTGTTTATTTGCTCTCGTAGCATAGCCTGATGTGGTAAAATGATATATGACACATGTAATGGATAAAGGAACATAAAATACACACGATACACTTCATACAGGGTGTACTAAATGATTTAATAGCTTGTAAATCAAGCTCACTAAACACACGTACACAATTAGGCCTACATGTCGTAATAAAAACAAATGTCTAGGCCTAAACTTGACGCAGTAGGCCTAGGCCTACAATGCAAACATAGGCCTAGGCCTAGCTCTCTTTCTCATGTGGGAAAACCTCTCACTACTATGCCCGCGCTGAAGCTCTCGACGCAAGATAAGTCTGGGAAAGAAATAAGATAAGCCAAGGAATAACAATTCAATGCGTCGTGATTACGAATTTCGTGAATCGGTTGAAACATGATTGCATCTAGTTCCACAACGACCATCTTTGAACAGCTGTGTGTGAGATGGTTGGATCGTATGCGCACGCGCAGGCGTGCGACGCACACTGACCTCTATATGCTCAGTGACACTGACGCTTACCGGCGATGCGCCCGACGCACACTGACCACTGAACTCTATATGCTCAGTGACACTGATGCACACTGCTCGAAAGTCGAGATATATCGCCGATCTATCTTCTTTGCACTCACTCGTAAGGCATGCCTACAAATGTATGCGAGTACATTTAAAAAAGTGCGGCGCGGCGTCTGTAATTATTTTTATGTTTTATTTACGTATTTAAAACTTTATTTATTTATTTATTTATTTTTTGGGCGGCTCGGTTAACACGGTACATCGGATAAGCGGAGATCGGATAAGAGAGTTCTTACTGTAGTCCTAATTTGATGTAGGCCTAGCCTAGTCCTACCTTAGTATGGGGCCATGATATCAAGATTAATAAGTTTATTCATAAATTCAAAATGCCAAATACATCGTAATAGGCTAGGCCTAGCGCCTTGGCCCTAGTTCTTACCAACATTCACGACACCTCGCGTTTTATTTACCTTTTAATTTAGCATGCATGCGAGTTCTTTCCACGACGCATCTTTGTTATTTTTATGCTATGAAACGCAGAGTTTTGCCGGGCCCGATTCAAATCGTATATTGATGAAATAAGATCTTCTTGCTGTTCAAATGTACTTTGACTGTATTTTATAGGTTATGTTCGGCATTACGCTGGGAGTACGTAAACAAACAAGAAAACGCATACCCTACTTTGGATAAACATGTACTATGTATAGTAGGCCTATCTTTGCCTAAGATCTTTGGGTGTACGTGCATAGAATACTCGTATTTGATTGGTCAAGGACTCGGCAATGTTCGGTTTGCGGGAGAGATAGCTGACGGGAAGAACAGCAAAGCAAGTCTATCTCACAACGTCAGTAGAAACATTCAAAACTAGCATTTCATTCAAACCACAAAAAATTGACGTTACCAAGTGACGTTATGAAAGTGATGTTTTGATCAAAACGCTTATTTCAAAACTTGGGTCCCAGAGGGTGCAAGTACAAACCAAAAACTTTTTTTACATCTAGACTCATTTCTTAGGTTTAAGAGCGTGCCAACCGTTACGTCATTATGTACCACTCTAGCAAAAGAAAAGGATTTGTGGGGAGGACAGACCCGTGCTAGACAGATCCAGCGATAGGCAACGAGTGAAGAGGAAGAGTTCTCTTGTCGCTGTCGTCATTGTCACCATTCATATTGTCGGAAGTCATTTTACATCACAATAGCCTAAAAAGCTAAGGGTTCACACTGTCACACTTGGCATTCAAACTCATGTATTTGTAACTACAAATGTAGGAAACGCACACACGTTAAGACATTAAAAAACATATCCATCAACCTGACTGACGTCTAAGTCAGATGAAGAGTGATGAAAGAGCTTACTTTGAAATGTTCCTAAACGCTTGCGACGGTACCGGCGGCTTGGCGTCCCACTGACTCAATTGACCCGCCACAAGATTGTTAACGATGGAGACAACTTTCCCCTGGATCTCTCTGACATGACTGTCGACATCTCTCTGAACAGCATCAAGAACATTCACACCTGCCCCATGTCGGTAGGTCTGGGGCTGCGAGGCCTCGCGCATCACTCCTAAAACATAACCAGCCAAGTGCAAGTCATTGTTAAGACTGTTGGATGAGCTCTGGTGGATTAAGCTTTAATGTGGAATGTAAGGGTTTATCCTGGAACATGTTTCTACCTCTAATTTTCACTAGGGTTACCAACTTGGGTCAACTAGAATCCCGGACAAAGCTCCAATTTTAGTGGGCACACAAGGGGTCTGGGGCAAAGCCCCAGCTGCCGGAGGCGAAATTTTTTTGGACCCTTTTAACCTTCAAAACAGCCGGATACGTAATTTAAAGATTCAATGACTTGGATATATCGTTGGATTGGAATCTGGGATCAACTCATACATTAATTATAAATTATAATAACAAAGCATACAATTTAATTCTAGCATTTTGTTTTATTTATTACGTAAAAACATTTTGGAAAGATGAAATATATGTTCAGTTCAGTTCAGTTTTAGTTAAAAGTTATAAATAATGAAATCCAGTTTAACGTTATCCAATTTGTATATTATTAGGTATTATTATATTTTGTTGAACAATAACTATTTACTAAAATTAATGATGATTTATATAATTACCGTGGTCCGTAGGTACCATTTACTAGTGTTTAAACTGAAATCTCATGTTTCTGCTTGCGCGCCAGTGCTAATTGAGTTACGTTGGCCTTGGCCGGCGGAGTTCAAGTAGCGCCTGCGCCTCGCCAAGTAGTGCGCATACAATACAAGGGGGTTGGGGAGGGGTAGTGGGACAGGGCAGTCACGAGCACGACTAGCTAGGAGTAGGACTACGGAAAGGCGGCTACATGAAAGAAACTAACTTTTATTCCAAATTACCAAACCAACTGATGTTCCAACTTTAGAGAGAAAAAACACTAATTCACTGCAATACTCTAAAATTCAATAAAATGTAGTACAAATATGACTTTTTCACAAATTCCGGACAAAGTGCCGTCCGGAATGAGGCAATTCCTCTTTCCGGACAAAGGCATCAAAATCAGGACTGTCCGGAGAAATTCCGGACGGTTGGCAACCCTAATTTTCACCCCAAAAATTTGTAATTCCAGGATGTTGTTAAGAGAGGATATTGAGGATAGTGTCTTTTCTGAATGTTTGTTGTTAGGCTAAAAGGACAAAAGAGAAAAATTCTCCAAGCATTGGTTGCATTTACTTCAAACGTTAAAAATAAAATGTCCGATGTGCACATCCTTTTTAAAACCTCCCTAATATGAAGGTTAAGTGATAATTGGGTGGACATAATATAACATTGTAAAGAAAGTAAGCCTAAGTTCTTATACTGGCTTAAGCTTTATGGTATCCTTCATGGATTTCCTATACATTTTTACATCTAAAATATTTTCTTTTCTGTTATCGCCCTTTACCTCCAAAATGGATACATATGTAATTATAATTTATTTTGCAACAGCATTGTGTTGTCTATTAACTAGGAAAACGCTAAAGTCCCGCCGCGTTGATGGATGAGCTTTTTTGTAAGTTTTTAGTTTGCGTAGAACCACTTTTCCTTTGCAAGTTCTTTGTGTATGCATTGTAGGTGATTGTTGTCAAGTTTCTATTGTTACTTGTTAATTGTTATTATAAACCTCACAAAACTCATATTAAAACCTTTATTTCTATGGATTCTGGCTAACTTTTTCAACTTTTTCTTTCAAAAAGCAATACATAACCATAACCTTAATGTCCATATGAAATATGAACGTTGTAGCCCCACCCGTTTGGTCAGAATCAGCCCAAATGTAACGAAAATATCGCGCTAAAAATAGAAAAAATCATAAAAGTACGATATTCATGAGAAATATTTCTTCGATCGTACCCAAAAACGTAGCAAGTCTAAGTTCAGAGATTTCGAAGGTCCCCTCAAATTTTCATCAAGATTGCATATGCCGTTTGCCCGGTAGAGAGCAAACAAACAGACAAAAAAAAAAGAAAAGAAAAGAAAAGAAAGAAAAAAAACACCCGAGCTAAATTTTTTGGGGGTCAGTGAAATTGAAGTCTTCGCTTTGCTCATCCAATTAACCCCTTCAGTCCCAAATTAAATTGATGTAAATTAAGTTATTTTAAGCAATTAAGTTTGATTGCAATTTTTTAAATTAGAATTTTAATGTTTTTCAATTATTTTTTATCACTTTTTATTATGAATTTTGGGAAATTTTGGATTCTGAATTAAAGTTTCAATTCAAGTTTAAATATAAATTTAAAAACCTTCCTAAAACAAGATTTTTTCTGAATTTTTGCACCTTTTGCATTTTTTGTATCTCAAATAATAACAATACTAGAAAATAGAAATATATTATTTTCCTGGGACAAACCCCATTTTTACATTTTTACTCTTTTTTGCAGATGTATATTTTCAAACTTAAAAAGGGCACTTTTTGTCCCATTGACATGGGAGGAAAATGTTTTTTTTTAAATTCACAACAAAAATTGGGGACAAATTGAAAAACTTATCATTTAACCGGATTAAAATTTGAAATTTGATGTCCATTTAAATGACCATAGGAACTGAAGAGGTTAATATATAATATAAAAGTATGCCTATTGTAGTAGGAATGAGCTAAAATATCAATATTTGGGTATACACACTTTCAAGATTAATTTCATAAAAACAAAGAAAATATAAACCGATTGAAAACAAAAACATTAGGGATAAAAACAAGATTCTTGGGTATACCCATGGTACAAGGATATCTCTGTGTGGCTAGGTATGACACTGCGCATCTCCGCCGCGAGTGTGACGTCAGCCCGTTTTCGTTTATGTGAATCAGATAGCGCCCGACCGTATAACGCCACACGTGTTCATTGCTCCACTCTGTATTTCTCAAGTTATTTGATGGATCGCGACTGGGTTTTCAGTATATGAACATTATTGTTCATTGATACTGTGCTAGTACTAGCGAGTAGTGACAGCTTACGACATTTTTCCATTAGCAATTAACTGGAATGGTTTTCATTAGAGCGATATCTCAACTTGCATATACATTCAACTTCCAAATCATAACAGATTCAAGTGCCCCATCTCATCAAGATATCTCGGAGCAGTGTGTAATCACTAATCAGTAGTCTTGGTGGAACAGTGTCGTGAGTCGTGACCCTGGTCCACATATTATCTTGCTCGTGAAAAGTTCGCTCAATTTTGTGTCAAACATATATTTGCGTGAATGAAATTCTCTTCATGTCGCAGTTTTAATAGCATTTTAGACAATTATTGTTCGTGGGTTTAGTACGGACGAATGGATGTTTAATGGATGTACAACGCCAGTCAGTGTATTTGATATTAGGCCTACTTTTTTGTTTTGCGTGTCGCAAATGATAATTTTATTGTGTATAAGTTATAGACCCTCGACGATACATTTGGGCCTGTTCCCACTAATTAGTTTTCTTATAAGGGGATAGGACTTACGTGTTAAATAACAAAAACTTAATTCTTATGACGGACCAATCAGACGTTAATAATTCCATTGATTATAATTCTTACGACGACCAATCAAACTAAAACAATTTCTAAAGAATAAAACACGGTTGTAGGAACTGGGCCTTGCTTTACGTCGCTAATAATTTTTTTAAAAAATACATTGACAGAAAAATATCAACATATTTTCACTCATGCGAATATGCATCCGAATAAAATAAAACAATTCATAGTGAAGATATAGTCTACCCAAAGAACATGCCGAAGGAAACGCACATTTGTAAGTGCTGAAATGTTGATTTAATTATTTCGAAGTACGCGCATTTATTACAGAATGTTTTAGCTGAGGGAGATGTAAAGTTGATTTAGAAATTAATTACAATCAAGGACCCTTTTATTCCCGCGTCTAATTACATTCTAATATAATTTTGGTGAAAACGGTTGTGCATTATTTGTCCATTTGATCTAGCTATTTCGATTACTATTTGATTATTATTTTGATTGTCTGTATTAGTCTACAATGTGTAATCTTTTACGCAATTTTTTTTTACGCTTTTTTGCTTGGGGCATACTGCCCTTTTCTGCCAACCTTCCTACTAAGCCTATTAGGCCCTAGTGGAAAAAAAAAATAATAATAATAAATAATAATAATAATAATAATAATAATAATAATAATAATAAATTAAAATAATTGCGTGGTAACAGGTTTTATTAGATTTGTAATCCTATATTTCAGTATCAGATAATTCGTCTGCACTACAACAATAATTAAAAACTTGTGTTAAATCTCGGGTTGGAAGGTTTAAAACATAAATAACGAAAAAATCACGCACGGATTTCTTTACTTGTTATAATTTATATATACACTATAACTATCCCAAAAGTGTATCACAGTAACACTTGTGAGTAGTCCCTATGCATCATATTACGGCTAATATAAGTAATTAACTACATAAGCCCATAAAACTATCTACCCACATAATTCCTGTACAGAATGTACATATAGTAACAAAAAGCAAGAAAGTTTTTAGTTCGGACAATGAATAGTTATTTGGAAATTAGTTTACGATTGTGGGATTTTATCACGCGCCGAGCGGTAGACGGCTCGGGGAGATGATCGGGATTACGTCATGCGCGGACTGGACGCAAACGCGTTCACCGGAATGCCAGACCTGGGTAAGGAAGAATATCATTGGATCATGGGGTATACCATGACTTTTAAGTACAGTAAGAACTCCATAATCCGATCTCCGATTATCCGATGTACTGTGTTAACCGAGCTCCATAAAAAAAAAATTAAAAATTAAAAAAATTAAAAGTTTTAAATACGTAAATAAAACAAAAAAATAAATTCAGATGCCGCGCCGCGCTTTTTTAAATGTACTCGCATACATTTGTAGGCCTAGCGGGAGTCATGCCTACGAGTGAGTGCAAGAGAAGATAGATCGGCGATATATCTCAACTTTCGAGCAGTGTGCGTCAGTGTCACTGAGCATATAGAGGTCAGTGGTCAGTGTGCGACTTTCGAGCAGTGTGCGTCAGTGTCACTGAGCATATAGAGCTCAGTGGTCAGTGTGCGTCGCGCGCATCGACGCCTGCGCATACGATCCAACCATCTCACAGTCACAGCTGATCAAATCAAAGATGGTCGTTGTGGGTGGAAGAAGAATTGCGATGCGATCATATTTCAACCGATTCACGAAATTCGTAATCACGACACATTGAATTGTTATTCCTGGGCTTATCTTATTTCTTTCCCAGACTTATCTTGCGACAAGAGCTTCAGCGCGGGCGATAGTAGTAGTGAGAGGTTTTCCCACATGAGAATGAGAGCTACCCTAGGCCTACTAGGCCTATGTTTGCATTCTAGGCCTAGGCCTACTGCGTCGAATTTAGGCCTAGACATGCGTTTTTATTACGACATGTAGGCCTAATTGTGTACGTGTGTTTGTGAGCTTGATTTACAAGCTATTAAATCAATTTTGGTATACCCTGTATGAAGTGTTTCGTGTGTATTTTATGTTCCTTTATCCATTGCATGTGTCATATATCATTTTACCATATCAGGCTATGCTACGAGAGCAAATAAACAAATGAACCGCGCCATCAGAGTTTTTCGCAAATCCGAGGTGCCCCCGGTCTCATCCAACTCGGATAATAGAGTTCTTACTGTATATAATAATTAAATCAAAACAAAAATGTGTTTAGGCCTAGACACCTTTAAAAAGGTGTAGAAACAAAACACCAAAATCAAATTTTTGTGATATAGAACCAGTTTTGCTGCAATTTATTTTTAAAATTCATTAGGCTATTCATTAAAATAATTGTTTTATGCACAATTCATCATTTTTCAATACTACAACAAAAACAAAATTTGTTTGCTCTGTTGATGAATGATAGTGATAGGTGAATGTGATAGTGATAGCTGATAGCAAATGAATTAATTCTTAGACCATCGATGATTATCTCCCTCCTATTGTGAAATCAAGTTAGGGTAGGAAATAGAGTGTCAGTGGGTTGAGAGAGAGAGAGAGAGAGAGAGAGAGAGATGTCCAACTACCTCGGAAGTGTTCTCGTATGCGTGGTAGTAGCCACAGCACCAGCTGTAAAGCTCTCGAAGCTAGGACTAGATTAGTACTGGTGATGGTCTTGAGGCCCGCCACATGCAAGGCACCAGCTCCGAGGACTAGCTGACAGCAGCGGGAGTTGAACAACTGGAGAAGTTCAGCCAAGTTCCGACACAGATTGGGCGCCATCACAACTAGGTCGGAAGCGCACACGCAATATTCCACCACCATTTTCAACAGCAGCAATGCAGTACTAGAACATTCATGAATGTTGGAATACATTATCCTAATCATAGTAAAATAAAATGCAGATTGGAGCAAAATCAATGGCCCGGGGAATGGGATGATTTTACAAATTCAAAAGTAGATATCGCTTATGAATTTTCTTGTGAACTTTATGTATTTGTTTAATTGCAAACCAAATGTTCACTGAAAATTAATTACATTCAATAAATTAAAACTTTGTGTGCGTCATTAATCCAGTGGGTTTCAATATTGATTTGCAAAGCGTTCGATTCTGGGTACAGGGAAAAAATATTTTTGCTTCTGAAATTAACTTGAATTTGCATGAAGCACACAATTGATTGTACTAGGAAGCTTCGCAAACGCTTTTTCAGGCGCGTTGTTGGATGAGCGTATTTTTTTTTAACGAAAAAAGCGTAAAATTGGGATTTTCATGAGAAATTATTTTTCGATTGCGCTCAAATTTCACACAAATATATTAATTCATAAAATTAAGGTTCTGTAAAAAAATCATTACAATTGGATAAAGCAAGTAGGTGTTATAAGTCGAAGAATTTTTTTTTAATGAAAAAAGCGTAAAATTGCGATTTTCACGAGAAATAATTTTTCGATTACGCTCAAAAACGTGGCAGTTCTAAGTTCAGAGATTTCGAAGGCCTCCATAAAATTTCATCGTAATTGGAGTATCGGTTTAGCCGGAATCGTGTTAACAAACACACAATAATACAAAACAAAAAAAAAACATTCCGGATTTTTTTCTCCAGTGTAGTGAAATGGAATCTTCGCTTCGCTCGCTACGCTCATCCAATAATGTTATTACGAACAAGCCTCGTCATTGCTGGCATCACCCGTCGGTGAACTGTGCCCAGCCAGCGTTCCTCTATTTCAAAAAAAGATCACTGGTTGGTGTGAACCTTGATATCTTGTTTCAACCGAACCTTATGAAAAGAAAAATTGAATCAAACCTCAAACCGAACCTTTAATTTTCAAAACGAAATTGTTACCCAGCAAACCTTCGGGAGCGTTTTTGACACTTACGGGAAATAATCCACAAACACTTGTGAA
Source organism: Sweltsa coloradensis (assembly GCA_024449915.1). Lineage (NCBI taxonomy): Eukaryota > Metazoa > Arthropoda > Insecta > Plecoptera > Chloroperlidae > Sweltsa > Sweltsa coloradensis. Next base: position 516,618 of record JAMZAV010000021.1, read on the forward strand.
CAAAACTAACCATCAATATAACTTTAATTGGTTTAACTTGAAGAAAATGCACTGGAATCGACATTAATTTTTGTTTTTTTGTGATTTTAAAAGCTCCTAAGATAGATGCCTATAAGTATCTGCGATTTTAAGTCATCCAAGCAAGCTCTATTGCTGTGGGTACTATCGATATATCGAAAATCTATCCCATTAGACTGCAAGTTTTGACTCCTAGCGACTTATACCACGCACACAGTGGTCACGTCTTGTTTGGCGCTAGGTTCCAGTTCGCACAGGTTGGACAGGGTTGGTTTGAAGCCGCTTTATTCAAGTATCTAATGGAAGATCAGTTCTATACCTGAGTAGGTACATACCTACTATTCAAATTAAATTTATTTTTATTTTATATGATTTTGATTACCCTCAATTTGAAATCCAAGTAGCCTATATTTGTGAATGCCAAAAATGTCTTTAAAAGGTAGGCTTACGATTAATTAATATGGTATTTGTTTTCTGTAATCTGTTTTCAAGTTTCATAATATGGTGTATCTAATTGTTAATACGCATTTGTACTTGGCACTTATGGCTACCTGAACCTGTTGTTACAAAAAAAGTGCATTTGACCAAATAATGCGAGGTTGGCTTACTCACCCAACAACAGCAAACTTTTCATCCCCTACAAAGAGCACGTTATCAGGCTTCCTATCTAGTATTGTAGTTTCAGGTTTAGTGATAGCAAAGTGGTTGGTGTTGACGATGAAGTTCACCAAGGATTGAAACTCTGTGGGAACGTCAGCCTGTTTCCAGCGCTCGCTGTCTAGTATTAGGCCTAGTTTCGTCTTGCGGTCATGATGAAAACGTTGGACAAATTTGCTTGCCTGGAACAACAACCAACCACCACAGGTATCAACTAGGGACGTACACAATAATCAATATTATTATTTATTATTCCTAATCAATATTAAACACATAACTCAAACTAAACTTTTTTTTAAGTTTGAGTTTGAATTTGAATTTCGAAAGTTCGCACATCCCTACTGGTAAGACTAAGTAACAAAGTGATGATGGATACATTCTTTGAAGTAATAACTCTTCTGCGGCTGCACACATCTTGTTAATCAGTATGGTTGCTGATGGTTGAAGACCAACCTTTGATTTACTTTCATCCACAAGAAGACTTGTATTACAGAGGCTTGAATGGGGTTTTATTCAACTACATATGTGGTAAATCACCTGGATTTTGAAGGCAGATCGTAGGGCAGTACTAGCTCGGCCGCACACTCGTTCACAGCTCTCGGTAAAGACATCCATGACGCGAGCCAAGTCTCGGACCTGCGCGGCGGTCGCTTTGTCCACTAGCCAGTATGAGCTCTCGGACTGAAACACACAAGTTGCTATGAGCTGGTACGAGTGCCTGGCCATACTCAGAGTTCCAAACAAAAAATAACTATTTTCGTAACCAAATTGAATTTTATTTCCCTGATTATTATCATTGACCTTACCCCCCTTTAAAGTAAATATAATGTTGTGAATTAATAAAATGTAACAATTTAGTTTCAATAGGCATACCATTAATGTGTAATTTGTACCAAACATATAGGTAGATTTTGTGCAATGTTTTGGATGCCAATCTACACTACAACAAGACAGAAGACACAACAATTAAACCAGCTGACTGCTCCCCACCTAAAATATATAAATAGTTTTCCTTCTTGACTGACAATTACATTTGACGTCCTTTGTGAATTTTCCAGGTTGTTGGGAACCCCCCTGTTAACATCATTACAACCATGTACCACGTGTGGGCCCACGCATGAACCCAGGAACTCAAAATAACAAATAGAAACATGCAAAGGAAATCTTGTTTAGTGACAAATAAATAGACTATGAATGACATGCCCAAAGAATTCTTTAAAAAGTCAAATGGATTTAATTTACAGTACAGCTAAGTATTCAGGAACTTTAAGTACCGTGTTTATATCACAGGCTACACACCATTTTAATTCAAGGAATACCCTCGGACCCAAGCTTTGAATCATAACGTCAATTTTTTTTGCATTTTAACTTTTAAGTGGTCACGTGGTCCGATGTTAATTTCGTCAAAAGGCTAGTTTTGAAATCAAAACATCAATTAGCAAGTTGACTAAAAAATTGCCCATATGTTGATGCTTATAGGCGTTAGCACCCTCTAGATATACGCATAATATCACAAGCATGTTCACAAAGCTGTGCTTAAATTCGAAAACAATCAGCATTTGGCGCTAGGCTATTATGATATATTATGCATGTACAAATACTACTGTATAAATAAACTAAGAAAAACCAATAAATAATTAAATATTAATTTATGGCCCAACCCTAGGGTTAAGCCAAGGCCTACATCAAACTAGGGTTACTACTTAGTACTAACTACCTAGGTTTAAGCATATTATTAACAGGCTAGGACTAGTGACTTGGACCTTGGACCCCATAATAAAATGTTCTTGCTGTTCAAACACTTTATGTTTTATATGTAAGGTTGGGTGCTACGGTGACAGAATGTAAATAAAGTAGGTGAGGTCTGCGCAAAGATTTGCTTTTATGTAGTGGGGTAGGTAGTAGGTAAGTTTTTCATCTGAGGTCTTTGGGTGTGCCAGCATACAAAATTTCTTTCGATTGGTCCCGTATTCAGCAATGTTTGGCTCACGGGAAAAATAGATAAGGGAAAAACAGCAAACCAAGTTTATCTCACGTCAGTAAAAAAATTTAAAACTTGCATTTCATTCAAACCGCAACATGTTACTTTGGGTCCCTGGTATAACGTAGGCTCGAAGAGAAACATATTTTTTTCTTTTACAAGGTTGTAAGTTGTAACATCAATAAGTTGGCAAGTGGTAAATGGGATATGCATTTTCTGTGATTGTTTTATCTGTTATTTGTTGACAATGTGATATGGTTGTTATATAATAATATAACAAATGTAAACCATGAAAAAACTGCTTAATAAAATTAAATAAAATGAATTAAGACCATTAATGATACATTTTTGTAACAATCTAACATTTCTGATATGCATTCCTATATCTTTTTTATTATTTATTAGATTGGATTGCACACATTTGAGGATGCTGACATCCAACCCTCGACAAATCCACGAGAAGTACTCTCGCAAGGCGTAATATCCACTCGCAACGAGGTGGCGCGGGCAAACCGGGGTCTGGGGCGAAGCCCCAGCCGGCGGAGGCAAATTCGGCGAAGGCGGAAAATTTTTGAGGTCCTGTGTTATATTTGGTGGCCTAAAACGTGATTTGAGGCGACATCTAATCTTAAAAAAACGATTCAAAGAAAGAAAGCTAATATTGCATTGCTTACTCCTTACGTCACATCATAGGAGTTCGATCCTCGGGTCACTTAGGCCTAGGCCACACAAAGCCTAGGCCTAGGACCGCGGCACAATGCGAGTTCAAATAGGCCTAGGGCCTACCACCTGCTGGATTTACGTCTATGTTTTCATGAGGATGAGCAAGGTCACTGATTTTATAATTAAAATAAACACTACTTTCGTTTATTATGATTCACAAAACTAAATCCAAGATCGCGGAAGGCCTAGGCCTATTGTGATTTCAACCTAGCAGCTGACGTTTGCAAGTCTGCGAGATGCTCGACAAGTTTCACGATTTCATTATTACACTTATTATCAGGAGGATGTTGCACGGGATTTAGGGTTGTCGGTGGATTCTCATATTTCTCTCCAATAACGTCAGATGAAGTTAAAACATAATGAAGAATGGTTTCGTCGTTTGCATCGATTTTACGCCTAGTTTAAGCGTCTCGTCTCTTTCTTTGTTTGTTTGTGTGTTTGTTGTTTGTACGTGCGTTGTTTGGTAGCCTGGAACTTGACCTTGACTATTTGATACTTCCTTTTTGGCGAGTGGTTGGTAACAGGCCATGCTGCGCAGCAGGTTATGCGCGGTAGTTGTATTGCAGGCGCGGCGATTCAAATGCTAGATTGTAAAAAAAGCGCGGTCGCACGATAAGTTATCTGCGAGTGTCAATTTGCCAACTCGCAAGCAACAAATTTTCACTCGCAAATTGCAAGCTTGCGAGTGGGATTGTCGAGGGTTGGCTGACATCACACCATATCAACCTAAAGGTAGGTCTCAACATTTTACTACAGCTTATAATTAGGGATGACGAAACCCGACTTTTTTACGACCCGGGTACCCGTCCACATTACCTTGCACCACAACCTTGCAAGTTATGCGGATTCTAGTGATTTCACTCTTCGATCTTTCTAACTTTGGGCCTTGTTTGTATTTGTGCGTGTCCTGGGCATCGAACCGAAGGTCCGAGAGGAAAGTTTATTTAAAAGAAACGTCTTAGAACGGTGACTCCTACACGGGCGCATATAAACCCGGAGAGCTTTATCATTTTTTTCCCCCTCGAAAAAAACTGCTAAGTCCCAAACATAAACAAAACTTTGAAAATTCACCGGGGCCAAAGTTCCTGATCAAATTGGACGGGACAGGTTGCGTTTTACAATAATAATAGTAATAATAATAATTGCAATAAAAGAAACTAGCACCTGGGAGGGTCCCCAGTGAATCTTAATACCTAACGGTTTCGCTCCAACTCTCACGGTTGTCGAGATAAATGGAATAAAAGAAACTAGCACCTGTGAGGGTCCCAGGTGATGCTTAATACCTATTGGTTTCGCTCTAACTCTCACGGTTGTCGTCGTTGTCGTTATGTCGTTATGTGGTTATGTCGTTATGTCGTGATGTGGTTTTGTGGTCATGTGTTTATGTCGTTATGTTGTTATGTGGTAAAGTGGTTATGTCGTTATGTGGTTATGTGGTTGTGCCGCACCTGGTTGCCGCACCTGTCTACCGCACCTGGCTGCTGTACATGATAATACCCTTCGATAGAGGTGAAGTGTGGACCATCATTCTCTGATGATCCGATCTTATATTACCTTTTTCGAGGGAAAAAAAAATTGCGGCTGCCGCACCGGGTTGCCGCACATGGCTGCCGCACATTGCTGCCGCACCTGGTTGCCGCACCCGGTTGCCGCACCTGTCTACCGCACCTGGCTGCTGTACATGATAATACCCTTCGATAGAGGTGAAGTGTGGACCATCATTCTCTGATAATCCGATCTTATATTACCTTTTTCGAGGAAAAAAAAATTGCGGAATTTGGGTGATTTGTTTGGAAATTCGGAAACATACTTTACAAGATCGAATCATCATTCTTAAACTTTTCTCTATGCTTGGGTTCGTGCCCTGTCGGCGTTTTTTTTTAGGAAAAAAATAGCGGAATTTCGTTGCATAGTTTGTTTTTAAATTCAGAACCATACTTTACTACGAAGTATACATCATTTTAAGTCTTTTCTTTCAAATAAACATTTCTCTAAGATCGTCAACCGTGAGAGTAAGAGCGAAACTGTTAGGTATTAAGCATCACCGGGTGACGCTCTCCCTGGAACACCATGTATAATTTTTTTCAGACACTGCTAGAACCTTTTATCGCATTTTTCTCGTCAACTATGAGAGCTAGAGCGAACCGTATTTATTTAGCATCATACCATGTTTAATTATTTTCAGTAATTGCTAGACCCTTTTATCGACTTTTTCTCGTCAACCGTGAAAGTTAGAGCGAAACCGTTAGGTATTAAGAATCACCGGGGCCCCATCTAGTGCTAGTTTCTTTTATTGCACTTATCTCGTCAACCGTGAGAGTTAGGGCAAACCGTTAGGTATTTAGAATCACCGGGGACCCTTCCTAGGTGCTAGTTTTTTTTAATGCATTTGTCTCGACAACCAAGAGAGTTAGAGCGAAACCGTAAGGTATTAAGAATCACTCTCACAGTTGTCGAGATAAATGCAATAAAAGAAACCAGCACCTGGAAGGGTCCCCGGTGATTCTAAATACCTAACAGTTTCGCTCTTACTCTCACGGTTGTCGAGATAAATGCAATCAAAGAAACCAGCACCTGTGAGGGTCCCAGGTTATGCTTAATGTCGTTATGTGGTTATGTGGTATGTGCCGTACGGATTGCGTCATGGCTGCGCACGGTTATGCGCACCGTTGCCGTTTTATGTGGTAAAGTGGTTATGTCGTTATGTGGTTGTGCCGCACCAGATTGCCGCACCTCGCTGCCGCACCGGGTTGCCGCACCTGGCTGCCGCACCCGGTTGCCGCACCTGTCTACCGCACCTGGCTGCTGTACATGATAATATGTTTCGATAGAGGTGAAGTGTGGACCATCATTCTCTGATAATCCGATCTTATAATAACCTTTTTCGAGGAAAAAAAAATTGCGGAATTTGGGTGATTTGTTTGGAAATTCGGAAACATACTTTACAAGATCGAATCATCATTCTTAAACTTTTCTCTATGCTTGGGTTCGTGCCCTGTCGGCGTTTTTTCGAGGAAAAAAATAGCGGAATTTCGTTGCATAGTTTGTTTTTAAATTCAGAACCATACTTTACTATGAAGTATACATCATTTTAAGTCTTTTCTTTCAAATAAACATTTCTCTAAGATCGTCAACCGTGAGAGTAAGAGCGAAACCGTTAGGTATTAAGCATCACCGGGTGACGCTCTCCCTGGAACACCATGTATAATATTTTTCAGACACTGATAGATCCTTTAATAGCATTTTTCTCGTCAACTGTGAGAGTTAGAGCGAAACCGTTAGGTATTAAGCTTTACTGGGGGATCATTTTCCTGGAACACCATGTATAATTTAAAATCGTCGAAATTTTGGGTGGTCATATTAGTGCTTCATTTCATTAAACGGCTCTCCACGAACCCAAAACAGTCGTCCATTTTGAAATCCGTCCCATATTGGGCCCACAATTAAATTCTAAAGTGCACATAATTTATTGCTCAATTGTCCCATATGATTAACACGTAGAGGCGTAAATGTGCCCTCTACCCGTTTTACAGCGTATTGTCGAGATGCGGACGACTCGAACCCACGACCACAAGATGCGTACGCTCGTTCCGCATCCAACGAGTGGTACAGGTCTTGTGTGGCACTGTAACTCTGCCCACCAGACTGATTCTCGTAAAACCACATATTGGCAAATAGCATAGTAAATGTGTATGATACACGTTGTACGTCGTACTGTTGGGACCCGGCCGAGTCGAACCCACGACCCCTAGGTGCGAATGTTCGTTTCCGCATCCAACGAGTGGTACAGGTCTTGTGTGGCTCTGTAACTCTGCCCGCCAGAATGATTCTCGTAAAACCACATAATGGCATATACATAGCTAATGTGCCCGATACACGCTGTACGTTTATATGTGTGGACCCGCCCGACCAACCCACCGACCACTAGATGCGTACGCTCGGTCCGCATCCAACGAGTGGTACAGGTCTAATGTGGCACCGTAACTTTGCCCACCAGATTGATTCTCGTAAAAACACATCTTGGCATATACATAGTAAATTAGTATGATACCCATTGTACGGTGTATTGTTGAGACCCGTCCGACTCGAACGCACGCTTACTAGAGGTGTACGCTCGTTCCGCATCCAACGAGTGGCACAGGTCTGGTGTGACACTGTAACTTTCCCCACTAGATTGTATCTCGTAAAATCACATAATGGCAAATGTATATAGTAAATGTGCCCTATTCCCGTTTTACGTCGTATTGTTGGTACCCGGGCTGGTCAAACCCTCGACCATTAGATGCGTACGCTCGTTCCGCATCCAACGAGTGGTACAGGTCTTGTGTGGCACTGTAACTGTGCCCACCAGATTAATTCTCGTAGAGGGTGCCAAAATTTTGCATGCCCCATGCCGTGGGCCCAACAAAAAATAAAAAAATACCGCGAAACGATCGGACGTAAAGTACGGGCAGGACAGGCGAGTGAATTTTGAAATTTGCCTTAGTATAAAAATTGTTGAAAATCGTCGAAATTTCGGATGGTCATATTAGTGCTTTATTTCATTAAACGGCTCTCCACGAACCCAAAACAGTCGTCCATTTTGAAATCCGTCTCATACCGGGCCCACAATTAATTTCTAAAGTGCACATACTTAATTGCTCAATTGTCCCATATGATTAACACGTAGAGGCGTAAATGTGCCCGATACAGCGTATTGTCGAGACGTGGGCGACTCGAACCCAGGACCACTAGATGCGTACGCTCGTTCCGCATCCAACGAGTGGTAAAGGTCTTGTGTGGCACTGTAACTCTGCCCACCAGATTGATTCTCGTAAAACCACATATTGGCATATTGCATAGTAAATGTGCCCACCGCCGGCGTTGGCCACTCGGAAACGCTGGTACCTGGGACCTTCCTGTTTGGAATAACAGAAGAAGTGTACCCGTAGAGCATTGTGTCAAAATTTCCGCCCCCTAGGTGGTCGGCAAGGGGTAGAAAAAAATGAGTCAACTCGTGAATATTTCGATGACATTATTATATATTATAATTATTATTACCCGGGTAAAATTGTGTGGGGTGTCTAATGAACTGTGAAGAAACGCGCTCATCAATTATCGTAATATCTCGGACGTAATGCTGTTCTATAAACAATGTTGTGCCGATGAAGTAGTATTTCATAATCACGAAAGAGGAACAGCAGCGGGCCATTAATATAACACTCACTGTTTGTTGCATCCGCTTTATATCTTGTCACAGTCAAGTCAAGGTCACGACTCACGATGCGTTTGCGCGGGGCGTGGGAGGGGGGGGGGAGACTGGAGCCCGAATGAGAGTAAACAAGATAAGGAAAGGTTTATCACCATGGGTGATAGCTTTTAAGTTTTGACTTCTAGCAGATTGAAAACATAAGTGATGTTGTGGTAATTATTTACGAGGTATAATCTCTGGAAGATCGCACGAGTGGTTAGGCAGGAGGGTGGTTGGGGGGGGGCATACTAAGCACACTGCCACAAGTCGGCAGCATGAACAAAGGACATTATAATTCAAAAGAAAAATGCCGCCAAGCACAAAAGATATGAGAAAGCGCATGTTTACATTAGCCTTCCGCCTACAATGTGACACTACAATTCAGGAACCGGGTTTTACGGGTAAACGGGTACCCGTCGTCTTCCCTACTTATACGTAATAGTGTAAGCATTGGAGGTGCATTTTTTGTTTGGAGCTACTGTACTTGTTAAATTTAGTCAAAAAAGATAACAGTATATTTATTGACATTGTTCATCGTATTGTATTGTATTGTATATTGCGATTGCAAGCCAACCTTTTGTGACACATTTGTGCAGTTCAAAGACACCTTGGCTTGGAATTGTTGGCAAACTTATGTACTAACATGCTTCACTTATTTTTTAAGACAAACTTTTAATCAGAGGTTGGCTTGCATTATTGAGTAAAACAGGTTGCTACATTAAATGAAGAAAAAATTATTTTTGATGTTTGCAGTTAGCACATTGTTTCACATATCCAATTTAAAAACAAAAACAACATACTAGTAATTTATTTTCAAAATCAATATTTTGAGAACGGCGTAAATGTATGAATATCAAAATATCCCGAAGTATTATAATTTTATCGAAATTTCAATATTTTTTTATTATCTAACAATACAAAAAACTTTGTGTTTATTTTAGTAGAGTGAATCTTGAACCAAATTAATGTCGATTGAATTGAGATGGTTTGTTACTAAGTACCAGTATACAGGGTCTACATACCCACGACTGAGGTTCTTGCTTCTGGCCATGCTGGTTGCTTGTATGGTTCTGCGTTTGTCCTTGAGATTGCGTAGTTACTAGTTGAGCAACCCTTTCGTGGGCGTAATCGCAGATAGACGTAAGAAGGTCGGCAAGTTTGAGTAACACTTTTGCATGCTCGTCCGCAGACAGAAAGCTGTCAGCTGGGTCGGACCTGTTCAAACACAAAGTTACAGCTAGTTCTCACTACTTCTGCCTCATCACCAAGGAAATAAACAACAGAAGGGCTACATTGCAGACACAGTATTTACATTCATTTGAAATAGATTTGATACAGTTTACAATTTTAAAGTTTTTAATGTTATGTACCGGTACTCAAGTCCTACATTTTTGTCCCTTTCTTGAAATATATTCATAAGACGTAAAAACACAATTTTCTAATTGTATCTTTTTTTGCAAGTCCCCTTACAATAATAGCCTTCTTGTAGAATTTGTATTACGATAACCTAAATATTATGATTATGTGGTGAAAAAGATTCTGAAGTCTGACTAGGAATGAATCATTTCCAAACTGCAGAGAATACAACGTAACTCAACACAAAATGTCGTGTGGAGAGGGAGGTCGAGCATCTAGTGTTCTTTCATGTTTTTCAGTTAATGTATGTAATCTTTATTGGCAACCGGGCATATGCCCCACAAGTGCTATTTTCTCTTATGATTTTGGTGATGGAACTGGTGGGTGTGTGGTAGGAGTTTGTTCAGAAGAGGCTTTTCCTATTTTTACAAAATGAACCATGTTACAAAAATTAAAATTAAAAAAATTAAAATAATTTTCGGCATAAATTAATTGCTTTTGCACTTGACATTTTTTTTTTTTAATTTACTTTTATTTTCACTACACATACCCCTACGATAGGCAACTTACACTGAGAGAGACAGCTGGGCAGGGTTACTGTCTTCAGAGGTCTCGCTAGCAGTGGGAATCTTCCCCGCACTTATGTCTGCCGCCTGCCTCATAACATCGTGAACCAACTTGACCCGGTTAATCAAGCGAAGTAAGGTGTTGGTCGTGTTCTCCAGTAAAGAGATCCAATCGTGAAGAGCGAGGTTTTGTAATTGATCTCCTAGTCCGGTAAAGGCGAGTTCCGTATCACCAGAGTCACTAGCCGCAACAACCTCGATCACAATCTGGGGAAGAAAACAATCAATAGTAAACGTTAAATTGGGGGCTTGCAAATTATGAAAAATATACAACTTTTCACAAAAAAATTAGCAAAATCAATCTATGGAATGCAAAAAATATATAGCCTACATAATAATTTAATATGATGTTATTTGCTATGTAGTGACGTCAAAACATCAAAGTGGAAAGTGAGTGGCACTCTTTCGAGGTTCCGCCCGCTTTTAACTTTAAACACATGTTGCAAGAATTGCGGTTTTGGTTATTACTTACGCATAACATGAGAGATATAGCCTCTTGGTATACAAAATTATCACATATTTGCAACTAAATTTCACTTCTTAAAAATACACTTGGTACATGCGGTCATCAGAAATATTAAGTGGACAAGTACCTGTTTAACAACGGCTTTGATAGTCGTAAAAGCTTCTTCTTTATAAGTATCAATAAAATCAAAATGTTTTTGTCTTAGCATCCCAAATATTATCGAGACTAGTTTATCTCCTTCCAACACTTGCTGGTTTTCTACGAGAGGCCGGTTCAAGTCTGCCGTCGCGTAGCGTCGGAACTCTGCACTCAACATCTTGTCGATCATACGTTCCATCTCCAGCAACTGAGAGCCAAGATGGCGGAAGCTGTGGACGCCGGCAAGCTCTTGTACCAAGATCTCTTGCGTGGTAGAGATTAGATCTAGGGCGGCTACGTAGTCAGGTGTCGAGAGTAACAGCTGGATCATAGGCTGGGTTTGGTGAACAGTAGCCATCAGTTTCAGCTGAAAGCAAATATCAGAGAACTGAGTACCTTATTTCCATTAAAATAGGCAATACAACTTGACAGCTACGTCATGTGATGTGATATACACGTAACACATTTTTGTGGACATAGATAACTCTCGGGATCCTTAAATCGCCAAGAAAACATCGTCACCTGACGCGTGGAAATAAAGCCCAGCATCATCACATACGAACATCATTGCGAGTATGACATGCTTATAGTGGCTTAGAGAGGGTAGGGATAATCGAAATGCAAGACTTGTGTAATTACCTTCTGATGCACAAGTAAATTACTGCAACGAACTCGTTCCAACCGTAGGATGTCCAGTGAATCATGAACTAGAGCTGCGTCAAAGTGGCAAATTTTTTCCCTGAAAACAAAAAACAAGTTACACTCACTGGAAATGTAGGAGGGGGACAAATAATGTAATTACTTCAAACTCTTATATCAGCGGTGCCCAAACTTCCGCGTGTGGGCCACTTCAATTTACACATTAAATGATCCAACTAATACAAAATATGTTTCTTGCAAATGTTTGCATGAAAGTGCTGAATTTGGCCTGTGCAAGTTGTGTGGGTTATAGTACAATATACAATAATACAATTTGTATAATCATGGACACATATCAGACAGAAATTGATGACGAGTACGGTGATATATTGTACCACAGTGAAGTACGATAGTTGAGTTGCGGGAAGGTCCTGAAAAGATTTTTTTGCTTTGCGAAGTGAAATAGATATTTTCATGACTTATAAAGGAAAGCCTGTGAAAGAACTGTTGAATAAAACATGGTTATGGGTAGAGGCAATCATAATTCATAGGCCATTATATTATCATAGGCCTAGCATTAATAAAATTTAAAACAAAAATAGCTTTAAAAACAGCAATCACAACCAATAGCAATTTAGTACAGGTTTGCCTTAGGCCCAAATAGCTCAGTTGGTAGAGCATCGGTACGTAAAGACGGAAGTTCTAGGTTCGATCCCCAGTCGGGGCAAACTTTTACAATTGCAATAGTTAAAAAATAAAAGATCATTTTGAAGCACTTATTTTTTTAAAGATAGGCCTAGTCCTAGATAATACGTAGCAAAAACTGAATATCCAAAGAATGCATCATAAAAAGTGTGTAAATGAAGGAAGTGTCCTTTGTACTAAACTGCAACTGAGGCTGTGCCTCATTTCACATATTGTGGACAAACAAGTTTGCAAAATACATAGATAAATTCCCCGCTTTGAAATGCAGAGGCAAGAATTTTGAAATTACCCAAGAAACATAAAAAATACATAATAAATGACGAATTTAGCTTATAATTTTTTTCTAACAAAATGCCCTAATTTGGACCAATGTTTAATTTTTGCATTTATTACACCAATAAAATCATTTATTTATATGTAGCATAAAAGCTAGTTCTAGAGTATTAGCCTAATTTAATCAGTAATAAGCAAAAATAAAAATTACTAATTTAATTTTACATGCAATCAAAATACATGAAATGCAAACATTGATGGATGATGATGGATTAAACATATTTTTTCTGAATTTAAATTTGCATAGCATTTATATTTATTGCTACAGTAAATCATTGCATATATTTATGGGAATTAGTAATCTTAACAAATATCACTCAACACCTGAACCAATTAAACATGAACCTTCAAGGATGTGGTGAGTTTATTATCAGTGATAATTTACAAATCAATAAAAACTTTTGAAGTAAAATTGTTATTGTACATAAAACAATGCACAAAAAAGAAAGTTGGCCAGTATCAAACATGCGTTGAATTCAAGCAACTTCAAGTGCAACATTCCCGCAGGACAAGTGCCTAACCTTGTTCAAGACTTTAGAAATCAGAATACACAAACAGAACATTCTCCGTTTTGAAAATCCCTTCTTAGCCGACCGATGTTGGCTACACAAAGCCACAATACAACTACAAAAGTTTGGACACCACTGTCTTATATTAAATGGATTTAAATTATAATGTTAAAAATACATTTAACACATTTTTTCTCATGTACCGTGCAAGAAAATGTAATTCAAAACAATATATACAATTCCACCTATGGGAGTGTTTCCCACTAACCAAATCGATAAAGTGTACACTTAATTGAAATTCTTTTATCTTTGAATATAGTTTGATTCTTTTGTTAAAAATATCCCTATTCAAAGGTTACTTCTCACCGTAAAGCTTTGACAACCGCAATGGTGTGTGTAAGTTGCTCCATGAGAGCATCGTGTGATGTCATCGCTTGAAAGAATGCCTCTGACTTGTGCGCCACTTGGTGTGCAATCTGTACCTCGACAACGTCCAAGTAGTGCGAGAGCTGGAGAAAACAAAAAAGCAAGCATCGTGTGAGTCCATTTGACACGACCATATCACTATTATCACAAAATAATATGTGATTGTGTAAGGCTTAAACAATTGTACACATTTGTAATTGTGTATGTACTATTAATTCAAGTAACCAAGAACTGGTTCTTTTCCGATCCGGTTCCAATTTTTAAAACCAGTTCTACATTTTTTAAATGCTACGTATACAATAATGCTTGTACTGCCTAGCCTATAGGTCATCAGACTACTCACAAAGCAACATGTTTTCCAAGAATCCATAAAAAATTAGCTCCGATGTCACTTTTAATCATTTTCACCTGAAGGTAATGCATCAAAATGAATTTTAGCATTAGTTTCCTGCAATCTTCAACACCACAAAATACGCATCAAGGCAGAGGTCAACTGGTTCCACTTGTAAAGGCAATATTACCTTCTCATTGATTAAAATTCCTTAAAAATCATTATTATGTTGCTAAAACCAACTGTTGATGTTTCTATGATAGTATTCAAAATAGAGATGATCAAGAATAAACATTAATATCATAAAACTTTAAAATGACTCGCGACCCGTCGTTGATGACATTATTTTCGGATAATATCATTATATCATTTTCTCGCGATTGTGCTGTTATGTTGTCTGTTAGGGTTGGCATTCATTCTGCTCAAGTACTTTGTATTATATCAACAAGTCGAAAATATATCGCTCGGAACAGCAAGTTCGACCCCTTAGTAGCTACATAAGAGTATTTCAGATGCCACACCCCTACTGTAAATGCAGCATTCCGGTTCGAACCGTGAATTTCAAAACTTCACAAAACAAAAGTGATATTAATAAAATAGTAGCTATGCAAGAGCTCAATGGCGTAGGAACTGGGAGAGGAGGGGGCAGGGGGGGCAAAACTAACGCCGAGTTAAATATTAATCCCAGAATTTCTGTAGTAATATGCACTTACACTTATACAATTCGACAGTCACTTTGGTAAAACGAATATGTTTGCTTGTATGCTGCGTCTCCCCTTATGTTCCTCTCCTTGGAAAGAAGTATACATGGTGGTAGCTCACACTTATAGAAATTGTTTTATCTTGGAGGCGCAAATAATCTTAGTTGTTAAAGCGCCCTAAAACTACTAATACTAATAATAAAAAATTAGGTGGAAATTTACTAAAATTGGCCACTTCACGTTCATTTTTTTAGTTTTTAGATCGCAGATAGTTGCAATAAAACATCGTTTACAGAGTCCGAGTGCAGTTAAAATATGACGAAATAACTGTAGTATGGGGCAGCTGGGGCTTCGCCCCAGACTCCAGCTGCCACCCACAAAATCTTCTAATGGATTTGCCACCCCCAACTTTTGAAACGTTCCTACACACCAGCAAGCTGGTCCCGAATCGGATCCTGCTTTGCATGAACCGGTTGTGAATCTTTGAACACGAAGTCATTTTTAATTTGGGGCTATCAAATGTTATGCCATGCATGGTTATTACTAAGTTATTAGTCCATTTTTCAAGTACAGCATTTTTCTACTTTGTACTATAAAATTATAAAAAACGAAACGTCAAACCAAAACATGAATAATAGAATTGAATTGCGACCTTTAGCTTGCATGCCGATCAAGATGATATTACATGTCCATGTTTGTTCGGGCTTAGTCTAACATTATTAATTCCAGCCAAATGCAACATTAGGACATAAGCTACATATTGCATTACCCAAGTGCAAGGCTTTATGTCTACCTGGGTAAAGCCAGTTATTAGTCATGAATGATGACTAGATACTTTCAAATTGAAACTGATTTAAAGTTAAGGTATGCTTACCTGCATTTAAAAAGTAACTACCGTACGTACTAGAATAAATTTAGGTTACCAGTTTTAAAAATTGAACGGGATAGTTACCAAATAACAAAACAAACTTTAAATTTATTTACCGGTACCTCTACATAATACATACTTACCAATTTAACATGAAACTGAGAGAGCAAAGAGAAACAACCAAAGATTACCACATCAATCAACCCTTGACAATTCCACTCGCAAGCTCACAATTTGTGAGTGAAAGTTTGTTGCTTGCGAGTTGAGAAATTGGCACTTGCAGATAACTCATGTCGTGCGACCAGACTATTTTAAGGTCTACAAATGAATCGCCACGCCTGCAATACAACTATAATAATGTGTAATGTGCGGACATTACATGATACGCATCTTCACCCCGACCATTGATTACCATTCTAAAGTGTTTGTTGTTGTTGCTCTACCAAAGCGTAACGGTGCAGTTGTCATCGAGGACTTTCTGAAGCCAGCCCTCCATGCACCAAATGATTTGAGTATTTCATCTCGTTAAGCAATTACCTCTACGCTAACACATCTATATGAAATATAAATACTGTAGTACAATGATAACAGAACTAGGGTATTTAGCTTGATTTTGCTGGCACTCATCTACAAAAGTTACATGTTTCTCAATTCACACACATTATTAGTATTTGTTAGGGTTAAAGGGGTATTCACCCGCTGAACTCAAAAAATATATTTCATTCAGGCTAGCTAGTTATGAATTTATAAATAACAACAGAAAAATTGTTGGGTCCACCATTGACCCCCAAAAAATTGTCAAACTTGGTATTTTTCGATCTAGGTCCCACCTGCAAAAATCTCCCATAAGAAATAACATGAGGACGATCTTTATGCCCCGTGACCTTGGAGGATTTTGATCCTAAAAAATATTGACCATTATTGACGTACTCTACAGCCTTTTCTGTAGGTAAATTCTCTATATTTTGTTTAGTAATTTGGGCAAGTGGTTCGGTCAAAATATGCTAATTAAAAAGAAGGAGTGTGATTTTGGAATGCATATTTTTGTGTGTTTGAGTGTATATTTGTGCACAGTTTCAAGACACGATGATAAAGGGTCATTTTAGATTCAAAAGATGCTCTAGTATCTATACGGAACAAAAAAGAAACAGGTTAAAGCCGATTTAAGAAATTTACCAAAACACCAATTTTCGCTATTTTCTGGATCAAAAAATTGAAAAATTTGTGTAAAATCACAGTTACAAGATATAATTTTTTAACGGTCATTTTAGTGAAGTATTTTGCTTTACATTATGTGGTTAAAAAACATTTTTTGGGGTAATAGCCCCGTTAAGTATGTTACTCTATATAGGCAACCACATTTGGTTGAATACTTAGGAATACTTGTGACAAGTAAAGACAACCAACTTGCTATTTTGAATAAAAAGCAACATCACTTCTATCACAGCTAAGAAAAGAAGTTACAAACCTTTTCTTGAAGTAGCTTCCCCGACCGCCGTGACCCCTTGACGAAGGAGTTAGCGGCGGTGGCCGGGGTCGTTTCTTTCGATATGCTAAACACCGCGTTGAAGGTTTTCTCATCGCTCAGATCCAGGTGTGGTTCGCTAAATATCTTTGGGACCTCGCTCAAGTCCATCATTTCTCTTGTATCTGTGGAAGACATTAGGGGATTCTTCACACCAATCATTGCACATGCAGCAGAAACAAGGTTCAATTAGGCCTAGAGTCAAAAAGCTCAAAGATTGAAAAGCTGATAATGTTTTTTGATTGCTTAACTTCTCATATTTATTTGCATTCTATTCAAGATGATGATTGGTGATAGATGACAATGAAGGACAATTTAAAAAAAAAATGCCTTTTACAGGATTCGAACCATCAACCTCGTAGAGCCATACGCTTCAGACCAGCACCCTAATCGAGTAATCGTATGTGCCACCACGGACCGAAAAGAATACGGTCTTGTAGCAAAATTAAATTAACATGTTACATTAGTATCATTGCATTCATGGCTTTCAAATTTCAATAGATTAATAATAAGAGTAGCCTATTTAAGAGAGAAAGAAAATGCAGGGAATGTTACTCGTAAACTTCCATTTGCAAAGTTGTTATTCGGATCACCGACATACATATGAGATCCAGGGTTACAGTAGAACAAGATCTCATCTTTATTGGTTTATCTACCATGAAATAATCTTTGCTTAACCCACCGGCTTACCCGCCAGTCGAATCGACGGGCTGTTCATAATGCCCGCCGAATTACCTGGCCGTCGGATCGACGGGCTTGAACAGCGCGCTAGATTAGCGGTCGTTATATGAGAATGGTTCATCCAATCGCCAAGAGATCGCGCTCGATGTACTCTACGCATTTTGCTGCATCCAACGATATGTTTGGCTTGTCTTGTATCTAGAGCAAGTTTGAGCATTTCTATGCTTGAAGGAAAGATATGTTTGCATTCGGGGGCGGTATGGCGGCGACGGCAATGTTCAATATTTTGCTTGTTATGACGCACGATTATGGGGGGGGGGGGTTATTTTGACATCAAGAAAAATTTGCAGAAGAGTTCATAACCTCTAGACATTTATTTAGGCTATCTTTCAGAATTTATTTGAGGGAAATCAGTTCATTTTTGTAGGAGCAGTAAACATTTCAACTGGAATGCGCTCCGCACCTCCTTTTGCAAAAATAAATGGATTTTAAGGGTAGCGCGCCACGATTTTTAAAGGTAAGCTGATGGGTAAAGAAGTGGATACAAAGTGAAGAGCATGCCACAACATCCTAAAACCATAATGAATCTTCATCTTCCTGCCTTGTGAAAACAAAATCATAAGGCCTATATACATACACTATACCAGCAGAGAGCAAATTGCATAATAGGCCTACTAAACAAATAAAAAATATAAAAAACGTAATTCTCGTTACAAACATTTCTTTGATTGTAGGTATACTAAAAACAAAGCAGGTGGGTTCAGAGACAGTTTCAACAAAATCAGAGTCAACATTTTTTCGGTAGTAAACTACCGGTAATATAGACCTACACAAAAACACCCAATCAATTTTTCTTGGAGTTGACAAATCTAAGCTTTTGCTTCATTTGCCATGCTCACCTAATAAACAATGACTTGTTCAAAATATGTTCAACTGAACTCATATGTGAGATGGAATTTTCTATAAGTGAAAGGACATGTAGAAACCTTGTACCAACAAAGTTTGGCAAAACTTACCCTGACTTCTAGGGACTCGAAGATGTGGAAAGTGTTGAAGCGCATCATTGTGAGAGGCAGACTTTGCAGAGCTCGCGTTCATTCGAGCATGTTTTCGATGCCTCTGGAAAATTTAATTCAATACAGTGACAACAGTCAACAATGAACATCCCGATGGCAAACAGGGCCTATGCATGATCAAATGACCATTTAACTTTTTTTTTACAAACGTGGTAAATAACGTTTAAAAATTTATTTATTGTGATGCGTAGGCCTGGGCTGGATACTCTATAGGTAAAGTGGCAGACATATTTCAATCCAGGGTGCACACTGCACACACCAAAACCATTTGCCCTAAGAGCTAAACACTGTTCAATTGATGCTTGACAATACTTCAATATGATTGCCTTTCAGTATGTAGCCTATGTCTTTTGCTATTGAACATTTTTAATCACTAAGATAAGAGCCTAGGCTTGCATGTAACACATCCTGTAAAATCCTACGGAAGTCCTGAAATTGATAAACCTATACTTGTACCTACTAGTAGAAGAGTACTAGCATAAAGAGAGATACTAATAAATAGTGCATGTGCCAAATAGATATTTCAATCATATAGCCTAGCTTAAGTAAACATATCCAATCGGAATTTCCTACTTAATTAATACTAAAACTTTTAAAAAAATTATAAACTTTGAGGTCACAATTTAAAACTTGTCCATTATTACTCACTCTTGCAATTTTCTTCAAATAAGCTTCAAAATGGGTAGCATTGATCTCTGGCAGTTGAGGAAGTTTAGGAATATCCACCTTTTCAACAAAGCTGTCACCCCACGTTTTGGTAAAGAAGTCACGCTGGAAAGAAAGCACATTATCAAGTCTATGCTACAATTGCAAGTCTAGTCAAGACTCTTAACAACGCAATGTTTACCTGTTTCCCAGCATTAGGGTCATTCAAAACAGCAGGCAAGTTCTGAGATCCAGAATACACTGTCCATTGTGTATCTGTTGTATTAGGCTGTTCCCCACTCCCACTGGTTTGAGACATTTTTCTGAATGAAAGACTTCTGCTATTAGCAGACTCTAGAGCAGTTTGCATTGCATTAACGTGATGCTTGTAGACATGTACTTCATAATCTACATCATTGACACCTTCAACTGGTAGCGATGAACAAACTCCATTGTATCCATAACGACAAACGTAAGAGCCTCCTTCCCTAGTACAGTGCTTTTCTCGAAGATGTCTGAAGACAAAAGAATATTTGTTAGCCACTGTCAAAATGTAAACCTATCCCACCTCAATTGGTGACGAGATAAAAGCAAGTTTTTAAAGCAAAACGTATGTTGTGGGATAAATGTGTTGAGTCAAAGCTTTTTAAATGTAAAACATCCCCAAACCAATCAGAATTGCATATTATGGCTAGCCTATGCCTAGTGCTAGAAATAAGAACCATTTAGTGCTCTGAGGGGTGTAGAATTTGATTCTCAAGTATTTAATGATATGTATTATATGACAACCGTAAGCTAGAAAAGTTTGATAAAACTACATGATATTATATTAACCTAAACAAAAATAATAGTTCAACACAAACATCCATTATTATAGGCTACTCTCTAACAATGTTAACTAACGAATAACAATAATATTAAATCAAAGTCACGGCCATGTAAAATGAAAGCTTACATTGCCTGAAATTGTCTGAAAACATAAATATACAAATTATCAAACCACAAGCTTTTCGGCCATGGGTGGAAACGTATGTTTCAAACTGTGCGCTGTGAATTTTAACTTTCATTCGGCTCAAAACGTACGATTTGATAGTCATGTGACATTTTGAGTCACTCGTTTCCAGAGGTGACTGCAAACGTAAGATTTAAAAACTTGGGCTCCAGTCTATGGTAGAGCCACCTAAGAATGGATGTAGATTTAAAGTAGTTAGGTAAGTGGGGTAAATAGGAACACTTTTAGAACTTTTCATCTTTGACTCTCTGTAAAAAGTTGTACAATTGATTTTTTAAGGATTTTTTGTTGTACATTATTCTTTGCACTGTTGTTAGTGTAGGGAATAGCTTGTATGTCATTTTCCTAAAAGCATGTAGGCCTACAAGGAAAAAATCAAATGTACAAAGTGGTATTGTTCCTATTTACCCCGTCATTTTGAGGTAAATGGGAACAGACAACACTGTAGCTTATTGGTGTGAGGTAAAAAAAAAATTGGGTAAATAGGAACAGACATAGGCCTATCTTATATGTTGATTTTTTAATTTTTTAATTAAGTCAAAATGTTAAAAACTGTGGATGCTATGTAAGAAAACAATATCAGATTAAATATTAAAACCGGAGCAGAGTGCCACATTTGTGGCAAAAAATATTCTTAGTTGTTTTTGTGACAATATGATTAATTTAGTGTTTACTATCAACCTTGCAAATAAGTTAGTGGAAAAATTGGGAAGGGGGGGATGAATTTAACTTTTCTAATCAAATTTTATCAACGGTGGGAATATGGGGTAATTAGGAGTGCACAAAGGAACGTAATCAATCTTATGGGAATCTTGTGAATATAATGCACTGAGGTAAGATTTTCCGAAGTATCAGAAGAAATTAAGGAAAAAGCAGAAAAATGACCTAAATGGCAATTTTCACAACACCTGGTCAACCACAATGGTCAAATAGAGATGGCTGTGATGTGAAGATCGAGAAATGTTCCCATTTAGGGCCTACCCCATAAATATAACCCTTAGGTTAACTATGTTGTTCCTTTTTACCCCACTTGTTCCTAATAACAACTGTCCTAATTACCCATTGGATGTGTGGGGTTATGGAACAAGGCTTAACAGCATGATGGCTACGTACAATACTAACAATTTAAACATGTTCATAGTTCTGGGGAAACTTTTTACAGTCAAAAATTTTTTAAGGTAGCCTAACTTTTGACATTTTTTTTTAAACGTCAACTTTTAGATCAAGTGGTAGCTTAAAAAATAATAATTATTAAATTATAAGAAGCATAGCGGAATATCAAGTTAGACAAATTAGAACCAAGAAATAGGACAAAAGTTGGAGTTGAGAAGCATTACTTTCAAATATTAACGAGAAAGGTTGAGGGTGGTATGGAACATGTCAGAAGATGGGAAAAAAGAATTCCAAGGACAGATTTGTAAAGTGTGGACAAATTAAAAACGAGTCTAGACCAAAGAGAAGGTGGAAAGATTATAAGAATGTAACAGGAAAGGTTGAGAATGGAAGAAGTACGAAGCAAGGAACTGTGGAAGCAACCAGAAGGGAGGTCGTAACGGTGGAAGAAGTGCGTATGAACTAGAAAGGACATGACAGCCTGGAAGCCGTGTTACAACAATTAAAATGCCTAGAAATTGGTTGGCTATAGCCACCCCCTGACCTAACTTAAGTTGAAACAGGAGTCAGATAGATATATATATATAGATTTTATGGCTGTTCCTCTTTACCCCCATGTTCCCATTTACCCCACTTACCCCTACCTAGGCTAGGCCACTTATTTCAAAAGGCCGAGTACCCTAACTGTGTAGGCCTTTAAATCGAGATGTACTAGTGCGCGCCACTGTCGCGGCAACATGTCGGACCGAGCCAGGATAAACAAAGTGCGCATTACCCGTATTCTGTATGATTCTGTTATTAATATTTACTTAGTATTATGGTTCTAGTTCATGAAATGTTCGCCATGGCATCTGCAGTTAACAGGGAACTTTCAGTAACCGTTTATTGAACCATTTAATTTTATGAGGATTTACGCAACATACATGTCAAATTTAGACAGGTACCGGCATGTATTATAGGCCTAAACCATATAGGCCTAGCTTTGTTGCCATGGATATTTGGATTGTCAATTAATAAAATAGTAAAGGCTTATTCATACCTCTTTCAGAGAATAGATGTTTTTCAATGACAGTAGGCCTACTCTAAAACAACATGTTAATACACATAGGCCAATATTTAGCCTATCTGTATTTAGTTATACTTTCCGGGAGAGATAGAGTAGGCCTACTGGTAGTAGGTCTAGCATATTGGGCATATGCCACAAGGTAGGCTCTGGTTCTAGTGGTTATATAGGCCCTACATAAATATGCAACCAATAATTATATTAGGGTAA
Organism: Sweltsa coloradensis; assembly: GCA_024449915.1. Classification (NCBI taxonomy): domain Eukaryota; kingdom Metazoa; phylum Arthropoda; class Insecta; order Plecoptera; family Chloroperlidae; genus Sweltsa; species Sweltsa coloradensis. The sequence goes on from JAMZAV010000021.1 coordinate 539,650, forward strand.
GACCTATATAAAATAAGTCACAAATTAAATTAAGTCACAATAAACTTAGATACAAATATTTGAAGGTTAATTATAATTTTAAGTGATTAGGCCTTTACTTTTAATTTTAAATACATCTAAACTTGTATTAATTTATGTATCTGTATGCAATTGGCATGTTTTATAGTACTGTACTCTTGATCATGCTAATGAGTGTAAATAGTCTATTTAATGTAGGTAGGCCTACCGTGAATAAAATCAATAAGTAGGTAATTAAATAAAATTAATTATTAATCCATCAAATTAGTCAAAACTCGAAATGGACTCTCTAAACAATAAAACGAAATTAGTCAAAACTCGAAATGGACTCTCTAAACAATAAAACGAGCATCCGAATTGGCTGAGAATACTACGTGTGTGCACTGACTGGCTATAATTAACTATTAGACTTGACTATCAACCGAAATTACTGAATGAGGTTTAAATTGATAATTTTTCATCACAAGTGAATATTAAACTTGTAACAACATCAACACATCACGTCACATCAAGTCCAAAGCCATGCTCCCCAAAAAAGTTAACCTCCAAAAAAGGCCTCCGGAGACTGGCTCCAAACCCTGATCCGCCGCCACCATTCCCCAGTCGGTATGGCAATCATGTGGCCATGAGTGCCCAGAGGATGGGGGGCAAGTGGGGAAACTCCCATGGACAAAGCACATGAAATAAAAATCAATCAATCAGTTGAAACTAAAATTTAAAAAGTGTGAGGAAATTTTTTTGAAGGTTTCCTTTTAAATTCATTTTCATTTCCTCCGTCTCGAGTATCGACTGCACAAAAATTACATAATTTTGGTATTGTATTCAGCCCACTACTTTTTTCTAGGCCTAAAACCCACCAAACGCATTTCAAAAACCTGATTTTCAAAAATTTTGCCTGCGGCGCTGTTGTTGGGGGGCTCTCAAACCCCCCGTGCTTGCCCAACAAAAGTACAAATTGTAAATTTTGCCCCCCTCTGCCAAAATTCCAGCGGGCGCCCATGCCTGTGGGCTGTGGCCCCCCCATTGTAAAATCTCTGTGCACGCCTATGGTCACAACTCATAAGTGTTGCTTTGCTAGTGGTTTTCTGGTTTCCGATTGGTTCAGAATAGCATCTCGTTTTCAATCCCATGCAATGCGCAAACACTGATTTAGGCCTAGCTAGCTAGGCTAGGCCTACTATTAGAAAGTTACCTACTTCAATAACAGTGCAGTAGGTAAATTAATAATGTTTGTAGGATTAGGGCCTACCGTACAGGCAAAAATTTCTACAAACATTGTCTTACCTAATAAAATCATTTTGAAGCTTAAACTCCACGTTAAGACAATAGCTGCAGTTGGTCCACGATTTCTTCAAATCCGACGAGCGTGGTCCTAGGCCTAAGACTAAGCCTACATTTGACATAGCTATGCCTATGAGTAATTAAGTCGAGGCCCTACAATGTATAAGCCTGGAGACCTTTGTAGGGTGCAATAATGTAAGCAATAGCCTACGCTCAGGCCTAGGCCCTAGTAGGACTTAGCAAAGTTTAAATTTAGGGCAGGGATAGAGCAACGATCTAGGTTTAAGACTTAACGCAGTGCCCTATAAGTCGGACAAGAAAACAGATAGGGCTCTCTCATGGGGCATCGTGGTCAAGAATTGGGCCTAGCCTACGGACTATGAAAACCAACTTGTTAGACTAAGCAATGGCCTAGACCTAGGGCCTAGTACAGTGACTTGGAATTAAGGTTAGGCCTACTTAGGCCTTGTAGATTGTTACAAAAGTACAGGCCAAGGCTAAATAGTAATCTCCAGTTAAGCCTAGTATGCCAAGGCACCAGGCTTATTAGGCATAGTCACTAAGCATAAGCCTACGCTCGGCCTAGCCCTGGAACAGGCATGCGTTGACCCTTTAAGCCCTTTGCCTCTGCTTAGGCTTAAGGCCTAGTTTCTTGTATAATTATGTGTAGGCCCTAGCCTAGGCTACGCCTATCATTTGTTCAATAAATTGTTTAGACCAACGTAACACGAAACTAAGAAATCTCTGCAAAAAGTACTTAAGTCAGCTCATTACACAAAAAACAATAAAATTTGAAGTGTCTGTTATTCTTATGTTCGTATCAGCTGTTTAGTCGTCTCGTCGTTTTCCCCGTCAGCACAGCCGGCCATTCTTCTCAAACGTCACTCGCATGCTCGGTAACTTGACAAAACTAAACTGAAATTTTGCTACCACCCAGCCATCTGCACCAATCATTTGACCGTAGCTGTCTGCACCACTTCTAGCGTACACGGCGCGAGATTTCAAAAGTTGATTTACATTTTTTGAAACAACTAGGAAGCTTCGCAAACGCTTTTTCAGGCGCGTTGTTGGATGAGCGTAATTGTTTAAACACGAAAAAAAGCGTAAAATTGCGATTTTCATAATATTCATAATAATTCATAATAAGAAATAATTATTCGATTACGCTTAAATTTCACACAAATATATTAATAAATTAAGGTTCTGTGAAAAAATTATTACAATCGGTTAAGCATGTAGGTGATATAAGTTGAAGAAATTTTAATTTTTAAAAAAAAAAATCGTAAAATTGCAATTATCATGAGAAATAATTTTTCGATTCCGCTCAAATTTCACACGAACACATCAATTCATAAATTTAAGGTTCTGTAAAAAAATCATTACAATAACAATTTGCCAAAGAAAGTTAAAAAATCGAAAAAAAATCGTAAAACTGTGATTTTCATGAGAAATAATTTTTCGATTACGCTCAAATTTCACAAGAATATATTAAGTCATAAAATAAAGGTTCTTTGTAAAAATCATTACAATCGGATAAAGCATGTAGGTGTTAACAGTCGAAGAAATTTTTTAAAAATCGAAAAAAAATCGTAAAATTGCGATTTTTATGAGAAATTATTTTTCGATTGCGTTCAAAAACGTGGCAGTTTTAAGTTCAGAGACTTCGAAGGCCTCCAGAAAATTTCATCTCAATTGGAGTATCGGTTTAGCCTGAATCGTGTTAACAAACACATAAAAATAATAATAATAATAAAAAAAAACATTCTGGATTTTTTTCTCCAGTGTAGTGAAATGGAATCTTCGCTTCGCTCGCTACGCTCATCCAATAATTTATTTGAATGAAGGCATATTATGTCCACAATTATTTAACATAAATAAAAAATGGAAAATTTAAGAAGGTGGCAGTAATAAATCTAGTCTTCAAATTAATGCAATCAGTCAACAAGCTATAACTACCAGTGTGTTGGTAAACCAAATTAAATAAGGAAGTTGCGAAAGCTGTGAACAGAAGAAGATGACACAGAATAACCTGAAAAATGAACTTTGTCGTAAGGATCCCCGCTGTAGGGTACACATCAGAGCTAACCGATGTGACCCTCGTCAGGTGACTTACTAGGTGTATTGGAGTCATGACAATATTGTGAAGGGATGTCCGAGGGCTGTTTAAGAGGACTCGATCCCTTGAACCTCGGAAATAACCTTCAATCAGAATTGCCAGGCTCTACGGGATTCGAACCCGGGACCTCCCGAATCTGAGTATCGCGCTTTATGTTTGAGCCACCCCTGTCGGTATAACCTGAATAAGAAGCTGGATTAGCTTGGTAATATTGTTCGATTTAAAATAAAATAAAAATAATACTTTGGTTAGTGTTTTGAAAAAAGTGGATTGTTTTGATTCCATTAAACATTATTTCCACATGTGTATTTTTCGTTTATATTTCCGGTAATTGTGTAAAAGAGTGTGCAATTTGTAATAAAAAATAAAAATTCATAACATCTGGTTTGTGTGTCATTAATAATTATTCTAATGCATGTTTTAAGTATGACATGCTAACTGAAAACCAAGCAACTCCCCATTTTGAGTGAAGCGAAGACTTCAATTTCACTTTGTGTTTTTTTTTTCACTTACGTTACCTCAAGAAAAATAGCTCGGGTGTTTTGTTTTTGTTAGTTTTTTTGTCTGTTTGTTCGCTCTCTACCGGGAAAACGGCATATGCGATCTTGATGAAAATTGGAGGGGACCTTCGAAATCTCTGAACTTAGGCCTGACACGTTTTTTGGTAAATTCGATTAAATATTTCTTATGATTATCGTACTTTTACGACTTTTTTACATTTTTAATGAGATATTTTCGTGATATTTGGCAAACAACTACTCCAATATTGATGAAACTTTGTGGGAACGTTTAAAATCACTGAAATTATATATGTTATGATTTTAGGGAGATTTGAAAAGTATTTCTTATAGAAATCGTACTTTTACGATTTTTTCCCCGGTTTTTAATACGACATTTTCGTGATATTTGGGCCGATTCTGACCAAACGGGTGGTGATATAACGTTCATATTTTACATTGACATAGAGATTATGGTGTGTAGTGCCTCTTGAAAGAAAAAGTGGAAAAAGTTGGTCAAAATTCATAGCAATAAAGGTTTTAATATAAGCCTTTTACAGGTGTATAATTAACAAGTAATATCAAGTAACTGTAGAAAAAGAAATGAGATTCCACTTAAAAACGTAATCATTGGACAAAAATATTCCAAAACAAGCTCATCCATCAATGCGACTGGAAAAAACGTTCGCGAAACGGCCTAGTTATTAATATATTTTTACTACACACTCGGCACTCCCACAAATATTGTAGACACACCAAAGTCGTTTTAGTACTTTTACTATTCCTGTCTCTGTTTCTCATCGGAACCCTTTGTCCGTGAGTTTGTAATGTAAATCAAGACCTCTGATGGCCATAAATTACTGTTTGCTGATGAAGAATAATACATGAAACTAAAAATCTAATTAACTCGAACACCGAAGTTAAGCAACCTTCGGGCGTGGTCAGGGGTAGAGTGGGTGAACGCACTGCCTTGGAACACAGATTAGACGCGGGGGTTCGAAAGATAGTGTGACGGCTTTGTTCTCCTTGACGTCGTCTGCTCGACAGTCCGGGTTAGTGAAGGAACCCATGACTGTCATAAGGTTACACCTTCCTTTTGGATGGGACGTTAAGCCGTTGGTCCCCTTGGTACTTTTCGACAGGAGTAGACTACGTGCCGGTACCGGGTTTCCCCTTCATCATCGTCATCGTCCTCGTCGTCATCGTCGTCGTCATCATCATCATCATCATCATCATCAATCACTGATCACTGGTCACTCTAAAATGGCAGTAAATGCTGTATGTGGCCAATTCACAAAACAAATCTCAATCAATTAATGATTAATTGTTACTCAACAGAATGGTTTATACAGAACGCTGATTAATTGATTGATTGATTGATTGATTGATTGATTGATTGGTTGATTGATTGATTGATTGATTGGTTGATTGATTGATTGGTTGATTGGTTGGTTAATTGATTGATTGATCGATTGAATGTGACAGGAATCGAGCCTGTGTCCCCCAGAAATAAATGACACGCTAGTGCACTTTTATCAGAAAATTGGAAATATTATATATTTCTGATCGTATACACGTACTAACCGACGTCGTCGTCGTCGTCGTCGTCGTCGTCGTCGTCTAACCTCTCCCTATCTAGAACTTGTTTGTCCCTGTCGTGTCAGGGATGAAGGAAATTGAGTGTCTGCATTGACTATGTTTTATATAATAATACTAGCTTACCCGTCGCGCGTTGCTGCGACGTATGCCAGAACCCTTCGCGGGAGTGTACTTCTCCATAAAAAAGACGTATATGTGTCAACTTTCATGGTGATATGTCCAACGGTGTCGAAGTCAATTCATTGGTGAGTCCTCTTTGCAAGCATCGATCACCACGTGGAGGAGTGACAACAAAATGGATAGCATAGAAACCTTCCCCGTGAAAAAATACATATATGTGCCAAGTTTCATGAGATAGGATGAACGTGTACTTTGCATTAAGACAACACTACAGGACCAAATAACATAACATTCGTTTAAATTTATTTTGGAGATGAAAAGAATGTACCTCTTTGCGGCAACGCATCCCACGTTGGAGTGAGCTTTTTTAGAAAAACTTCGTGTACAATGATGTCAAGTTTTAGATCGATGACCGAATGTAACTTTTTTCACACGTCACCATGATTACAAATATGTTAAATAGGAATTTTGAAAAAAGTAATATATTGCTAATGGTATACAGATAGGATAGATTTACTATCTCAAGTTCCAAGAAGCACATGCTTTTTGTATTATTGTAGGATGGCTGTTGTCGAAGTTTTTAGTCTTGTTATGATGTAGCTTTTTTTTATTATATTCTGTCCAATTTCTGTTTTTAGTAAAAACATACTTTTTCAATTCCATTACAAAATTATTTTTACTAGAATTAACAAAGTATCATAATAATGTAATCCAAAACAATAGAATTTAAAATATCTCGAGTCCCAAAGACATGCTTTTGGTACTTATTGTAGGTGATTGTTGTCAAGTTTCTATAGATTTATACACCTGTAAAAGGCTTTTTTATAAATTCTGGCTAACATTTTAAATTTTTGGTTTTAAAAGGCAAAACACCATATTTTTAATGTCCATGTAAAATATGAACGTTATAGCCCCACCCGTTTGGTCAGAATTGACCCAAATATCCCGAAAATATTGCATTCAAAATCGGAAAAAATCGTAAAAGAACGATTTCTATGAGAAATATTTCTTCATTTGTCCCCAAAATCATAAAACATCTAAATCCAGTGATTTCAAACGTTCCCATAAAGTTTCATCAAGATCAACTTAACCGTTTGCCCGGTCGCGAGCCAAATATCACGAAAATATCCCATTAAAAATCGAAAAAAATCGTAAAAGTACGATATTCATGAGAAATATTTATTCGATTGTACCCAAAAACTCGGCGGATCTAAGTTCAGAGGTTTTTTAATGTCCCTTCCAATTTTCACCAAGATCGCATATGCCGTTTGCTCGGTAGAGAGCGAACAAACAGACAAAAAATAAAAAAAAAACACCCGAGCTATTTTTTATGTCAGTAAAATTGAAGTCTTCGCTTCGCTCATTTAACTAGGAAAACGCCAAAGTCGTTGATACACGAGTGAATGAGCCATGTGTTGAGTACCCGGGAACATCCCCTTTCCTCCCCTATGCCTAAGGCTGGATCTAGCCCAGTATGGGGAATGATACCGGATATTCAACACATGGCGCACTCACTCGTCTATCAACGACTTTGGCATTTCCCTAGTATAGTTGGCTAAGGCGCCCTTATACCCGGAATGTGGGAGACCTGGGTTAAATCCCCTTGTCGGATAAGATTTTGTAGTTTATAGATTGTATTTAAAAAAATATTAAACATGTTTTGAAATGCATATGATATAACGCAGTTTAGTCTACATCAACTGTGACAATACTATGGAAAACATAGCCAGTACAAAAAAAGTAATGATTGCAAGGTTTACTCAATCTCCCAGCGGAATTTGGGGGTACCTTGAACATGCAAATTTCGATACTCTTTGGTCACTGCATAACTGCACTACAAATATTTTTTCCACTGCCTCCATTGCAACCGAGTAACATCTATAAGAGGCAGTGATTTTTTCAAAAGCGAAACCATTGTCGTTAAAAGAATTCCTACACATGTTAGGCCTATTTTTCAGTTTATTATATCTTGTAGGTTTAAATCGAAATGGATTGTGCTCATTTTGTTAGCAGTTCTCAGTTACCTTGTCACGGATGTATGTTAAAAATTTCAGGTCAATCTATTTGGCCGTTCGGCCGTATGAGCCCGGACAGACCGACATTGGACACAGTCACGTGAAGGCCCGATCGAGTAGCGTTATATAGACTTCGTTTCGCTGCGCTCACTCGTCTAATTAAATTTTACCGATTTTCGCGTTCACATCAAGTTATAGAACTGTCTCATGTTTACAAAAAGATCAACACATCCTTACATTTATTCTGTCCCTCTGTCTACGCAGTATGTCGTTCCGCACCACCGAAGACTTCGATACAGTTATAATTTGTGTTTTTTTCTCACACATGTGCTTGGTTCAGTATGAGGCTCCTCTTGTTTTGTGTTACTCGCACCTACACAAGATCATTACATGATGAAAGATATATTTTTTGGTTTTTTTTCTTGCACATTTGTTTTAATTAGGTACATTTTTTGGTACTCGTTCCGTAAACACAGAGTACAATAAAAGAGAATAACTTTATATGGTATAATAAAATCACGTTCATAGACTTTATTACCTGTGTATTACAATTGTAAAATAAATGTAAATTGTTACATTTGAACAATGGGTACAAAACCTAAAGAGGGGCGATAATTATAAAACGTCCGAATGATTACCACTAAAAAAGTTGTTACCTGTCGCTACATAATGTGTATAAATGTAAACTAAATGAGAGGAAAACTTGCGAATTTTGAAACTTCAGTCGGCTTTCCGGTCAAGGGATTAATGCATTCCCGACTGAGACCTGGCAGCGGATCGGTGCGGATGCGTTCGAGCCCGGGACCTCTCGATTCAGAGTTTTGCTTGTGCCAACACTGTTGGTTAATGGGGGCCTAATCGATATTGGAACCAGTGACAACGTTAAAAGAATCGTGTGGGAGCCCCCAAAGCAGGCAACACTAAAACAAAAGAGTGAAATTGAAATATAAACTTTAAGCTCTGCTGAACAATAATCTGTGACATGAGCTTTCTCAACAAGCGCTGCTTACAAGTTAAGCTTGTAGCATCCAGTTAGTATGAGAAAACAGCGTAATTAAAGATGTCTGCAACACTTCAAGAATTTCCATAAATTTTATTCAAGTGCTAAAAACACCATAAAAAGTTATTTTCAATGAAATTATTCAAATGTTCTGTTGTTCTTAGGCGACTCGTTATTCGAGGTGTAATGGCAGGGATTGCACGATAACATTATACAAAGCTGCTCTAACAACTTACTAACAGTCTTCGTGAGCATCATGAAGTCGTCATAGGTAGGAAAGAAATCAGGATGTAACCAGACTTGAACCACCCCCACCCCTTGTCATAGGTAAGATATCAGGATGTATCTAGACTTAGAATTACCCCCCAACATCTCCCCAGTCATAGATTCAGATTCAGATTCAGATGTGCTTTTATTCTCAAATAAATACATGTTATATATTTATAATAAGCATTTGTTACATGTAACTTTGAGAAGCCCACAAAGTCTATGTAGACTTCAGGGTGGGCCCTTATCTCTAAAATGGAATGTTTCGGTAGCAAGCCAAGATGACGGGGTATGTAGGCCTACATGAGACATTAGTACATCCATTATAGGCAGCTAGACTACATTATAAAACATAAAATATAATATAAAAATATAAAATATGTATTCTTAACAAATATGTTGTAGGAACTTACACCATAATGATAAAGTTTACACTTATTATGTTTATAGTCCTATACTTTTGTAAAAGTAGACTGGAGAGTACACTGAATCTTCGGGTATTACAGGTACATAAATCAAAATAAAATAGGTAAGATATATTACATGGATGCACCCAGAATACTATGCGACAAGACGAGTGGTCAAACTATTCACTTCAGAAATATGGAAAATTAGTAACAAATTAATTGATTGGTGGAGAGATGGGCTATATTGATGAGATGTGTGGATGACGGTGAGCATGACATAGAGAAGTGTGGGATGAAACGACTTTAAGGGTAAAGCTGTCTGATTCAGCCACTGGCTGCCACCCCAGCGACGAAACGGGGCACCCACGTTGCATGTCGACTAATAGTGACGTCACATCTCATACGATATAAGATGTAGGTGTCAACCCACTATATTGCGGGAATTAGTGAAAAATTAATTTTGACCCCACCACCCACGAACCACTGTCTCATTAGTTGAACTTTCTTTGGGCAATTTAATAAGATAACGGTTTTAGATTTCCACAAATTTTGTGACTTTCTAACACAAAAAACCCTTATTGAACTTTATGTACTATAATTCAAACAGATGGTGGAGGTGCCGGTCCCAGTCATTCTACTATATTACTGTTATAAAGTACACGCACACGGGCACACACACATGCACACGCCATATGGTAGAACAATCACGGCAATACCGTCATGAGGTGTGGGTGTTAGGGGTGGGTTTCTCCCAAGCCCGGCCCACCCTGAGGAGCACCCATGACTGGCGCCTGGCGACCTCTCCTGGCTGACTTACACACTAGTGTTCTCCCAGTTGTCGGCGACAACCTGCGCTCAGCTGCTCTCTGGCCGTCGCACGTAAGTTAGCCCAGCTTCTACTTTGTCATTTACGAGAGTACATCGTTGTTTTACAGCAGATTCCAAAGGTGATGCCAGTCATATGTAATAACAATATCACATTTTGTACATAGCAAATAATTCTTAACTATACTAAATTTTCTTTTAATCTATTGTAAAATTACATAAAGTAAGACCTATTTAGATTATGACGAGGCAGGCATGCTCATTATACCATGTTTGTTTTAAATTTCTCAGACAATTTCCTGCGCACCTGTATAATATTTTACATAATTAATACTGAATTATCACAGCATTTTTTCTAAACTGATTCTAGTAAATAAATAAAATATACATATGCCATAAGTATTTCGTAACTGTCAAACAGGTCATAAAACACCAAAATAATAGGTCTACAATTTTTGACTGATTTACTATATATGTTGACTACCTGCTATAATAGGTGCGTATTTATCCATTATTAGCAATTACAAAGTTTTCCTCACTTGAAATGATTTATGGTTGCAAGCATAAGTCCCTCCCACCTCTTCACTTGCTTTTCTTCATCAAAGATTCATTTTTATTATAACATGAAATTAATATAAAAAATTTAACTGACCTACACCAAAGTTTGAATTCATAGATTGTAAGCTAATATATTATACAGGCGTTAACTTTACTACTGATTATTCAATGTTTATTCTCATTCCCAGCATTCAATTTATTCTGTAGATGGTTAATTTATTTTGGATGTTTAGGTTATATATTTTGTATTTACATATTCTGCGATACGATTTTATGTCATGAAAAAAAAATCATTTTCTTTCTTTTATCAATAAGTTAACACCTTATTTGTGGAAAAAACAACAAACGAGAAACGATATTTTCTGACTTTGTCTCACTCGCAGTCAATTGTTTAAGTTATGTCTTAAGTATATTATTATATTAAATATATAAAAAAAGTATATCAATTTATAGTCTCGCAGTATCTGATTTGATTGGAAGCAGATAAGGGTAGCATTATACTTATGCTTTGTATATGTAACGATCTAATGACATTTGAAAAGTATGATAACATATAAACTTTGGTACTTTTCAAAAATTAACACCATCTTACAGATAGCATAATTATTTTCCTTGGATTTTAGTACACACTAAAGTCACTCTTGTATTTTTAACTTGTAACCCTTCAGTACGGTACTATCAATTTATAATCTGACAAATATCAGCGTTTGTACCACAGTCTATACACAAACATTACCAAAGTTAGCTATAGCAGACACAGGAACAATGTGTAATTGTTAATGCTCTGTCCTTGTAAATCAGTTTTTATAACTGGATAATTTAGACGGTTTAACTATATAATTCGAAACAAGATGTGTGCGCATTTGATGGTACAATTCCACGAATTACATTCTAGATGCAGCATGTGTATGTTGTTGCACGCTCAAGCTATCACTTATGATAGCAACGTTAAGTTTTGAACATTGTCACGATTGTCACGGAATTATAGAGATAATACATATCACATAACCTGTACCAAAGTTTAATTCTAGCTCTAAAATGCAAATAAATTTACTAATAACCTACTTACTAAATAGTACATCACGATGTGAAAGAGTGCGATGAAAACTTTGCCTCGCTTTTAATGTAAATCTAGTTTGCGGAGTCTGGCTCGGGGTGTGTGCGAGTGCGGGCACGTCTGGCAGATAGGGCATGCACGATATGATTGGTGATTGCTCCTCAATCTATAGGCTACACTAACACTCGCACGTTTCCGTCACCAATCAGTTCATCGGCTAGATTCTAGGATGAGAAAACTGCATTCACTTCAAAACTATGAACAATAAGCAACATTTATGCCCTAGCATGATGATAACAATAATCTGCTAAATTAAACAAAAAAAAACTAGTGAAAAACCTGTCAAGAGAAACATACCATTCTTCAGTTGTCTGACTAGGTATTTTGGAGTTAGGTTCTCCAAAGGCGGTTTTAGAGGAATCAATACCTTGCATTCTCACCAACGACCGGAGAAAACATTGCCAACAAATATTCAGTCCGGATTGATTGCAGGTGGCGGATAGCGAACTCGAGACCTCCCTAATCAGTTACGCGCTTTTTCACGCTTAAGTTAAAGCCGTCTGTATTCTTACGCCCTATGACGCCGCCTTACGTCCACTTTTTACATCCAACTTCTTGAATTCTAGAATAAAAATAAGAATTAAATTCTTGCATAATATAGGTTATAAAATACAACAAACCATTCTTTTCATTAATTCATTTTTGTCCTAGAATTCAAGAACTAAAGGAGAATTTAATTCTTGCATAATATAATAAAATCTCTTTCTTTAATTTTTTGTCTAATAGAACAAGGAATTAATTAGCATGTATAAATACACATGCCTCATTTTCATTCATTCATTTTTTCGCTTGAATTCAAGAATTAAAAGAATGATTCAATTCTTTCATAAGATATAAAATACAACAATGCCTCCTTTTCATCATTAATTTTTTCCCTTGAATTCAAGAATTAAAGGAGAATCAAATTCTTGCATTGGTAATCAAATACATTAATTCCTACCTTTCAATCATTCGTTTTGTCCTTGAATTCAATAAAAAGAGAATTAAATTTTAGCATATGTTATAAAATACAACAATGCGTCCTTTGCATTCATTCTTTTTGTCCTTGAATTCAAAAATTTTGCATAGATTATAAAATACAACAATTCCTCCCTTTCATGCATTCTTTTTTGTCGTAGAATTCAAGAAGTTGTGTGGGAAAATATGACGTTCTATATAGAGTTAATCGAAATGAATTAAGTACCTAAACTTAACTAGGAAACGCTCAGTTGGACGCGTTGATAAGCGAGCACGTGCTATAGCTAGACCCACATTGCACATTTTTTTAAATTTTAAAATTTGCGACGTTCGCTGTCCACAGGGCCATGTTTCCAATATTATTTATTATTGCCAAGGTATTTGGATAAACCCGTGTGTAAACCTTTACTTTGTGGATAAAATCCACCGCCATCTAGAGGACCTTGACTCCTTGGGAAAACTATTTAAACTCTTTGTTGACAAATAATAGACTGCTTCCTCGAAAGTATTTTGATTACTTCTAGGTGGCAGTGCATTACAAACTTCGCGCGTCTTTTCGTTGCCATGGCAACGTTACTTTTGTTATAATGTAATTTCCATCTACACTACTTATCGGATCAAAATAAAATTAACATATTCGTGACCGGACGGACATTCTAAATGATTTGGCTATCTCAGATTTTGTCGTCGTTTAGTTTGAAAAAAAACTTTCGATGACCTTTAATGTCACTTTTTAACTTTTTGAACGATTTTGCCACTAAACTAATGGCATTCAATCGAGAACGAAGCTTGCGGATGGTCAAAATTTCAACTCGATCCGAGCCTCCGTTCGAACGTTATGGCGAGACATACAAAACAAACAAAAAAAAAAAAAAAACAGTGACTAATTTTTCCGGCAGAGTCAAATGGAAACGCTCGTTTCGCTCGCTTAATAATTATGGCAACCTAAACACTGCAAGGGTTAATGATGTTGAAATCAGATAGTACGACATTATTTTAATATTTCAAGCAAAAAAATAATTATCTAAATAAAACTTATTATTTAATAACAGATTGCTGGAAGGAAAGTTACAAAAATTTGACACGATACCTAATCACATAAATAAAAGGTGTATAGGCATATTCCTAAAAATACTGTACAGTAATAACTAAAATAGTCTAAACACCTAATTATTATTTTCCTTGCTATGTGATATTGTTGTACAGGATTCCGTTTTAACGTTGTTATGGTCACTATAATTAGTACAGCACAATAGCATTACATTATGATACTATTAATAGATTGTTGTTAGTTATGTGTAAAGTTATGTAAAAAATTGCACGTTTTTTTTATAAAACACTAATAAGAAATATAAATGTATGTATCCCAATGTCTCGCACATAAATGTATCATAAACAAAAAATATGAAGAAAAAAGAAAAACCGTTTTTTGTTTTTCTGAGAAGACACATTTGATTTATGCTCCCGAACTTATTTCTTGTTCATTTTTCTAAAATGTTAATTAGGGTATACAATCACCTTAGCATCTTCCTGGCACATAGAGCAATCAATCAACTCGTGCTTTGAACCTAGGTCCTAGGGGAACTCCCCGAGGCCTAGGGCCATTGACACCCAACTAACAGCGACTTGCCAGTCACGCTCGTCCATAATTAGCCGTGTGAGGTGAACTCTATTCATCGCAGATCTAAACACAAACAAGGACATACTTCAAGGGAGCAAATCTACCATGTACATCACTTTCCTCTCCGTATGTGCATGTGTCACTTTTCACGATAAAAACCGAACATGATTTACGATTTTCATGCGTTTCTTTTGGTTTGTTGACACTACCCTTCATCTAGGATGATACAGAATATTTTTGGTTTAATTATTGAATGAAGTATATGAGCATATTGTCAGCCAAGCAAGTACGTCATATAGTGAGAACCTATGAAAGCTCAAATGTTTCGTTGTTGTTTTGTGTATGTTTGGATGCTCTCTTTTAACAAACCTCTACTCCAATTGCCCTGGGTTCGATTCCCGCTTCAGGCAGAAGTTATAAAGCCTCTAACATGGATCAATCAATACTTGCTGGGCTGGGTACATGTAAACGGATACTTTGGATCCGTTCTAGTAACAAAACACATCTAAAATCGTCTTATGTGCCGAATTAGCCACATGCTACATGATTCTGTCGTTATTCATGGGTGAATCGTGCCCAGCGACTTGGTATTTTATATACCGATGGGCTTTTGGGGTTTCCTTGAGATGTAACAATGATATGTGTTTTGTTTCGTGACAATAAATTGAATAGGAAAATTATTATTATTATTTTTATTAATTCCAACATGAATATGATATACAGGACAATCACATTGCTGGAGGTAGAATTAAAGAATTGCCACATAACACAAAGTGTCTTGATGACATCGACACCGACAGGGTGCTCTGTCCACTTTAAATTAAAATCTCCCACTGAAAATCAATTATGTGATGTAGTGGATAGTCTCTAAAATAATAACTTTAAAAAGTCTTCGTCAACGTAAATGTGTGTTTCTAAACTCCACCGCTGTGTACTCGAATTGGTCCAAGAGTTGAGTGTAAGGAGTTGAGTGTAGTGCAGTGTAGTCTGAACACGTGTCGGAGTGCAGTAGGAGCATCGCACACGTGTCTTTACTTGTTCCAGAGTCCTGGCGACTCAAGCGTGAGCTCCCAAGGGAAATATCGGGATTGCCTATGTTCACCTACTGCGAGGACACTTAAGGAATTTCTACCAAGTTGAACTATCTTAAGTTACGGAATTCGGAAACATTTACTTTAATTGACTGATAAAAGGTTTTTGTGTAGCCCTTCAAGTAAGTTTCGTAGTTACTCAAGAAATTAACATAATACTGGTCAAGTAATACAGAAGCGAATTCTCGGCCACAATTAACATCATTAAGAATCAATCCAAGGGCATTTCTAGGAAAGGGGTAGTATTATATAACCGGTTGTATATTACTAGGAAGCTTCGCAAACGCATTTTTTAGTCGCGTTGATGGATGAGCTTTTTAATTATAAAATGTTAATATTAATTTAAAATAATAAAAACATATTAACACGGCCCATATAAAGCAATCATTAGGTCTGTTGGATCTTTGATTGCTTGTAACAAGGCTGTGAGTAAGGTAAACAATCTCCTGTGAAGTTTTCATACAAGGCTGTGAGAAAGATCTAAAATCTATATTTTCGTGCTATTTGGGCGGATTCTGACCAAACGGGTGGGGCTACAACGTTCATATTTCACATGGACATTAAGGTAAGGGTGATGTATTGACTTTTGAAAGAAAAAGTTGAAAAAGTTAGCCAGAATATATAGAAATAAAGGTTTTAATATTTAACACCTCAAAAAATCTCAAATTAAAACATTTATTTCTATAGATTTGGCTAATTTTTCAACTTTTTCTTTCAAATGTCAATACATCACCGTTACCTTAATGTGCATGTGAAATATGAACGTTGTAGCCCCACCCGTTTGGCCAGAATCGGTCCAAATGTCACGAAAATATCGCACTAAAAATCGAAAAAAATCGTAAAAGTACGATATTCATGAGAAATATTTCTTCGATTGTACCCAAAAACGTGGCAAGTCTAAGTTCAGAGAAAACGAAGGTCGTGTCAAATTTTCATCAAGATCGCATATGCCGTTTGCCCGGTAGAGAGCGAACAAACAGACGGAAAAAAAAAAAAAACACCCGAGCTAAATTTTTTGGGGGGTCGGTGAAATTGAAGTCTTCGCTTCGCTCATTCAATTATAAAATCACAATCTCGAAACATGAGAAAAAACTTCCTTAACAGATAAATTGATCGTAAATAGTACAAAATTAAAATTAAAAAATTGCGTTTTGTAAACCCTTGATGCAAGAGGCCAACAGATGCCCAACTCAATGAATGCAGAGGGACACGAATATGTAGAAAACCTCCCCTTCAGTTATTATGGTTGTATAGGTTGAGAGGATAGAAATATGTAAACGATTAATACGTCTCTTATGCGCAATAACATTCACTCAAAGGGCTCTACTAAAGTGTGTTGTCGTAGAGGTTAATAACCCATTCAATTAAAAGAATAATCTTAAACAGGAAAACTCTCTTAAAGGAACGGATTAAAAAGAGTGGCAGCCTTAGTTGAGTTTTAAAGCCAAGTGCTTCTGAATTAATGAAATGGAAAGAATCACCCCATAAGCCTTGACGATTCACACGTTTTAAAAATGGAGATCAGAATAACATTAGCTAATTACATATTTTCCTACCTTCTTCGGATATTTTACTTTTTTTCCCTCGGCCATCTTCCCGATTCAGGTGGTGAATTAGGAACAAGGGTAATAAGATAGGTAAGAGAGGATAATGATGATGATTTTAGTTGATTAACGTCTCTATTAATGTACAGGATACTAAAAATCAATGCCAATGCGGGATTCCAACCCACGTCCTCGTAGTGTCACACGCTTCGGCCCTAATCGTATAAGCTACCGTGGACGACAATAAGAAAGGATCATGGTTGTACTTATAGAAAGTCCAATATTATGTGTATTGGTGGAGGTGCCGGGTCCGAAAAACACATGCGTTTAAAGAAATATAATAATATTTTTGTCAAACTAGGTATATTTTTTGAAGATTGGACAATTATTGTGAAGGAATCTCCGAGGACTGTTCTAAGAGGACTCAATCCCTTGCATTCGCATTAACGACTGAGGAAACCTCGAAAAAAACCTTCAGTCATGATTTCCGGTCTCGGCGGGATTTGAACCCGGGGCCTCCCGAATCAGCGCGCTTTACGCCCGAGCCAACACTTTCGGTTGCGTTTAAAGAATGTATTTCTCTCGCCGAGTTGGCGATAATGCCATTCATTGTAAGTCATAGTGCCATCTGTAGCCTTTATATCATGTGCATGTAAATATGTGGGTGTATCGTAGTGTGTAGTGTTTGTGATCATGTAAAGTGAACGGAGAGGGAAGAAACGTATTTTAGTTTTGTATAGGGGTTGGTGCGGGTCCCGGGTCAGGAAAATCTAAACATTTGCTTTTATGTGTCACTTTAATGTTTACTAGGGTTGGTGGGTCCGCAATCAGGAAAATCTAAACATTTGCTTTTATTTACCAAGTCTAATTTTACTAGACTTGGTGGAGGTGCCGGGTCAGGAAAAATCGTTTTTACGGTATCACTATAATAATGTACTAGATTGTAGGTGCCGTCAGAAATCTGTTTTTGCGTGGATCAATTATGTTTATAGGAGTGAGGACGTTCTGGGTCAGGAAATCGTTGAGTTACGTGATCACTATAATTGACTAGGATTGGGAGTGCCGGTCAGAAAAATCGTATTTGCGGTATCACTATATGTTCTAGATTGGGGTTCGAGGTCAGGAAATCGTTATTACGTGTATCACTAAATATTACAGCTTGGTCGGGTGCCGGTCAGGAAAATCGTGTATTTACGTGTATCACTATAATGTTTACTAGGATTGGTGGAGGTGCCGGGTCAGAAAAATCGTGTATTTACGTGTATCACTATAATGTGTACTAGGATTGGTGGAGGTGCCGGGTCAGGAAAATCGTGTATTTACGTGTTTTACTATAATGTGTTGTAGTTGTAGCGGACAGATAGAATCCGGTGAAATATATCAAAGTGTAACTTGGTGTCCTCTGTGTGCAGGTTCTCACCAGCCCGCCTCCGTGATGGTTCAACTCTGCTGGGGCTTCCAGTGCTGCACTCTACTGTTAATTAGCGGATTCGTCATATGCGGGTCCTCGAAACTAGTAGTCAGAGACAAGGATGCTTGGGAAAAACCAGGCTGCCATAAAGTTGGTAAGATAATACACCTCATACGTACCAACAACATAATAAGAAAAGCGATGTGAATGTTTTGCATTTGTAACAGTTTGTCCCACACTTTTATTTGTCCTGTGCCTATGTTTTGTTTCAGGTCACACTCGCAAGATCAGCATCCCCGATTGTGTCGAGTTCCCTATCACTACCAACGCTTGCCGGGGATTCTGTGAGTCCTGGGCAGTTCCATCGGCTTTAGATACCCTCAAGGTTAACCCCCATCAAGCCATTACATCCGTGGGACAGTGTTGCAACATCATGGACACAGAGGATGTAAGAGTATTTTTAAGTTCGTGCGAGAGATTGATTGGTTGGATTGATTGATTTATCGATTTAGGTATTTTGGGGTAAAGGCCACGGTGAAAAGAGGAGCATAAAAACCGTGGCTTATTTTTGAAAATGGTTTATCTTTATTTTATTGAGAGTTATCCAGTGAATTCTGACACTTCTATCAGCATTTCTTGTTATTTATAAACAAGAAAATTTAATTTTATCTCTCACTGAATGAATGTTATTTTGTGATATTTAATTACATAAATGTCAGTTATGTTAATTTATTATTTTATGTTAAATCCTGATTTACATGTTAGATATATGGGCATAGGTTGGATGGAGCCTTAATCCCGTGCCTAGAAAATAAATATCCTTATCACTTATTATTTTTCTGTCTCTTTAGACCCTAACTAGGATAGAATAAACACTTAGCAGTAACACACATTTAGTTGAATAGATAGTATGTTTAACTATTTCAAAGTTAATTAACTAACGATCGTAAATACAATCAACAAATTACAAAGTTAATTGTGTAGAAAACGTTTTGTGGTATTATTTCGTATAATTTCAAAAGTTTTGAATGTTAGCTAGTGGTCATGTTCAAGTTATTGGAATATGATTGTATCACGAAAACCGTACACTTGAAGAGTTTATTTGCTGTGTTGTGCTTTGCCTTGCGCTAGGACTGAAATGAACACTCCAAAGTTTGTTGCAACTTCAACGAAAAGTTGGACCGTGTTTTGGGCTATGATTCTGTGAAAGAGAGGGTGGAGGGAGAGATTGATTAACCGATTTTGATTGATTGATTGATGGACGTCTCTATCACGTCGAGGTTAGTGAGGCAGAAAGAGAGATGGCTTCCTTACAGGAAAAGAGAATTTTAATATTTAAACTCTTATAATTAATATTATAAATTTGAATCTGTGAAAATCCCTTTTCTTGATATCGATGTTCGTCGCTATTTGAAATTTGAACTAAAATGCGTCTTGTGTGAGTGTTTCCAACTAAAGTAAAACTACAACGTATTCACATTACAATTTCTCTAAGAGGTGCGCGTGGGTTTGCTTTCAGGTGGAGGTGCGAGTCATGTGTCTGGAGGGGACCCGAGACCTGATATTTAAGTCTGCCAAGAGCTGCTCTTGCTACCATTGCAAGAAAGATTAGCAAGGGGGGGGGAGCCCCCTAATCTGATCATGACTTTAATATACCTACATAGATTGGTGCGTGGCATTATAATGACATTAGCTTCGTTTAATACTTTGCTTGTATAACATATTTCATTAAGCATTTCGCCTAAAATTGTTTTGTTTACCTCTTCTAAGGACAGAAGATAGTCTAAAACTGACTGCTTATCCAAGTTACTTTTGCAAGTGCTTGCATAATGATGATGACCTAATTATGATTGATATTTTATGTAAGTTCTGATATAATCATACCGGTTGTATCACACAATGTTGATTTCTACCCCGCACAATGCACAATTCTCTAAAGTTTAACTCGTGTTTTGATATTCCAAACTTCCATGTGAAAAAAAAAACATTAATAATAAATAAACCCAATAATGAATATTATTTTGTAATTCTTTTATTTGTGAAATCGCAGTAGTTGTAATTGATTGAGAACGTGAGCTTGATGAGGTATGATCAAAGTTCAGATTTTCTTTATATTCTAGAAGTAAATTGCTTTAGCACTCACACTTTTGTGCGGGCTAGATTCACAGCCCATCTTTGACACCAACAAGGTGATCAACATCGTAGCATTAACTGTTTAAACATAATATCACAACTTATACAGTTATTATTAGTATGGTAATATGTAATGATATTTATTTCCTAAAATCCATAACAAACAACTAATTATTGTAAACGCTTTGAAGAAAAATATATTCATAGCCACAAATCAAATTTGACTAAATATGCACTAAGAGCATTATTACAAAATCTATCAACAAAAGTTATCTGAAAAATTATATATTTGTGAAATAAAAGATTATAACTTGTAAATAAATTATGCTATACGCAGTTTGTTGTCTACTGACTTACACAAACACCTGTCTCTCACCCTTAACTTTCAGACAGAAATCCCATCCCAGTGATCCGAAAACCATTTTCAATGTTGAGACGTAAATTAAGAAACTTGAAGAATGACATCTTAGATGTGTCTATACTCTATGCGTCGGCAGAAATCACGGCGATGTATGTATGATATAAAAATTAACACAAGTGTGTTTAGATGCAAAACAAACAATTAACATCATTTTGTTGTACACTGCCAAGGGCCCAAGCGTCATATAAAGCTCAAAGCTCACGCATATATGTTCAAGAATCACACTCACAGTTTAATAATTATTTGTTACGTAAACAACATCGATTTATACAGCTGTACGTCAGTGCAAACATAGTAGGTAAACTATACTCAAAAGTATTGTGTCGAGTTATACCTATACCATAACTGAATCAACAGTCCTAACACGCATGGGTTTTACCAATTAAAACGAAAGCCCATCAGAAACATCTACAACGCCACGTTTTGGGAAAACCAGGGTGAGGTTCCCACATCAATAACTAGTGACTAGTCGCCTTGCCAACAAGTTCTATCTACTTTAAGTAGTGTTTCCAAGTATAATTTACGTGTCATCAACATTTAGCCGTGGACTGGGTGAGGGGATGGATTTGAGGTAGGCCTACTAGTTTTGGTTTGAAGCGGCGTGCATAGTCCTCTCTCTTCTTTCTTTCTTTCTTTCTTTCTTTCTTTCTTTCCTTTCTTTTTTTAACATCTATCCTAATTCAGTTGAAAAAACTGATTTACAAAGGAGGGCAACTAAATAAATCTAATTACTTAAATGGAGACACAACGATGAACTAAGTTAAGTAAAGAATTGAAATAGTAATATTACAACAATGTATTAATAACGCAATGATTTGGGTAAAAAAATAAAAAAAGATATTAAATGAAATTAATTTATGAACCAAATATAAAAAAGAGAAGGAAAAAAAGAAAAGAGAAAAAGAAGGAAAAAAACATCAAAAACGAAAAATGAAAAGAAAAAAATGATTTATTACACGATCTCAATTAAACGAATAGAAATCTTTGCATATAAAACTAACCTCTGCTTGAGAAAGAATTAGTTAGTGTGACACGAAAATTCGGAATTGTTGTGTAGCAAAAAGTGATCTTAGTTAATTGTTTTAAGGGAGGACGTTCCTGAAAATACTAGATTCTATAGTTTTTATACCACTGACTTGGGACTTTCAGGGGTTGTTAAGAATGAAAAAAGAAATTGAGGTATAGGTATTTTTTGTTTTGGGTGGTTTTTTTTACCAAAATTTCAAGCCAGAAAGCATGGAAATACACGCGATTCTAAGTAAGCAAATATTGACTATAGATTTAGAGATAGAAGTTTTTAATGTTCAGGTAGCTCCATTGCACAACCTAGGTGATTGTTTTTTTGTTTTTTTGTTTCATTTGTGTTTTATTGAACATGAAGTGTTGACATTTTAATAATCAAATTAACATATGACACACATAATTTTCTACAAGGAGTAAATCACAACTGATGCAAAAAACGATCACCTAGGTTGTAAGCCTAAGTACCATGAGCTCTCAAAAAAAAATCAGCCTATTCGGACCAATAGTATAGGGATAATGTGCTTACTCAATAAGCAATGCGTGGTTTAAAAAGAGCGGAGATAATGAACAATGAACGAAATTACAATAACATATTAATGTACTATTTATATTTATCTAATCAATAAAAATAAATATATTTAATAAAAAAATGATATAAAATATAATATATTACATATTATAACATAATATATAAAAAAATATGTCAAACCATAAATAAAAAATAAATACATGGATATAATTTTACTTATAATACATATATATAAATATATACTATAAAAATCTACCAAACAAAAAAAAGTTTTTTTTTAGTTTTTAACTTATTAGAATTTTTTAAGCATAAAACACACTTTTTGTTTTTTGTAACTATTTCATTTATTCACACCGTTTTTTTCAAGACGTCCCCTCTCAAGTGTGTATTTTTTGTTCTATTTCGTTCCGGGTCAATAGCTTTCCGTTATCACCTGTCATACATTGTCATTTAAAAAATAATAATAATAAAAAAACAGTACATTGTTCGCCATCTCCAGCTGGGACTCTGCGCCAGACCCTCTCTGGTATGCACTAGCTCCGACATACAAAATAAGTAAAATCCAGCTGAGCTTTGCACGCCCACAAGTGAAGAGATTTAAAAGATTTACCAACCCATTTTTAATTTCTAACTTTTATTTGTCATGATTGTGAGAAACCGCCCAGGGTACCACTGTATGCCTCACTTCAAGGTACATAACTAGATATATTGGAGTAAGACAACTATGCATTCGCATTAATTTACTAATAATTTTTGTAGGAAGCCTGCCCAGGGTGCAATTCATGCCCCTCTTCAGGTGTCTAACTAGGTATGTTGCGGATAGGACAATTGTGACGGGATGTCCGAGGGCTGTTAAAGAGGATTCAATCCCTTGCATTCGCATTAACGACTTAGGAAAACCTCGGGAAAAAACTTAGTCAGGATTGCAGGTCTCGACGGGATTTGAACCCGGGACCTCCCGAATCAGAGTCTCGCACTATGCGCTTGAGCTACATTTATTGGTCCAATGTGTCATTCTTAATTTGTGCACTATATATTTGTCGAATCATTTCCCCTATGACTAACCCTTAACTTAATTTTGTTCTGTGTAAACGGAACATATTGTTTTAACCAAAATCAGGGTGAAATTAATGCAAAAGAAACTTAATTGAAATATAAAATTCTAAAAAAAGTCAAGCTTGGCCTAACCATGTTTTTTATGTTTGTAAATTTGCAACTATTCATAAAGTAGATGGATATTATACTTTTGCTAGCTTGCGGTCAACTTTCCTTGATGCTCACACAATATTGATTGCGTTTTTCTCATCTCAAAAAGTTAATCTTTCTGTTGAAAACATTTGAATCCACCCTTCCATTTCCTTAATGAACCCTTCATTCAGACCATGTGTTCACAATAATATGCTAATTAACCTTGTTAGCGCACACGCAATCCCAAATCGCAAATGTAAGTAACCTTTCAAAAAAATGCTTTTCGTAAAAACAGTTTGTTCGGATACCGCGTGGCGTCTGTTGACTATAAAACACTGTGACTTGACAGAAGCGTTCATGGACCGAGATGGGGGTGTTGAACGTGGGGAGGGGGGGGGGGGGGTTGGGTTGGGTTGGGGAGAAGCGTCATTGACAAGCAAGGATGTAGCGGTCACCGACTCAAACTCAACCAGCAGTATATAAAATACTTTTATGCCAATAACAAAACCCAAAATTATGTTTTCTCACATTATTTCAGAAATTTCAGACTTTGTTTTTCACCAGCATCCTTAAAAATCGTAGGAATACGGCCCAGAGACAACTTTTCCCACTTAAACCTATTAGGAATGTATTATAGTGGGTATATTTAGTAATAAGGAAAACATTATTAAAGAGCAAAAATCACTTTTCTGACAATATGTATTTCAGTCTGACAGTGCTCCACGTCTCCGACGATAAAAACCGAACATGACCTATTATTTCTATCCGTTTTTTGTTGTTGATATTGCCCTTAAGGGCACCCCGGCGTATGTGGCTATTAGCCATGTTAAATTAATCAACTTTGATGGACCTTTTTTCAAGAATGGCTATAGCTAGTGAATCAATTTTTTTGGAGGTAACTGATACAACCTTCCTATGCAAATTGAATGTAAAACATTTTGAGTTTTTAAATATAATGGACCCCAAAAAATTCATGTAATGGTAACATAAATTTATCCACATTTTTACTTGCTTCATAATTAATATGAATTATTGGGGGGGGGGGGGGGGGGATTTGAAATATGGCTCATTCAAATGCTGTTCTATACCTGTGCCAACATGCCCTGAAATTTTTATTTGAGAAAAGGTTCATTGAATAGAGAAAACATAAGTTCTGATATAATTGCAGTTTAAGTTTTGGTTTGTAAATAAAGTCAATGTGGTGGGTCTAGGCCTGGAGACGGGAATTTTCATAAAATGTTTTTTATTAAAAATTTCCGGAAAAATTTTCAAATCGTTAAGAACATTGCTTGAAAATTTATAAAATTGTTTATTCTTTGTTTTGTTAAAGGCAAAAAAGGCTGCTAAAGGCTAGTATGGCAAAAAATAATTTTAACATGCCTACCCCTACCCATAACATTAGTTTCTTTCTACAAATTAGATAGCACCTATATTCGCAAATAAAAATACTTTTATAAATAAGTACTGGTTCGATTTTAAAACTTATTACACCCACATAATCTTGAAACTTCAAGGAACTCACTCAAGCATTCAAATGAAAAAGTCAGATTTAGCCATATTATCAGATACGGGTGCCCGTAAGAAAGATGATACAGAATATGTTTGGTGACCCTAGGGGTCAGGGGAGGGTCTAGTCACATCCAAAATTAGAAAGGTCTATACACCCGGCACCTCCACCAATAAGGGGAACTGAATGCTCTGCCAAACATAGTACGTATAATAATACTAAAGATCCGCTCCCTATATTGGGTACTTCCACTCTATGCTTGTATATAACACAGTCAAGATCGGCTGTGGTGGGCATCGAACCGGCGACCTTACCATTTAGAATATCGACAATGTCTAACTTCATACGTAACACTCTTAAAAACCCTCGAAATACACTTTATATTTACTAGAAATGACGATGATAGTCTACACAGCAATAGCCCAATCAATAATGCAGTTTGGTTAGTTGGGGGGGGGGGGGGCTGCAAACAGTACAAAAACTATGAATTGTTAATTTAAATAACCATTTTAAAAAACCCCACCAATCCTCTGTTGAACTCGTAGCCCATGTGAATAACAAACTTGATTTCGGAGATTTGAATTTATTTAACCCAAAACAAATTTATATTAAAATTGAGCTATTTCATTTGCATCATTACTTTAATTAATAGCTATAAATATATATGATATTCTCCTTCTCAAAACACTGAGTAGATATATTTGTGTGTTTTTGGTATTAAAAATGTGTAAAAAATGTGTATGGAAGTATTCACAATAATTTGTGTGTACATTACATTATTAGGTACATTATACACATAGGATTTGTTTCCCTTGTTGGCTTACCAGTACTTGTTATTTTACTTGTAGCACATGATGATTTTTTTCACACCATAATATCATATTATCGATGGTGTATGATATGTATATAGATATAATGAAAATATGAAAAATGTATTGATTGAAGTACTATTTACTCTACGCCAGGAGCTGTGTGTGATATGTAGCGAACACGTCTTGATTCTTCAAGTAATAATCTGCTAACCATTCCATACCCGACCACGTCCCCGTAGACCAGATAACACTTAGCATGATGAGTCAACACGAAATGCACGAATGTTTTTCTCTAATCAAAGTGGATTTTACTTCAGAAAATAAACCAGACATCCACATTTAAAGCTGCATCCAACCGTGCGAGCTTCGTCAGTTGGGAGTTATACTTGATTAATCTTGGAAACGGATCTGAATCTAACCACCTACGCGATTTAATAATTAAAAAGCTTTTACTTATACTTAATTAATTGGCATTTCAGATAGTGGCGAGATCCCGTTGTTAGTAGTCAGCATGTTGTCTAGTAGAGTCGCAATGCAAGTGTTAACGATAGTGGTAGCCATCAATCCTAGACTGGCCATAGGCAATCTCGACTGAATGCTCATTCAAGCGATACTCAGTCAAACGGTGATCATTTTAATTCAGGACATGTAACTGCTTTTCCTGTCATAAGGTTCAATTGAGAAATCAAAATATAATTCAGAAACATTTAAAAATGGAGTAAGCAAATCAATGCTAATAAATATTAAAATTAGATGTTTTCTTATGTTGACGGTGTAAATGTATTTATTTGAGGATTTTATCATGCATGTTATGGGATCTATCATGGAATTTTAAATAAACAAATCGAATTTTCTACTTACTTAATAGAAGACAAAGCTATCGCCGCGATTCGGTCCTGATGTAAGATACCTCCCCAAGTCTCACATGTTGTAGAGAAGCAATTGGTTGTGTTCGCGTCATACGGTATAGATCCGACGCTTGAAGTGATAGGGTCTAGGCCTATAGCACAGATAATATAATTATTACACTGACGTGGACCTTCCTCCAATATGTTATGTGGTTATAAGCTTAGTTGCATGGTGACTACTTAGTTGCAGATAGTCACTTACTTGTTTTGACATGACATTGAACATTGCACACTGCAGCGTTGCAACTTTCAACAAAGTGAGTTAACATTATACATTTCCACTAATTACCAGCGTTAAACATCAGCAATAAATTATACCATAGAGAGTACAATGAACAAGACTTGTTTCAAGTTCGCTGTGAAATTCTCTATAGCTAGACCATAAGAGTGTTATCGCGCGACTCGCAATGACCAAACAAAGGAACCAATAATAGTGGTAACTGGAAATACTTCAAGAAGGATTTTTTTTTTAAATGAATAATTTTAACGTATCCTACCTTAAAGATGTATCATCATGCCATGAAGACATACATGCTATGCCGTCATGGGTAGAATCAAAATACTTTTTTTTTTACAGTCTTTGAGACTAAATTAATTTTTTAATTGAGGTCACTTTATACTTTGTGCTGTAAATTTTTCAAATAATGACATCAAACACCAAACAGTCTTGACCTCTAAACTAAATAACAGATTTTACTTTTTTAATGGCTTCAACCCGGAATTGGTTCCAGAATTGAGTCTTCACTCAAGGAAGTTTTTAGTCAGTAAATACACACACATAACAAAAACTTGTAGAAATACAGCCAAACCTTACACACTCAAAAGAAATTAGATCTAAAAAAAGGGCCAAGCTCATCTACCCTTCCACATTTGCGCATTCTTAATTCATAAACGTACAGTGTCCCATAACAGCATCCTCGAAAAGCTTGGCAAAATAGAATTTGCGATTTTAATTAACGTAATAGTTCAACCAAGTTCTTTTTTCTAATTAATTTAAACGTAATAACATGCAAATTTTATTTTGCCAAGCTTTTCGAGGATGCTGTTATGGGACACTGTACGTTTATGAATTAAGAATGCGCAAATGTGGAAGGGTAGATGAGCTTGGCCCTTTTTTTAGATCTCATTTCTTTTGAGTGTGTAAGGTTTGGCTGTATTTCTACAAGTTTTGGTTATGTGTGTGATCTCATTACTTTTTCAAGTTCCATTGCAAAATTATTTGTTAAAATATAATAATTTTATCAAAGTTAATTTAATTTCTATGGTATTAGCAATAACAATAGGATGTAAAATATCTAGACCCGGATTCATGTACATCCTGGGTATAGGTGGTATAACCATGGTATAACGACGGTATAAGGACTGGTTAAGTCTAGGCAACTCACGGCCAATTAAAACTTTCCCATGCAACAACAAACGCACAACTAATGTTATTTGACACCTATTTCACTGCATCCACAGCCATGTAAATCATCAGATAATCAAATGAATATTGAAAATTTTCACCATCTTTTGTTTTACATTTTCATTAAAAGTGACAGGAGATTGCGTGAGTTTATTAAAAGAAAAGGAAAGGCTTATTATTGCCGTAAATTTAGGAATAGCCTAGGACTATCACACCATTGTTTATCTGCATTAGGCTTTTGGTAATCAAAACTAGTTATTTGTACGGGATGTGTGTCAGAACAAGGTTGTGCTGGCCTCGGGTTGGCTAAGAATGGCCTAGGGCTTGTCAAACATGTAGTGTAAGTATTTATTTATCTAGTCCTATAGCCTTATGGAACTTTAGACCTACACTGTTGTATTATAAATAATTTTCTACATCTGGGTCTAGGCCAGGGACGGTTTCTGATTTGTTTTATGAGAGTATAATGACACCTTTTCTCGTTCCACACAAAGAAGAAAAATTTAAAATGTCCGCCATTTGTTTACGTATCGCACTTTCCCGTCTAACTCTGCTTATACCGTCAACAAGTGTCAAGTAACTATAGTTACTTGTTGATTGTATGCCTAGTGTTTAAGGCTTATTTTAAAACCTTTATTTGGAAGCCTTCCAACAAACTTTTTCAACTTTTTTTTTCAAAAGAGACTATATTACTATAACCTTAATGTCCATGTAAAATATGAACATTGTAGCCCCACCCGTCTGGTCAGAATCGCGGGCCGATTGAAACTGACGAATTAGATGTTAGTAGTAGTAGTAGTAGTAGTAGTAGTAGTAGTAGTAGTAGTAGTAGTAGTAGTAGTAGTAGTAGTAGTAGTAGTAGTAGTAGTAGTAGTAGTAGTTAGTAGTAGTAGTAGTAGTAGTAGTAGTAGTAGTAGAATAGTAGCAGTAGACAGTGTTAGCAGTAGCTAAAGTATTAAAGTGATTTTGAGTATGTATTCAAGCTCATAGTTTATTCAGT
Organism: Sweltsa coloradensis; assembly: GCA_024449915.1. Classification (NCBI taxonomy): domain Eukaryota; kingdom Metazoa; phylum Arthropoda; class Insecta; order Plecoptera; family Chloroperlidae; genus Sweltsa; species Sweltsa coloradensis. The sequence goes on from JAMZAV010000021.1 coordinate 569,020, forward strand.
AAGAAGTGTAATGAGTGTACCCCATAGTAAGTATATTTGGCATGTGTTGTCAGGTACCTAAATACCTCGATTGTGATAGTTTTCAAGCTTACATCATTTACATGACGGCTGGGTAACACCTCGAATCACCCAACTCTGCTTGGTGTTATAAGGTGCTTGAGTGTGTAGCGCACCGCGGCTTGGCTGCGGCGCCCTAACGGGCACCTAGATACGTTTGGTGTAGACCCTGTTGCTAAAGCTACAAACAATTAATCACTTATGAAAGATTCGAACCCACGTACCTCGACAGACTGAGCACTCATTGCCAGACACCACACAAGCAGTACTGTATACGACCGGACAGTACTGTGGGAGACCTGCGCTCTTATCGATTTAGAACAATTTGTATAACAATTTTGAAACGCAAGTCTTAGTTTGGTCAGCCCTAGTCTTGTTCAAATAGAACAACGATCAGTTATCACGGTTTCCATTAGTTGCAAAGTAAAGAAACCCACGCAATGTTAATTGCAAGAATATAAATGATTCAAGACAAAATATTGAGTTATGACAGTGGGGTGTCTTCACCCTGCACTTGGAGGGGAGGGTAGGTAGGTGTAACAGCTAGTCATTATCACCTGACGACGAAATAATAGCTATCTATCTCTGTTCTTCGTATACCCTTGCATTCACTCAGAATTACAAACAAGCTACAACACACAAATTGATAATTGTAACCCGAAAACCATTTATCTGTGGAACACGAACATTTTCGTGTCGTTCGTTAACAACACCATTATAACCCTATTACTATCATCATTAACCTAAGTAAAAGGGAATATGTTTTCTGTAATAACGTTTGACGCACGTTTTTTGTCGGAAGGCACAAGTAAGTTATGTAACGGTAGACGAAAAAAAATTCTACGAAAGTTATGGAGGAATTCAATTTCTGCTTAGATGAAGTTGTTAAAAAAAATATTTTCGCTTATTCGCTGTTTCTGGTCTTTTAATACAATGGCTAATAATGAGTATTTCTCCCCCCAGCTCGCCATACAACAACTATGTTTGTGCCTTTGTATAGGCCCACGACTCCTCCCAAGACATTATAGTTGTACCTTTACCATGTCCTTTCCTGAATTACCATACGCTAACCCTCTCTTCGGTCTTCCTTCTACCGTGAAACGTTACAAAATATCGCTCACTCCACGAAAGCTGCAATATCAATTACTGTTTTACTAGCATTTAACTTTTATGGGCAGGTATGAAGCTACATTTTATCATTCGTCATATGGCTGGCCCGTAACTTGATTATATTCGCTTCCACGAACCCTTGCCGCACTGTATGCTGGCTAATGATTGTAGCTCCACTCACTGCCAGCACCCTTGACTATAGACTATTATGAATGAATACAAAATTATCACCAATTAAAGTCTCAAATTAAACTTTGAATTGGTGATAATTTTGTATTCATTCATTTTTATGTCAAACGGTTTACATACAAGTGTTTTGCGAATTTTTTACTCATTGTACTATAATATAATATAATTATACATAGATAATTTGGATACGTGGAAGTGGACATGAACTCTGATCCCGCGTAATGGATAGGTACATTTAAGCTTAGTGTTATGTCTAGTGGCATAAGTGTGGCTATAATCGTGTCTTTATTGTTTTTAATGACAAAGACGTTAATCAACATACAACATTTTTTAAATTTATCGTGGGGCACCTGCCCAGGGTGCAATACAAGTCACTCTTATGGTGTCTTACTAAGTACATTTCAATTTGAACAGTTGTAAAGGAATGTCCAAGGGCTGTTTTATGAGGATTTATTTAGAGGTGTGCGGGTACCCTAAATGTTGGGTTGGGTCGTGTGTTTAAAAAGGTACCCAATTTTCGTCTAACAAAAATATTGTTTGGCTGGGATGGTAGAGGTGCCGGTCCAGATTGTTTTTTATTTATAGCATTCAGTAAAATAACAGAAAATTGAAAATAAATTGGGCGAATATCATAATGATTTAATCCCTTGCATTCGCATCAACGACAGAGAAAAACCTCAGAAAAAAAAAACTTTAGTCTTGATTGCCGGTCTCGACAGGATTCGAACCGGGGTCCCCCCACTTTCCATCATGCCACTGCATATTACAGTGTGCAGTCTATTTAGCTCGAAAGCGTAGCACACGTACACGAATAATAACAATTAACCGCGGCGCCAATAACTCTATTTTCTATGTGGTCACTCGAATATATAATAGAGAACTCGTTTAGCATGTGGGCGGTGGATGAGTCGCGGTTTTCAGGTTAACCAGTGATTATCACATTAACAGCCGTCAGTGTCAGTGTCAGGCTCGCATAGTTAAATGCTGCGCCACAGACCTAAAAACATGGTTATAGAGCTGAACGATAGTCACGGAAAACATGTTCATAGAAATCACACTAATTTTATATGCAATTATTTTAATTTTCGTGTATTCGGAAAAATAACTGTGAAAAAAATCAAGTTTGAGGTTTCATTACACAACTTTGCATCGATCTGTTTGAAGAAAACTTTAAATGTTTTTTCTATAGTATTCCCAGGTACATTACATCTCAAATTTGGAAACGGGCAAAGGAATAAATTCAAAATGAGCTCTTTTTATACAATTTGTACATTCGTTTTTATGAAGCTATTTTTTAGTAAAAATATTAAAACACAAAAAATAGTGTTATTTAAAATTTAATATTGCGTTTATATAATATTTTGTATTAAATTTGTTATGCTTTACGTAGTCTTCATCGCATTGGGTACTATTTCCCATGCGAGGTTATACCCATACCGAGCGTTAGCTCATAAAGGTTGACTCTTGGAGGTACACATTTTGGGGAACACTCGTATTGCCCAGTTATAGGCTGGTTGATAAGATAGGGGTTTAGTTAGGGAGCTGGTCTTTGTCGCCGGAAGTGTTTAGTATTTAGGGGTGGGAATGGGAAGACACAAAGATTATATTTTATTCTGACACTAATGGTTGAATTTAAAAGCCAGGGGATGGGGTCGGAGCACTGCGCGAGGCATTTAAATTTTTAATATATTTAATTAATTAATTAATTTATTTTTATTTATTTACACAATCTTGGTCCCTGATTATGAGGCGAGTTGGTTCGCCTCTGGACCAGTCTCTTCTTAGGAGGTGGAGAGAAGTCTCGACGTCTTGTAAATATATTTGGGCGCTTCATTGTGGCGAAGAGGCAGACGTGTCGTTTGGCTTGTGGGGCGTGCGGGGGCAGCGAAATCGAAGAAAAAACTGTTACATAAGGCTGTTCGCTGAAGGGTACATCAGTTCTACCCGGTGTGACCCTCTTTAGGTCTTGTTATGTGATTGAGTGTTATGGTAATTGTGAAAGGAATGTCAGAGGGCTGTTTTAAGCTGATTCTATCCCAACATTCCCTAATTGGTTTTCGGGACATTCCAACTTTTCGTATTATCTCTAAAGTCATCTTGTTATGGAAATTTTCCAAAATTTCGAAACTCATGCAAGGTGTATGCCTATACCCTACTATAACAAACATTGTCCTACGGAGGGGTGAGGGATGGGCGAAGATGAGTCGGGAAAGGGGATTCCCCTCCCTTCTCCTCTTGACTGAAGTGAAGTCCAGCTCCACAGCTGTCCGAGGCAGCCTGTGAACGCAACTAGTCTCTACCTCCACTTCATGCAACAAGTGGCCCATGGAACTAGTGGATTCGTTTGATCAATTAAGGCGTGGAGTAATGACTAATTTTTTTTATGCAATGACTCTCTATTGCAGTCGAGAAAACGTGTAGTCATCAAAAAGAAGGGAATGATGATCAATGTATAATCCGGGGTTCGAACCCACGACCTTAACGTTCTATAGTGCGCATCAACGGTATATTTGCCACCGTGGGCCATTGACCTTCTTTTAGAGATATCAAGTTACTATGCCAAGTACTAATGGAGGAGTGATCACATGTTACTTCCCTTAATGCGTCGAATTGTGGCGTACACCGAACGAGTAACGCCGGTCGATGATATACCCCTAGACTGCTCGTTGTGATAAGGGGTGCCGTCGAATACCGCTACACTTGTAAGGGATTCCACGAAGCTTCGGCGGAATTAACGATTGATAAGATACGTTTATTTTAAGAATGTTTGTGATAACAAGGCCGCTTCGCGAACGCTTTTTCCAGTCGCGTTGAAGGATGAGCTTTTTTGAATATTTCTGTCCAATGATTACGTTTTTAAGTGGAATCTCATTACTTCTACAAGTTCCATTAAATCGTGGAGAAAAACGTAAAAGTACGATTTCTATGAGAAATATTTCTTCAAAATTAATGTCTATTAAATCATTACATAAATAATTTCAGCGATTTTAAACGTTACCATAAAGTTTCGTCAAGATCGGGGTAGCCGTTTGCACGGTCGTGGGCCAAATATCACGATAATATCTCATTAAAAATCGAAAAAATCTTAAAGGAAGATAATCATAAGAAATATTTGCTCGATTGTACCCAAAAACGCGGTAAGTCTAAGTTCAGAGATTTAGATGAACCCTTCAAACTTTCATCAAGATCGCATATGCCGTTTGCCCGGTAAAGCGCGAACAGACAAAAATACAAAAGAAAAAAAAAACACCTGAGGTAATTTTTTTTGGGGGGTCAGTGAAATAAAAATCTTCGCTTCGCTCATCCAATCAATACCTATGCTCTCGAGCTTAAAGGTTGTGTGCGTGTATCGTAGTTTATACGGTTGTTGATTCCTTTGCCTGCATAAAACACACGATTCGCAATGATATCTCGTCACCACCAAGAAATACAATCTGCTTGAACATTTCTCTATATGATACCCGGCACCTCCACCAAAAATAACAGTCCGGAATACTTAAAGGGGTATTCACCCGATAAACATAAAAAATATATTTCGTTCAGACTAACTAGTAATTAATTTAGAAATTATAACAGGAAAATTATTGGGTCCACCATGTCCCGAAACAAAATTGTCAAACTTGGTAATTTTCGTGCTAAGCCCCATAAGCAAAAATCTCCCATAAGAAATAACATGGGGACGATCTTTATGCCCCGTGACCTTGGAGGATTTTAATCCAAAAAAATATTGGCCATTGTTGACGTACTCGACAACATTTTCTGTAAATCCTCTATATTTTGTTTTGTGATTTGGGCAAGTGGTTCGGTCGAAATATGCTGATTACCAAGAAGGGTTTGATTTTCGAATGCATATTTTTGCGTGTAGTGTATATTTGTGCACAGTTTCAAGACACGATGTTATAAAGGTCCATTTTAGATTGGTATGATGCTCTAGTATCTATGTGTAACAAAAAAGAAGCAGGTTAAATTCGATTTAAGAAATTTCCCAAAACAATTTTCGCTATTTTCTGTATAAAAAAAATTGAAAAATTCGTGTTAAATCACAGTAACAGGATATAATTTTTTAAACTGTCATTTAAGGCTAGTATTTTTCTATAGATAATGTGGTAAAAATATTTTTCGGGGTAATAGCACCTTTAACTAATGATAAGATAACGTTTATTTTAAGAATGTTTGGGATAATTACCTATGGTCTCAAGCTTATAAAGGTTTAAATGGTATATATATATATATGTATATAAAAAATTAATATATTATAGAATAAATTCTAAAATTTATAGATACCCGGCACCTCCACCAAAAATAACAGTCCTGAATACTTAAAGGGGTATTCACCCGATAAACTCAAAAAATATATTTCGTTCAGACTATGTAGTAATTAATTTAGAAAGTAACAGGAAAATTATTGGGTCCACCACGTCCCGAAAGAAAATTGTCAAACTGGGTAATTTTCGTGCTAGGCCACAAAAGCGAAACTCTCCCATAAGAAATAACATGGGGACGATCTTTATGCCCCGTGACCTTGGAGGATTTTGATCCCAAAAATATTGGCATTATTGACGTACTCGACAGCTTTTTCTGCAAATCTTATATATTTTGTTCCTGACTGAAGGATTTTCCGAGGTTTTTCTCTGTCGTTAATGCGAATGCAAGGGATTGAGTACTCTTAAACAGCCCACGGGATATCCGTTCACAATAATCCAAAGTCCAAAATACCTAGTAATAGGTCCTGAAGAGGGGCATGAAATGCACTCTGGGCAAACTTCCCGTCAACATCATCATCTTAAATATAAACAAATCGTGTATGATCAGAAATCTTAAATCCGAATCCTACATGCACACGGAACAAGATAAACAGATTTCCCCTATAGCTCCTATGTTTCTGGGTCGACCACTTTCACCACTTCGCGCTCCGTGGCAGAAGAGCTACGAACAAGTATCGAGTCCTCAACGGGATCGAGTTACTGATGTTCTTGCTCTAACGAGAGGTCGTCTCAAGCTTCTCGACTTTCTTTTCTTTGACAGGGCCGCATCCTCTGCTCTCCTCGCGACGTTTTGTTGTACTCAAAATCAATAGATTAATTTTATAGGATGTGATTGGATGTGGATCAACATTAGGTATTGGAATTTTAGGAATACATTGTTATCACAGAATAAGATCGGCGGTTCTTAAAGTGGGGGGCGCGAGCTGCGTGTAAGGGGGCACAGTATTTGTGAAAAATGATAAAGCTTTAAGTTTTCAAAGATTGCTGTCATAGGGTTTCACTGTATTCTTGGTTGGGTTAAAAAAAATGGAAATTATTTTCAGAAAAATGTTTTTAGTCCGCAAAGTAGGCCTACAGTTTCCAGTAAACGAATGTTTTAAGGGTTGTAAAAAAGTTTAAGAACCGCTGATAATTGTAGATATCAGAGAATATTGCATGGGAGGGTGGCAATTACACGGGCAAGATCACCACCTTACCACCTCCCCTATCGAATTCCTGGATACTCCTATGAGAGATTGCCATTGTTTGTCTTCTGGCACAAACAATAAACTAATTACTCTCCAACATCTATACTTGTCCGCTTCTCTTTTCCCATTATCAATAGTGTAGTGAAGGGGAGTGGATCTGGATGAGTTGGAACGTCAAGCCTGAAGGTACAAGGGGCATTATTGATGTAATGTTCGTAGGGGGAGATAAACTGTTACACTGCCCAGGGGACTATTACTACGTAGAGGGTGTGAGCTGTGAGAATGGTTGGGGTGGCAATTCTAGTGACCGAGTCAAGCCCTATAACCTTTCTGTTGGGCTGGGATCGAACTGGCGACCATTCGAATAGCCTCGACTGCTACAGTATGAGCTACCTTTCCCATCTCCTTCACTCCCCTTAATTAATTTCTCAGCCTTAATCTAGTTTGTCTTAACCTATTCCTATTTCTCCCTTCCCTTCCTTTATAACTCTATCGCTTTTGTTCACCCTTTGTCCAAATAACCATACTTTGAATACTGTGTTTTTTTTATTATTTTATTTATTATGTTATCTTTACAAATCATGTTCTCCGTTATGTCTGAATGACAACTTGTTTTCTATATTATGTATTTGTTTTTTGCAACTTATGTTTGTTGTTTGTTGTTTGTTGTACCATTGTGACGCTAATACAGGCTAAAGAGGGAATTGTGCCCTACAATGGCCTTCTCGCCGAGAGTCAAGAAAAATACATTTAAAATAAAATAATAGTATGAGCTGTCTGGTAGAGGGCATAAGGTGAGTTGGGAAGGATCGTTCAAGGACTGTTAGTAGGACTCGATACCAGCAGTCGCCTATGGCCGAGGAAAGCCTTGATGAATTTTTTTTAAGTCAAAACTGCCAGTGGATGGTATGGAACCGGGACCTCCCGAATCAGAGTCCCGGGACTCTGAATATTTACTAAATAGTACTGTTAAATTAAAAATGCAAACATGCACACACACCTTGCAAAACCTGGCAGCTTGCAAGCCCACCGGGCACCGGCCCACCACCTCACAGGCCCGCCATCTCACAAGCCCACCACAAACCAGGAATACCACGTCAAGATGGAAGGTGTCTTGAAATCTAGTTTCTTCTGAGGCTTGAGTAATTTTAAATTTAAAATGTACTCACTTCCCTATAGGTGGTTTCTGCGTCTTGATGTAAGTGAAAGTTGAAGTTCTTGAAGTTCTGTTTGTTTGTATCTTTGGAAGAATAATGTTGTTTGGTGATAATTTTAATGAACAGTAGAGCTTTTACTTTAGAATGTTTCCACAATTGAAAGCTCTGTACAAGGTACAAATGTTAAATATTTGTATGTGTTTAAGTGTATATATCGATATAGCTCCAAAGTAAATTTGTGATTTGGCATTATTCTTAATAGTATCCGTGTAAACAAGAAACTAAGCAAGTAATAGGGGTTTAACAAATTCACAAAACAAAATACATATTATTTTTGATTTCAGAAGCCAAAAACATAAAATGATATTGTATCGTCACAGTTTTAAGGTCGAGTATAATTTTGGACTTAGGATTATGTTGTCAATTGTCAAGCATTAATTGAGGTGGTAGGCCTAAAGTCGTTTAATGGTGTGTTTACAAATAATCCCGACTGTTTAAATTTCAAGAAATGAACCAGTGAACGAACATCCAAGTATAGGAACAGAACTTTGTTTTTCAACGAGAACTTGAATGATTTGAACCATCATTCAAGTTAAGTGTGATTTTCGTTGTGACTGATAACATAAGCGTTTTGGCGATATATTATATTAAAAACGATATTATCATTTTTATAATTTATTCAATAATAACTTGGGTATACATCATAATAAATGAATTCTTATTAATTAATCAACTGTAAATAAAATTATTACTATAATAATATAATTATATCCATAATATTTGAAGAATGCAATTATAATGTTAATAATAGTTGAGCTTGTAGCTATCCCAATGTCACATGACACGCGTCCTTGCTGGGGATAATGGTGACTGGTGAAGGGTTGGCGCGTCAGAGTCAGAGAAACTGCTCCCCACAGCACAGAGAGAGAGAGCGAGATAAATATATATTCTTTAAGTTTACATAATGTGATAACATCAGTTAGCAGAATGAGATAGGTCACATAGGATAAGGCATTTCCGAAACGAAGATTCTTGGCAGAAGACTTATGGTCGGCTTACTCGGGGTCCAGTGGTGAAAGGGCCACTTCTTTGACCCCGATAGCGCAGTCCCTCGCAGCTGGCCTCTGATGACTTGCACACCGAGCATCGACAAGAGACCGCTTCCAAGTAGTGGTAGGTGTCTGTGCCCGGGTCCGCCCCCTCCTCGCAGTGCCTCAAGGTCACGGAGGTGAGCTCGCGCGTGTCGTGGAGGCAGACGGGGTGGTAGGAGCGCTTGTAGGGGAACCGCCAGTCAGATATCTGTAACAACCAGTACCTTGTAAGGGAACCGCCAGTCAGATATCTGTAACAACCAGTACCTTGTAAGGGAACCGCCAGTCAGATAATATAACAACCAGTACCTTGTAAGGAAACCGCCAGTCAGATATCTATAACAACCAGTACCTTGTAAGGGAACCGCCAGTCAGATATCTATAACAACCAGTACCTTGTAAGGAAACCGCCAGTCAGATATCTGTAACAACCAGTACCTTGTAAGGGAACCGCCAGTCAGATATCTATAAAAACCAGTACCTTGTAAGGGAAACCGCCAGTCAGATAATATCCAGTACGCCTCCCTAAATAACGCATGAGACAACTTGTCGATCGACTTTGACAACTTATTTAATAAAACCCCGGGGCTAGTATTTACATTAATACTACTAAAATATGTCAAGATTTCCGCGCTGAGAATGACTTATTTTACAAAGTTGTCACTTTCGATGGACATTGTCGTTTGGGTTCCCCAGATGTCTTAAACTACAGACATATAAAAAAAAATACAATTTTTATTATATTTTCTCCGATTGACAACGATCATTGCCTTGTTGACCTCTGATCTAGCCGATGACCCTTTTTCAATTTGCTAAAACCAAAAAACTAACGTCTATCATCGCCGAAATTGAGCGTGACGGTGCTACCCTCGCTAATTGAGGTGAGTTTTTGTAAGTTAGGTGATTAGAAGGGGGCAACAGGTGGTGACTTTTTGCACGTGGACCAACTCTGTAGGATTCACGCACACCTGTGACGAAGGACAGTGGAGTAACCCCTCAGTGAGTAACCCGACTGAGTTTTTATATAATGTTAGATAGAACATTTTTTATATTTCAGACAGAGAAATACATAAACAATAATTTGTTTATTGAATTTAATTTTTGGTAATTTTTCAGAAATACGATTGTAAAAAGTAGAATATGGGTTTAATGTAAAGTTTCCGTCAGATAACTATCACCATGGGTAAACGGAGGAAACACGCGGTGAAACATACTTTACCTTAGGAGATTGGACTATGACCATGAGACAGTGAAATCTAAGGACACATTGTGTAATAATAAATTATTAAATAATACATCCCTTATCCTAGAAGGAGAAATAAGAAACTCCTTGAGAAGGAACGCCACAGCCCAGCCTAGATTGAAAGACGAGAAGATCGATATGATGACGGGAGAGGGGGGGGGGGGGGTGCAATAACAACTTACAAATGTAACGACACGAATTACAGAGAAGAGGAAGAATTGAGAAAGAGATGCCAGGGGTTGGTGTGGAAGATTGAGCACAATTAACATATATTATAAGAGTGCCCTGAGAAGCTGTATTCACAGTTAAAAAATAAATAAATAAAAATTGATAATTGCGAGAGCAATTGGAGTTTTTATGGTTATGCACAGAGAACGTTGCAAATATTGTCTTACGTACAGCAAGACCAAAGATTGTAAATTGGACTTTTATTATTCTTTGGCAAGACTGTGTGGGACGGAAAGGAAGTATAAAATATAACATTAACGAAATTGTTAAACTGTCTCAAATTTTTATATGTATCATATAATAAAGAACCTTATTGGTTACTGCAGCCAGAGCTGTTGCTTGAGACACAGAAAACAATCAATTGATAAAAATAATACATTGAAATTAAAAATTACATAACAAACATCTTCAAATATAACCTACTTACTATATAAGTAGTTCTATAAATACGAATGGACATCGCAGAACAACATACAACAATCTCATCTCAATACTTGTAATACAAATGTTGTTTCCTAAAAGTTTAAAAAAATAATGGAATTGTCCCTTGCTCTATCCTATATTCCTAGCTAGGAAAACTACCATTAAATAATTTTAAAAAATTATCTATGAAGAGATCAAAAGTATGATAATAAGTTTATTCTACAAGTTGTAGATATGCGGATCTGAAATGAAAGTACATTTCAATTACTTAACATTGAAATCAATAATAGGACCAATAATAGTATACACATTTGAAAACATTACGGCATTCCCAACTTTTTGTTTGCAAGTTTGCAACAAAATTATTTGAAAGTATGGCATTCTATAAAAAGGTTACCTGGACCAGACACTATTTTGTCATCTTGATAATAGCCACTCATAATGATGGCGGAAAAACGCCCACGCCCTACAAAGAATCACGTCTGCCCTTCATTGCTTTGAGGATTACATGTCACTTTATCCCGCTAAACTCACGGGCCCCTAATCCACTTTAGAGAGACATGCCTAGCTAAGCCCGTACAAACCTCGTTTGAGTCGCAACGTCCCCAACACGACATGACGTTGATAAAGTCCCAGCACACCCTCCCGGCGCTGTCGGTTTTGGATACCTTGTAGGTGTACTGACGTGAGTGGCAGTCAAGAGTCGACGACGGGTTCACGCTCTCCTGGCCGAACACCGCGGCAGCCACACTAAGACACAACCACAGGATGAGCCTGCAACAGAGATGGACTTGTCACTCGTCTGCCACCATGTAAGCCCTATTTGTATTACTAATGTTCAGTATAATTTGGGTGATGACCGTCCTTAATTAGCAATTTCAACCTTGACACACCGCAATGAAACTACAATGTAGCCTATAACGAAGAGTATATAATTGATAATATAGTGGACATTGTGTAGAAATGGATCTGCAAGTAATAGCTGGTCTAGGCCCTACTTACAGCTACTTATGAATACCTAGTTTTTGATCAGAAGATGCAATATATGCTTATGTCTACGTATATAGTTTTGAGGTTATGTAGCATGTTAACGTGACGTGCAACCAGCTGGAGTCCGGATAGCGGCCATTTAATAAAGGTTGAAGAAGACACGGGGCTCTTATATGGCCATACCGATAGAGGTACCACGGATATACAAAAGCCTCTTATTCTTCTATTGTTTCATCACAAGCCATGTCAGGCACCACTTGACGTGAGAATCGTTTCAAATTAAGCATCTCAAGAGAGTTTAAAAGTAAAAAAGTAAAAAAATAATAAATAATTAGAGTTCGTAAATTAGCTTACTTCCAAGTCCTTCCTCCTCCCCTCCACCTGAAGACGGTCACGATATAGATGAACAAAATATGTACTCGGAAAACGCTTAAGTCCCGCCGCGTTGATGGATGAGCTTTTTTGTAAGTTTTTAGTTTGCGTGGGACCACTTTTCCTTTGCAAGTGCTTTGTGAATGCATTGTAGGTGATTGTTGTCAAGTTTCTATTGTTACTTGTTAATTGTTATTATAAACCTAAAAAAAATATTAAAACCTTTATTCTATGGATTCTGGCTAACTTTTTCAACTTTTTCTTAGAAAAAGCAATACATAACCATTACCTTAATGTACATGTAAAATATGAACGTTGTAGCCTCACCCGTTTGGTCAGAATCGGCCCAAGTGTCACGAAAATATCGCACTAAAATCGAAAAAAATCGTAAAAGTAGGATATTCATGATAAATATTTCTACGATTGTACCCAAAAACGTAGCAAGTCTAAGTTCAGAGATTTCGAAGGTCCCCTGAAATTTTCATAATGATCGCATATGCCGTTTGCCCGGTAGAGAGCGAACAAACAGACAAAAATCCCCCCCCCAAAAAAAACCACCCGAGCTAATTTTTTTGGAGGGTCAGTGAAATTGAAGTCTTCGCTTCACTCGCTTCGCTCGCTACGCTCATCCAATAAAGCTGCTCCATCGGAAGTTTGCAGGTGGTGACGTCACTGGCGGGCTAGTTCTAGCCAATCAGCGACCTCTTATTTTAAATACGGATCGCTCATTGGCTTGCTGATGCCGCTTGCATCTGTATTTTTCCGATGGAGCAGCTATATCATCATGATGATCGCTTCTTTATGCCAATATGCATGTCTTTTACTTTTAGTATGTGAAAGTAGCATACTATTATTTGAACAATATAATTTTTTTTAATTCGGCAAAGTTTCCTTCGTGAAAATAGGAAGCGTATGGTGCCCCTTTAATCACCACTTAAATGTCCGTCCGTCTGCGCGAGTGTCACGTCACAAGAGAAATGCGAACGAGACCTCCGATAGTATGCGTTTTTTATGCCATTGACCTTCGACAAGAATGATACAAAAGATTTTTGGCGACTCTATGGGTCAGGGAGCGAAACTAGCGTCACCCAAAATTTACAAAAAAAAATACGCGGCACTTTCACTAACAACGAGATTCCAATGCAGTGACAGAACGTACTTTTAGTTTTATGTCGCACTTAAACTCGGCAACAATGAGATTTTAACAATGGAAAATAAATTATTAATTCATTTAAGTATTGTGTCAACAGATCGGCGAAGCAGAATATAAAAATATAATAATACACCACGTTTTGATATTTTTGGTGGAGGTGCCGGGTAAAGGTATCGGCTTATAAATTTCAAACTTTCTGAGGAGCTAGGTTAGTAGGGATGTGCGAACCCACTTTTTTACTTTTGAACCGAACTTCGAACTTGACAAAAATTGAGAACTGTATCGAACTCGAACTCGAATCGAACTTAGAAGGATATCAAATAGTATAATAAGTAAAATGTCTGGACCGGCACCTCCACCAAAAAAGTTTGTAACTTCTGGACTGGCACTCCAGCTTCCAATTTTTTGTTTTAAATTTTGTACCTGAAAACTGAGAACCATTTTTTGACATGTCAAATAATGGGTACCCGCACACTGCTACAAATTATAGTTTTAAAAAAACTTTTTTTCGAACTTCGAACTTTTATTCACTCGAACTCAAACTCGAACTTTTTTTTAGTTCGAGTTCGAGTTCAAATTTTGAACGTTCGAACATCCCTACTAGCTAGTACTTAGTCCCTCCTTCCCCACCCACAGGGTTACCAAAAACATTCTGTATCATCCTTGTTGAAGGGCAATGCCAACAAACAAAAAATGCCAATCGGACGTCGGATTTTATCATGGTAAGACGTGACGCACTCAATAACGTACTGACGGACTGAAAAGTGATGATTGTATCAGAGCTTCGCTCCCTTATAATTATCATCGGAATAGCGTGAGATAAAACAGTTTTTACGTAACATTAACTTGCCCTAGTGATTGAAATCGTTCCTTTTGTAGAACGTAAGCATTCATTATTGCTATGATTGCTATTTTTAAACAAGTGTCTTTCAGGGGATATCTCACATTTTTTTTAGATCATAATCGGTTGACTTTAAATTACATAACACCAATTAACCAACAATACATGCCATTATAATGGCCATTATAATAATATATTAAATAGTGATAAATTGATAACACTTTGTTTTAATATAAATTGTCCCCTGACCCGACTTGCCCTTGGACTTGGACTTGGTACTAGAAACAAGAGTTTTTCAAATATATTTATATAAATTGTCGATAAATTTGTCGTATAATGTCTGTTTGCAAGATGTATAATTCTATAGTAGTATTGTTATCATTGCAAAGAAGGCAGGGTCTGGCCCTAGTCACCAAATGATATTATTTAATACTTTCGACACGCCAATCGCTGCTTCCTGTTTACTATTATTCATCTTATAAATGTTACGCTCTTTCAAACAGTACCAGTTCGAGATAACGCTGATTTAATTTTATGAACTTATCATATTAGATTTTTAACATTTATCCATAAATCAGTGGGTGTTTTTGAAAATTTAGGCTGATTCTAAATACTAGAAAATTGAAAAATGTTTGTACTTATCTTCTGTAGTGACTTAATGGAAAAGCGCTTTGATAAGTGCCTTCATATAATTCAATTTTACACAATTATGTAAAATTTCAGACGTATATGTGACTGAAATTGGCTGTGAAATTTTAATCCTGGTAAAATGAGAATGTCTGCCTAGAATTTTTAAAAGGTATCCATACAAATTTAAAATAAATAATTTGTGCAAAAGTCCTCGTTAGATGCTGAGAGTGAAATATATCTATTTAAAAAATAAGTAAAGTGTTTGGCCTACAAATGTGAGAACTATTGTACTTGGGTGCAATGAACGGCCATTCAACTATATAATATTTCTTTAAAACTGTTGCAATGTGCAAACATAAGTAACTGACCGAGACCGAAGTAGCGCGTCGATTAGACCCGGTTTTTATTAGGAGCACTTTTTTTTTTTTTGGGGGGGGGGTTGATTTTGTGAATAACGTGCGTAATTTTTGTGGAACGCACCGAGTTAGTTGGAATTCCGGAGTTAGCGTAAAAACTCCACTCGAGTAAATGAGTAGGCAAATCTATTAAAAATGGCCGCCAATGACTATCATAAGTATAAGTATAAGCCAACCAATTTTCAGATCCAAATTTTCGGAATAAATCCCCACTAATTGACACCAATAATATTGATTAGGTTATTTTGTATTTTCGCTGCCTTGTGTCATGGATAGAAACGACTTACTTATACGTCGGTAATCTAAATTAAATTAAAACGATAGGGAGTAACAATCGTTTAACCCTTTAACACCACTAATAAATACCATGTGTTAGTTAGTTAGTTAGTTAGTTATTTAGTTAGTTAGTTAGTTAGTTAGTTAGTTAGTTAGTTAGTTAGTTAGTTAGTTAGTTAGTTAGTTAGTTAGTTAGTTAGTTAGTTAGTTAGTTAGTTAGTGGTAGTTAGTTAGTTAGGTAGTTAGTGAGTTAGTTAGTTAGTGTTGTTTTAGGGCATTCAACAGTTAAACGACTCTAATGCAGGGGTCGTCGAGCCGATTCCAGCCTCGCAAGCCTAACTGAACGTTTTTGCTATGTGTTTCACAGTTACGGGCGATTTCTGGAATTGAGTCCAGCTAACAGCCCTTGTCCTTGGACATTCCTTCCAAATGCCCTAGTCTCCTGCAAAGGCTCATACCGTGTAAAACTGATGTGTGTCCAAAGCGTATAGATTCCTCCTTTGTAAATCAGATTTTTAACTTAATAGTATAATCGTTAAGTAAATAGATAAAAAAAAAAAAATTGAAATTTGAAACACAAGGTAGTTTATTTTCTCGACTTATAAAGCTTATTTACTTCATTTGATAATTTATCACGATATTTTGTGTATTTTATTTCCTACAAGCGCTAGTGGATAGCGAATTTCAATCAGGAGTTAGAATGTCTCGTGGGCATGGGTCAGGCCGGGCCACTCGCTTACCTTTGGGAAATCAAGCCCTGCATGGGCCAAACGTTTGTAAATATTGTCTAAGAAAGTCGAAGCGTGCTTAGAGTCTGGGTCTAAGGCAATGGTGTATTATATTTGGCATGTTGTTTATGGGTTCCAAGTATTTTCTTGGTCCCCACAGGCTGGCCTATGAAAGACTGCCGACCACATTTACCATATACAGAATCAATAACGTTGAAATATATTTAATGGCAACTGTGTTTATAACAATGACGAGTACATTAGTACTGACAACTGAAAGCGAAGTTACTGAGGCTAATCAATTAGATTATCGAAGAAAAATACATTAGATAAAATTTCCTCCTGCATTGGACAGAAAAAAAGAGAGAGGGAAAGGTAGGAAAGAAGAGTGACGAGATCTGTCAAATGATTTACTATTTTCTAAATAAATGTCATATCTGTGTGCATTCGTCTTAACATTCATTGTTTCCAGGTTGTTTTCTCCGCAATGTATTAAGTAGTGTGTATGTAGTTATATTACAAATTATCGAAACTCGTGGAAAATAATTAAATACTTTCCGTAACATCTGTGTATCGCTTTCTAATGTATCTTACAACAACATAAAGAGTGAAAGTAGAGTTTCGTGCTGAGCTTAGCTAAACCCTCTCCCCCTCTTCCCTTAGCCCACAACCCTACAATCCCCTAGGGTTGTCCACAATGCTGAGATGACCCACATTAAATATTAATTATTTGTCTGAAAATGACTTGACCACCGTAACTCATTGGTCAAGTAAGCGGTTCGAACCTTTACTCACATTGTTGCTAGGTGTGTCTGTACTAATCACATTGTTGCTAGGAGTGTCTGTACTAATCACATTGTTGCTAGGAGTGTCTGTTTATTCACATTGTTGCTAGGAGTGTCTGTTACTCACATTGTTGCTAGGAGTGTATGTTCTACTCATATTGTTGCCAGGAGTGTATTTTCTACTCACATTGTTGCAAGGAGTGTATGTTCTACTCACATTGTTGCTAGGAATGTCCGTATTACTCACATTGTTGCGAGCAGTGACCGTGTTAACTGTTACTCACATTTCTGCTAGGGGTGTCGGAGGTGCGTGCTGCGACCGCTCTCGTACTGGCTCGTGAAGAATGTCTTGGGACTTCACCCCGCGTGGGCTACGGTTCACGCGGGAAACGCGGGTGGAAAAGCTGGTGAAATGAGGGCGTCCGTTAGTGTCCTATTGGTTGCTCTCAGCGCATGCCTCGTTTGTTCATGAGACACCGTACTTGGGTTCTCGTGGCTAGGTGCGAGCCAACATAATTCATCGTGACCAGGGTTATTGCAAGGGGGGAAAGTCGCAGTAATGTTGGCACGCTCACACCCACTCTGAAATTTATTATATGAAAATAAGAAAAATGGTTTACTCGCATTACGTGATGTAGCTTCACTTGAACCATTGGTTGGAACGAGAGTCAATAATTTACATGGCTGAGCCAAGAGAACATACTTATGTATTCATTAATGAAGCGTACTAGGAAAACGCTAAAGTCCCGCCGCGTTGATGGATGAGCTTTTTTGTAAGTTTTTAGTTTGCGTAGGACCACTTTTCCTTTGCAAGTGCTTTTTGAATGCATTGCAGGTGATTGTTGTCAAGTTTCTATTGTTACTTGTTAATTGTTATTACAAACCTAAAAAAACTCATATGAAAACCTTTATTCTATGGATTCTGGCTAACTTTTTCAACTTTTTCTTTCAAAAGGCAATACATCACCATTACCTTAATGTCCATGTAAAATGTGAACATTGTAGTCCCACCCGTTTGGTCAAAATCGGCCCAAATATTACGAAAATATCGCATTAAAAATCGTAAAAAAAAAATCGTAAAAGTACGATGTTCATGAGAAATATTTCTTCGATTGTTCCCAAACCAAATTTTTTTAGAGGTCGGTGGAATTGAAGTCTTCGCTTCGCTCATCCAATCATATTGTCAATAAAGAAACATCCTACCTGAGCACGATCCTCTACACAGTTCGTTGTTTTCTTTGAATTTTATACTATTGGATACATTTATTTGTTTTAATTTTGTAAACACGTCAATATTATCATTGAATCCTCAGTTTTCACCACGTGTATTAAATCAGATCAAACTTCTATGCATCAAATTTGGTGAGTTACAATAAATATATGAATGCCATTAAGAGCAGTAATTAATAAACACTGGATTGACACACGGTCACACTCGTATCACTGTCACCTTCAATGATTGCGATAAAGAATAAGGTACGTTATACTACGCTATACTATACTCTCTTTCTTTTTTCTTTTTTACATTTTTCACCAACCTGATAAAAATCAACTACTTCGTACCAATCATCATAAAAATTTCATGGACACTTAATTTTTAGATTATTATTTTAGGCATCTGTTGCATGCTTCTACGTAAACGATAATTGGTGGTTGGGGGTGCGCGGAAGGGGTTACTAGGTGCTGTTTGGAGGTGATTGACGTAAAATTTTAACGACCTGAAGCTTATTGGACCTAGGAGCGAGGGATTGTTTTAGTTGTAATCCTAACATGTCTAGCAATTACATAAGCCAGACAGTGGAAACACAATTATAAAATTATGCACAAGTATTTATGAGATGTAAATGCAAAGAGAGATGTAACGTAGTGAATAATATTCAACCTCGTAAAAAACGCAATAAAAGACGATGCCTCTAGTTTGTTCGTTGTGGACTTGAATTTAAATTGAGACTTTGGAACACTTGGCAACATAATACTTTACAAATAGTCGTGTTTAGATGGCTACTGACGTAGAAAAACTCTCTTAATATGAGTGATTTGTTTTTTCTGTCTTCGTCTCCGCTAGATGATAGTGCGCACGATGAGATTACTTGTAATCTTAAAGACTTGAGCACAAATAACTTATTAGTTGTATCGGTTGTATAAGCATTTAATTTGGTAAAACGTCATTGACTAGCAAGGGAATACAGTTTGTAGTCAGATAGCCAAAAATGAATTACAAGTAAAATGCAAAACCGCGTGATGGCGTCACAGTTTCGTAACATAACACAAATTCCCGAGTAAAGAAAGATGTAAAATCGACTTATTGAAAAAAACGTTTTTGGATGTGTGGTTTTTGATAGGTTTTGTTTTACCTTTGTTTCGATCTAGTTACGAAGCTGTATGTGAAGTGACCGTTGAACAAATAAATATATTTTAGGTTACGTGGATGTTTTTTCAACTACTAATACCACGATTTAACACCAAATTTGGTGATGATTCTAATATCATATCAGTTTTAAAATTTGAAGTTCACCTATTAAATAAGACAATATTACACTAGTTGCTACAGCGCCGGTTGTAGACACAAAATTATATAGCACAGTATAAACCAATAAACGAAACCGAAACATTTTGAACGAATCTTTATAATAAAATACAATTAATTAAAAACTTTATTGAATATTTGTATATACTATAATTTTCATTACTTTTTGATAGTGGAATTACAACTTGGTATTAAAATTATTGGCTTAGCTTGTTACTTGTATTGTGTGCGTGTAATAGGTGTACATTATAGCGTATAGATATAGATGTTGATATTCAGAGAAATCATTAGTCTCGATTATTTGATTTTTATATTTATTTCAATAAAAAATAATTTATTTTAATAATACATAACCTCATTAACATTACCATACATAATGGCACAGAATTCATAGCACTTGTTACCAAGCCTGGTAACAATATTCCTGATCTGGGGTTTGGAATGTATGTAAACATGAGACAACCAACCAGATCCTTAAGGTAGACGTAGACCCTACTCTTAAAGCACCACTTCCAAAACAGCTGTCCTCGATTATTATTGTGTAAATATCCAGGAGAAAATAAAATTACTAAAAGAAGAGTTTTGGTTTGATATATCCCAAGCTAATATTGAGGGTGACCCCCTCTAAGGCTACTATAGAACGGTAGCTACTGAAATGCATGGAGTTTGTATCACTCGCACTCCCTATAGAGTTTTCAACTAATACATGCAAAGACTTGCTAGCACCATTGTTTTCTGTAGTTACGGCTCAACACGCTTACACAACACACCTGACTAAATTATTGCTTTAAAGCGTATTGAAAATGTATTGTTTGTAAACCTAAGTATAGGCCAATAAGCACCAATGAATGTTCGGCCATAAAAGTTTGAGTTGATTCGTGAAATGTTTGCTGCTATATTTCAATGAATGTTTCTTTGCACTCACACCAAATTTGAGTTATACACAGGCTGTTCTACTAGGTGAGAACGTGTATGATGCGTATCAACAACAGCAAGCGACCCTTCCGAGTGTCTTACTTCAGAATGTTCATCCACGTAGCTTTCTTCAATACAGCTCTGTTTGAAGCGTAGGTTTTCAGTTTGGTGATCTTCTGAATCTAAGTGGAGCTGGCCACTTTTGATCTCAACTCTTGGCTGTACTTGTTCACAAGGGAGTTCTTCTTCTGTATCTCCATACAGAATGTCTTCAAAGTCTGATAAAAACAATGATTCTTCGTTCAAAATTAATCGGTTAATGTGGTTACTTTCTTTGGCATCAAGGAATCCGACCAAAAGATTTGCCATCGTACCATTGGTGAATAAATGTCTCCATTTAAACAATTGACCGAAATATTGTGGTTTTGTGTCAAAGTCTTTCAAAATACCAACTTTTAACGGGATATGCTCTTTCGGTGGCTCGTATAAAGAGCCCACATTAGTTGCCTCGGTAAAATCACTGATCACTTGATAAGACGTCGTTGTCTCCTCTTCGCCTACCAAGCGGAATACCCAAGAGACTACTGTGAAGCAAGCTGCATTTGTCGGGAAAGCTCTGATGATCGTCGAGGATAAACCACGCGTCAAGAACGAGTATCCTTCCGAAGCAATACTCTTCCTATAGCAGTCAACCACCCCGGAGTACTTCGGAGGCCCCGTCATGCCATCTGCTTGGATGCGGGACTTGAGAACGTCCACAGGATAGGTAATGACCCAAGACAGAGTTCCGGCAAGACCACCAGCCATCAGCATATGCAAAGTAGTAAGAGGTGGAGTATCCTTTACAGATGACTTGGTCATCAACTCGTAGGCCAAGAAGTAAGTTCCAAACCCAGGCACTTCACGCACAATCGTGATTCCCAACCCTCTAAATATACCATTCATGCCTTCCGACTTGGCTATTTTGACGAAACAATCCAGTGGGTTCTTATAGAGGTTGGAATTATTTTGAAGTTGTATGCGTGTCTTGACTAGCTCCATGGGACTGCAAATGAAGGCCTGGCAGAAACCAGCAGTAGCACCTGCCAGAGCATGTGACCAGTAGGACTCTGGATTAGGCAGACGTCGTTGGATGTTGCCGTACACCCCAAACACTATAGCATTGACAAGGGCCACTCCAGACATAGGCGAGGACATGCCTTTGTACAGACCACCAACCTGGAACATCAAGAATTATTTGATTTATTGATCTACTATTGCTTTTTTGGATGCTATTCTGCAGTCATTAGAACTTTATTTTAATAATCTAGAAAACATATTAAAATGTACTGTTGAAGTTGTATGCAAGAATGGGAACAATGATAGCATGAATTGTGTAACCGATGGACAGAGCGATGCCAACCACAAGAAATCCTGACTGAAGTTTTTTCCTAAGGTTTCGCTGTTTCAACAGACAGTTTTGTTGAGATGGAGTTTTGTATTATCAGCCCTGAGCATTCCGATCATAACAGTATCCTCACACAATACATTCAATATAGTTGGTCACCATAATAAGGACAAGTTGTATTTCCAGCTGTAGGCACTACTTCACAATCAACTGTTTTAGCACTAAGAAAATTAAGCTCTGTGTATATTTCAGAATCTACAACATAAATGGGTAGGCCTAAATCATCGGGAAATATGTTGTGACCGTATGTTTCTCGTTGGTTCAGTAGCTAAAGTATCTTCTTCCAATGTAGAAGGTCCCAGGTTTGAGTTCCAGACAAAAGTAAACTTGTAATATTCATCATTAATACTTGGATTTGGGTATGTGGATGAACGGTGACTTTGAAGCCATCCTATCAGCGAAGCACACAACAAATTTTGTTTGAAATCATTAAAGTCGTGCCCAAATACCTGATGGTGGCTCTTTCCGATTTAAAATAACTATCTCTTTCTGGATGGCCATTTTTTGCACATGGCTAAGCGAGTGTGGACCTACTCTAAATACGAATGTAATGTGTTTCTTTTTTAATAAATTAGAAAATAAATAAATAAATAAATTAATGAATTGAATGAATTCACGTAGAGTTGAGGCTTCGTAGTCTTAATGTAGCCAAAGAAGTTGAGCCAAAGTATGTATTCTATTCAAACACCTTTGACTGACATTTCGATGAACAGGGCGAGGAGGTTCTTGTATCCTGTTTGTATGCTCACTCTAGCCTCGAGCATAAAATAAAATGAAGTTCATAATGCAAATAATAAATAAAATAAATAAAAATAAAAATAAAAATAAATTTTGGTATATATATATAGCCACATATTTACGATAACTGGTTTTAAGTTACGAGAACTGTGGGGGGGGGGGCTTATTATTGAATTGATCATGTGCCTCGTTTCCGGGATAACTACAAACCAAACTGATGTAATATATTGTTGGATTTAAGTTCATTTACAAACATAAAAAAAATCGAACCGGAGTTCTCACACACAAAAACACACAGGTTAACCTCCAGCTAGAATTCATATTTCATCACTTTGACGTGTACTAAAACGTTCCTTCTGGTGCAATGAATGGTAGTGTTGTGCTTGTATAAGCATTGTTAACTCACCGATTCTTTGCGTATGATGCTGGTTAAACAATCCAGAGTGCCCTTGTATTGGGGGTTTCGGAAATCCTGAGTTTGGAGGCAGACCTGAAGTGAAGAAAAAACAATGTGTTACTTACAATTAAGTTAATTTATTAATCCAAGTTGCTTTATTGAAAGTGGAATTAAACACAGAGCTGAAATTAATTAAAAATGAAAGATGCTAGCATAAAATAAATCGAAACTCCTAAGAGGCATTACACCAAATTTACTTGACATATCAGCAGTCATTATGGGGGTTCCTTCAAAATACTCTTGCAGTTCAGACACCAGGCAAAGTCGTTTCCAACAACTGGTTGCATGACACCGGTTGAATGAAACCAGTATTATCTGTTTTCTCGTATTGAAAAACAACGTGAATGATAAGGGGTTAAGGAAGTGCTTGCTTTGTGTCAGTGGCTTACAAACAGGAAGGACAAACGTCGTTGATACTTGAGTTTCATAAAGACCTATTAGTATTATAAGTCAATAATGTTTTTCAACTATCTTCATGCGTTTTTTATTAAACACATGATTATTGTTTTTTTGCACATTACATTACATTAGATTGGTCTACTCTAACTGATAAAAACAAGCCACTCATTGCACAAGGTTCATGTGCAAGCCTGCAGTTCACAGCTAACTAAAGCTGAATGAGATAACTAGAGCTAAAGCTAAAGATCAACCTATACCGTTGGCTTCAAGTAGATTAGTACATGTGGGTGAAATAGAAAGCCTGTAAGCTATTTGTGCTTCTACGATTTATCAAAAGCATCAACCCTAACAGTGGTAGTATTAATAAATATATTTTCTCCTTATTATTTATTTTAATTTCATTATGTATACCTTGCTTTAAACTATCAGTATAACTACTTTTATTAGCTTATTATATTCCACGGGAAATCATTGCACTTAAGGTTAAAAACCCACCACCAATATTAAAACCACTCAAAATTACATTTTTTCCGTGATATTTCGAGAACGGTAAAAAATATCACAAAACTGATTGCAGACAGCTATGTGGTTTTGTTAGGACAATGTAATGCAAGAAAAAGTATTCAAATATAATAATCGGTGCGGTTTTTATGTCAAAAATGCATTTAATTAATTAAATATCAAATAAAATTCTTAATTGTTATTACATTACAATTTTTTTCGGGCAGCCTTTTGTCCTTTCAAAACCACATAGCTGTTTGCCAACAGTTTTGCGATATTTTGCAGCGTTCTTGAAATATCTCTAATAAAACGTATAATTTAGCGTGGTTTTAATATGGATAGTACACAGCCGAACATAGATTTGTACTTCAAAGACACTTTAGAAAATAAACTTCCGGGTAATTTTTCGAAGAAGTCTCTAACTTGTAACTGACAGTATTCCCTATCCAAATGTTAACTTCTTGTGGTTTATACGTCTTTAGAAACAAGTATACATAGAGATTCACTGAACTCCAGTGTATGTACATGTGTTATTGTTGCGTTATCTAGAGGTATACATTTCTGTTTCTGAACCTGATTCTAGATCCATTTTACTGTGTATCTTTAACATCATAGAATACAAAATTACCAGGTTTCTTTTGTCAACTGAAATAAGTTAAATCTTTACCATGCCTGACTGCCAAAATCATATATATATTTTAAAATATTTTAATACCTCCGATTGTCGATTTCAACCAAAATTATTTTTCTACTAATGATCGAGCTAAAACTGCATTTTTGACAAAAAAATGTGCCCATGCCAATCCCCAGCCATAAAATCGTACGTTTTGAAAAGTACTGCTATAGGCCTAAATGTTCTACAAAATGTATTTGTAACTCTACTTTTACATTTGGACCAAATAATCTTTCTCTGTATGCCTACATACTTTGAAAATGTGTCTTATACAAGACTGAGTATATAACTCTTACTCACCTTGATGGTATCGAACGGATGGCCCACCACGACACCAGCACACCCTGGAACAAGGTGGAGGAAATATAGATAAAACACACTGTCATAAAACACACCCTCTATCAACGCAGATTTCAAACAGATTGTTGTCGAATATAGATCAATCGCTAAATTATGATTTTGAAATAATAAAAAAAGTTTAAAATCGTCAATTGTGTTTATTAGTTATACGAACAATATGTATATATTTTTTTTTTCAATCCACCACGATACTGACCTTAAACATATTTCTTGAATTAATATTGTCGAATTTTGGATTGAAGTATCTCTAACGGTGTGCGAGAAAATAGAAGCAAGAATACGGGTGAACCCAAAATAGGAAGTGAAGCTACTATCTACAGATTGTACAAGGATAAGAGTCATCTAGGTGGAGGTATAACGGATTGACAGAAATTCACACCTTGAATGGGTTAGCCCCGTCCTCATGACCTCAGGGTCACCAAAACCGTTCTGTATCATTCTTGTTGAAGGGCAATGCCAACAAAAAACTCATGTTAATCGGAGGTTATGTTTAGTTTTTATAGTAAGATGTGTACAAGCACAGACAGACAGACAGACAGACAGACAGACAGACAGACAGACAGACAGACAGACAGACAGACAGACAGACAGACAGACAGACAGACAGACAGACAGACAGACAGACAGACAGACAGACAGATAGACAGACGGACAGACAGACAGACAGACAGATAGACGGACGGTAGGGGATACATACGGATAGAAAAGGGATGTGTAGCCTTGCTCCCTAATTTGAAGTAAAATCATGTATCTCGTCCTCGTAAAGTTAGCTCAGTGCTTGTGGTACCTATCAACAGGGCATGAAGTTATCTTTTCAAAGGTAGAAAGTATGTATTGCTCCCTCTTAAAGTAAGCTCAGTACCCTTGAAAGAAGTTGGCATTTCAAAAACATGTGATTGTCAAAAGATCTTAGGACCTGTTTAAATGTAGCACCTGTCAAGGGTAACATAATAAGCTTAATACATTTTACGGATATGTGGAAAGTTGAAGAAGCAGCAGGATTTTATTTTTAAGGTTTTGGCGCTTTGTGCGTCTGTTAATAGTCAAAACCAATTAACTCTGAAATTTTGATTAGTTCTGTTGTAATTGATGTAAATATGAAGATTTTGAACGGTGTCTACTGTTAAAAATACAAACAATTTCTTGATAACAGTTTAAACGTTTTGAGATTCATCAAAAACGTCCCATGCAGAAAATAAATATTTATATACTGAGAGATTTTCGCCTGAGGTTATAGCAATCCCGCACAGTAGATCAATAAAACGAACATTGACGCATGTGCTGTATAGTCCAGAGAGTGATAACTCTTTGACTCAATGTCCACGTCACAGTTTGACCCCCGGCGTGATCCCAGATAGCTATACTGTACATGATGACCTTATGGACAAGGAAAGCAATTTAATGCTCATGGCAATGATCTTTAGAACGTAAAACATTTTCATGTCAGGGCAGAAAGATTCGAACTGCGATTTATAACCTTGGTGTTTTGAAAATTTGTGTAATGATTTACAAATGATCATGTGTGAAACTCTCTGACTTTAGAAAAAGACAAAATAAAAAAAAAAAATTATAATAAGAAATAACCTCTTTATTCAGTCACATATAAATATAAACTAGTAGGACAATACATTTAAAAGGCTTCGAATGCAAGACTGTCTTTCTTATCATCTAATCTAGTAGTTCAATATAATCCAATTATAAATAATATTAGGATGCTAATATATAGGCCTAACTGAAATGGTGGACCAATGCCTAACGCTACAGATTATATAAAAAGTACTTGGCAACAATATTAATTGCAATTGTGATAATAACATGCTTTTACTTGGGTGCCCTGGGGATTAAAGGCTGATATCAACCATTCTAGTGGTCACTGTCACAAAAATGAAATTTAAAGAAATGTATTTATAGAAAATCATCTTCGTTACAATTGATTTTCAATAATTGGGACATTATATACGAAGTGTGTCCTGTGAGTGTGTGTGCTTCGTTGCTATTATGTCCCAAGCCACCGTTTCCGTCAAGTAAAATCATAATGATAAATTGAAATTAATTTTATACATTATAGATCATCGGCTGGAACTGGGATTTAAACCCGGGGTCTTCTGTATTGCAAGCCGGTATAAGCTTAAGGGACCGGTGAGCCACCAATGCAAGGTAATTCCAAGGTCGTTGTTAGACGAGCGAGCGTCGAGCCATTGTGTTAAGTACACGGTAAAATTTTGAATTTGAATTGATTGATTTTTTAATATTTAAATAATACGGTTTTGATTTTTTTTAGGATGCGCCAAACGTTAAGCCTTCATTCACCACTCTATTCTAGAAGTATAGACAGATTCGTGCTAGACACATTTGCAAGGTCTTCTCACCCCAGCTGAAGTATGGGAAACCTTGCTCATGGACATTTGGTTCACCTTGACCACCGCCGTACATAACTAACCAGTCTGACATTCGAAACAAAAAATCAAGAATAAACGGCATTGTCGAATTAAGAGGGTAGCTGAGCTTGGCCCAACATAAATGCGCGCAAACAGGTGTTGATGATTTCTGCTGAACGGTTTGTAATATCATCACCAAATTTTGAATGGATGTTAATAAAATACTTTTATATTGATATCCGTAATTAGTTGCACAAAATAAGCCTTAAAGATCCATTGCGAGACATAAGTCCAAAACGTGAAAAAATGGGAAATCCATAACATGGATTACAATTCTGGAAATTCCCACCAATCCGTTTATCTTACGATAAAACCAAATTGACCAGCGCGTTCACATGGATTTATACGTTGTTATCCATTATGCAAATTTGAGTTAAAAAAATCTGTACACTTGGAATAAATTCCCGCAGTTGACCAAAATTGAGTAAATTTTGGTGATTTCACTAAATTTTAATTCAAAATCAATGAATGAATTTAGGAATACGCATAATGGATAACATAGATTTATTCTTTATAAACGTTAGTGTGAAATTTAATAATGGTGTTATAAACCGTTTACCCGAAAAATCCAGAAAGCTGAGCGCTTAAACTCGCCTCCGTTCTAGCCTCACCATACCCTCTTAAATGCTTTACGTTTCTAGATTATTATATCTTTTATATCTGAATCGTGACGGATTTTGATGTAAATGATCAAAGCATCCTAATATCTGTTTTGGGATGTTTGTTTAAAATTTCAGTGAAATCGGTTCAGTAATTGTTGTTGTTTCTTTCCCTGCAAGTGACTGAGTATCGGGGTCAGGCATTTTTTTATCCCATTCCTCTAGATTTTCATCTTCTTCCAGGTTTCCCATCCTCCTCTTCCAGGTTTCCCTCTTGCATAAATCCTCATCATGAGTAAAGCCTCTGTGTTTGACTAACACACATACATACATACATACATACATACATACATACATACATACATACATACATACATACATACATACATACATACATACATACTCAAAAACAAAGGTTATCCCATAGACCCAGTCGCTTCGCTCTCTTTTCTAATACATACATAGTTCTGTATTTATTTTTTAAATGTTTTATATATTCATTACCGTTACACGACTCTGATAATGTTCACTTACATCAAAATAAGTGTTCCGAAGTAACCTCGCCAATCTGACGTCATTGCGCATGAACCGTGGCCAATCAGTGGGTCCCAATTAAAAATTTTAGTCGCTGACTGGTCACGACTCCCCCGATTGAACACAATATTCCATGTACCGGAAATTTGATTTTTTTCTGTATGTTATAAGGGCATGGACACACAAGCAATTGAAAGAAAATAATCTGAGAGATACAAAATGTTTTCCTTTTCGTGACGATGCCCTCTTAAGGGCACACACCAGTTTTACCGATAGTGTGTGCCTCTTCAGGTTCTAACGAAGTTATTACAGTGTTAGGTGAATTGTGAAGGAAATGTCAGACCAATATTAATATTAAATTTATAGCCACGCGAAAATACAGCTTTTTTTTAGACCGCTGCAAGAATTTGAAAGAGTAATAATGTTGGAACTATCTCGTGCATGGGAAATATATTAAAATGTCACTATCAGTACGATTTAAAATTTAAATAAAATTTAATTAAATACCTAGTTCAATTGAATCCCATATAAAAGACTAAATAACCATAACATTGGAATCTTTTTCATGCAGGCTATAGATTTGACAAAACCACATTATACTGTTCTTGATCACTTAACGTATTGCAGCGTTCTGGAGATGAACAAAAAACTGTAATTTTGCGTGGTTTTCATATTGTTGTGGATCTACCGCCTTAAAAAGACTCAATCCCAATATTCTCGTTAGGGACTGAAGAAAACCTTGGATTAAACCTTCAGTGCCGGAGGTTGGATTCAAACCCGTGACCACCCGAGTCAGTCTCACGCGTTACGCATGAGCCATCTGTCTTGCAAAGGGGAATCCCTAGACCTAAATGTGATTTCTCAACAATGCAGTAAAGACGTCTGTAAAGTAAGTAGGACATAATAAAAGTGCAGATTATTTTTTGACATTTTTTTGACGGGACACAGCCTCAGAAACGACAATGTTATTCAAATTGCCCTAATCAATCCAGCTAGTTCAAAATGGAATTTTCAGCAGCGATTTTTGTATATTTTTTCTTGACTCCTTTATCTACAATCTAAACAAAAGGAATAATGGTTTTCTAAGTTTTTTGCGTTCCACGAATTTTTTTCGCCCGCCGGTACAATTTCAAATTTTCTACCGTTTAATAAAAAAAATCGTGCAACGTCAGAAACTACAAACAACCAGTTTCCCCTTTATTTAGGATGTAGATAAAGGAGTGTAGAAACAATATACAAAAAACCTTTGCTCAAAATTCTTTCTTGAACTAGCTGAATTGGTTCGGGCAATCTGAATATAATTGTTAATTCTGAGGTTATGTTCCGGCAAAGAAATTTCAAAAAATGATCTGCTCTTTTATTAAGTCCCTTTTTCATTCTGCTTACTTTTCGGACGTCTTTTCTGTATTTTTTATAAAAATCATATTTAAGTTTAGGGATTCCTCTTAATTTGTAATGGAGCGCGGTTATACGCAGTATACCCACCTTTTAAAACGTTTTCTATAAATTATTGCATTTAGTAATTTAGTGGCTTCCTGTCTCAGATCGCACTACAAGCTACTTTGAGGGGAAAACGGCCCCAAAATTTTTCGACTCCGGCGGCTGGGGCTGTGCCCCAGACCCCTTACAGCACACTCAAGTCCATGCATGCCGATATTATCCAAATTCGTATACCCACCTTTTTCTGTACAAATTAACCACTGGGCAACGGGAACCCCAGACTACCTGCTGTTCTGATTGGATGAGCGAAGCGAAGACTTCAATTTCACTAACCCCCAAAAAATTTAGCTCGGGTGTTTTTTTGTTTTGTTTTTTTGTCTGTTTGTTCGCTCTCTACCGGGCAAACGGCATATGCTATCTTGATGAAAATTTGAGGGGACCTTCGAAATCTCTGAACTTAGAGGTGTATTGTTTTTGGGTACAATCGAAGAAATATTTCTCATGAATATCGTACTTTTACGATTTTTTTTCGATTTTTTGTGCGATATTTTCGTGCCATTTGGGCCATTTCTGACCAAACGGGTGGGGCTACAACGTTCATATTATACATGGACATTAAGGGTAATGGTGATGTAGTACCTTTTGAAAGAAAAAGTTGAAAAAGCTAGCCAAAATCCATAGAAATAAAGCTTTTAATATAAGTTTTTTTCGGTAAATAATAACAATGACAATTAACAATAGAAACTTGACTTCAATCACCTACAATGCGTAGGCAGCAAAACAAAGCACTTGCAAAAGTAAAGATATCCCAC